>OU383794.1:5757524-5835024 GCA_910950805.1 Acrocephalus scirpaceus scirpaceus
CCCCCCCTTGATGAAACAATCCTCTTCTCCGTACTGAGAGTCCAAGGGTCAGAGCAGTACCCTGCTGGCTTGGTAGGAGGGGTCCCAAGACTCGTTTTTAGGGTTTAAAATATAACACAGTGTGGTAATGTAATGATTCTTACAGGCTGTGTGTAAATGCTATAGGATTTGTATCTTGTACTAGGTTGGTTGGTGTAAATTAGAATATTCAGTATAGAAGAAGATTTAATGCATTGTAACAGGAACTTCGCGCTCTCTCTCTCTCTCTTCCTCTTCTCTTGTTCTTTTTCTTCTTCACTGTCTTCTCACCCTCTCAGACCTGCTCTGAGCTGTGGCTGGCAGCTCGTACAGGGCCCCTACACCCACGCTCTGTGCAATAAACTGCACACTCCAAACCCAGCCTTGACTCCAGAGATCTCTCATCTCCATCCATCCCGACTGACCATTGCTCCCACACCCTTCTGCTCTGCCCCCAGGTTCACCCAGACACGTTTGGACAGGGGGCTCCTGGACCTGACCAGCTGCTTGACTGTGGAGGAGTGGCTGGACTCCATCCGGCTGGGGCACTACCGGGACAACTTTGCCATGGCCGGGTACTCCTCCCTGGGCATGGTGATGCGCATGAACATCGAGTGAGTAACAGGGAACAAACTGTGCTGCCTGGGTGGCCCTGCACCAGCCTGCCAGCCCCAAACTGACGCTGCTTTACACCACAATGACACACACTCTGAGATTCAGAAGGCTAAAAATGACTTTATTTTAGGGATGTGTCTCCCTTTTATGTTATTTTACACAGACCAATTTGATTGGTGAAGCAAAGGCAAATTTCTTCAATCACATTGGTCACACCAGAGGGGCATCAAGAAGAAGCCCCTCCTGTGAGAAAGAATGAATAACATAGGTACAGTTACAAAAATATTTCTCTTGTTTACAGAAAATCACTTGGGAAAAAAAATTCAGAAACCAGAACATCTCAGGCATGAAATCAGGGCTACACCAAACAGTGACCATTTGTGTTATTGCATTAGGGACAGTAGAAATAATGATACGACTCCAATCTTCTTGGAGGGCATATAGCAATGTTTATTAAAAACACACCTTTTTATAAATTGTTCTGATACAACTGGACATGATTGGTCATTCAGACCAACACCTCTTTGTAAACATTTGCAAGTAAAAAAGATGGAAAAAAAGCAGGTTCAAAGATTAGAAATTGTTTGGAATGTCTTCTCCTAGCTCCTCCAGAGCAATGCCTGGGAAAGTCTATCTGACTTGCTTTCCCACAAGCTCTGCTGATGCCTGATACCTAAAAATTTCTCTTTGACCAGCTGTCAGTATCCACAACCTAAAAATTTCTCTTTGACCAGGCTGTCAGCATCCACAACCATCCTGCCCCAGCTGCCTTGCTCTAGTTGGTCCCTGGTGCCAGAGATGTGTCTCTGGGCAAACGTTGAGACTTGGGACAATGTCCAAGGCTGTTGTGCTGGTTTAGCACAGATAGCAAAAAAACAATTAGTGACTGGCTTTGAAATTGACAACTGGATTAACCAATTAAATATAGAGATATTTTGCTTTGCTTTGCTTTTCTCCCAGTCGTATCTCACTGAAGAAAAAGAGTAGAAGGTCTATGGTAGACGCTTAGACCACTACACAAAAATTTGGCAAACAGGAAATTGGTGAGTGTGAAACCACTACAGCCGTGCTGAGCTTTGAGGGAAGGTGTGGGAATTGTTCTGAGAGGTTGTGAGCTCCAAGTCACCTCCAGTGCTCCATGGTGGCTCTCCAATGTCACCATAGGCCCACAGGAGGTAATTCAGGTTGCAGGGTGCTCCAGGAGGTCACCTAACCCAACCTCGTGGTCACAGCAGGGTCAGGCAGGAGGTTGCTGTCTCCTTGTGCTTCTCATCGTTTTTTTTTCCATGCAAAAGGCATCTCTGGAGTAGAGAGTGGCTGTGCTATTCTGCACAGCTTCTCTAAGATCACTGGGAAACAATCATAGCTGGGCATTACCTTGGAGCTTTGTCAGACCCCTGTGCACAGGACTGGCCCTGCTCAGTGCAGCCAGGAGGGAGGCATCACTGCAAGGTCATTAGCACATGACCCAAGGGTGGGTTAATTAAGGAGAGCTGGAGAAGATCTGTCTCACCACCCTCCTGCTGTAAGGAACTTGATCTGCCCCCTCTCTAGGGAGTTTCCAAGGTGGACCATCCAAGCAGTACCAGAAAAGAAGGCAGCTATGCCAGCTCCTGCCCTTATCCCTGCTTACATCCCTCATCCCTTGCTGTTACAGTGTGACAGGGCTGGACAAGAGCCTGTTCAGCCTCTGAGGAGCCTTGTTCCCTGTCCAAAGGCATGGAGCTGCTGGGCAGTGGTTCCTGTGGCAGTGGAAGGGAAGGCAGAGACACAGACAGAGGGTTGTCATGTGTATTGATCGGGGCTGTGCGTGGGGCCTTTGCTCTGGGATTGAGCTGATAGTGATCCTTGTTCCTCATGCACATCAGAGAATCTTTTGAATGGGGAAGGCTCATCATCCATCCGTCTTTCTGACTGGGTTATCTGAGGGCATCTCACTAAAACTGAATCCAATTTCACAGCATCGATCTTGTCACCTACCAGCCTGTCAGGAGTGATCCTGCTCCTGATCCCCACAGGGCTGTCACTTGGCAGGAGGACATGCCCAAGGGAATGGCAGCCTCTCTGTCCCTGGGAGGAGGCCCATGGACCCTCATCAGGACCAGCCTTGTGCTGGTGGGCAAGTGGAGAAGGGCACAGGTTCCTGGGCTGGACCAGGGGGTGCAGGTATCTCCCTGGGGCCTGGCCCAGATGTCTCTGACAGTGTCTTTGTTCTCCAGGGGGTGCAGTTATCTCCCTGGGGCCTGGCCCAGGTGTCTCTGACAGTGTCTTTGTTCTCCAGGGATGTTCGGAGCCTGGGCATCACCATGATGGGCCACCAGAAGAAGATCTTGAGCAGCATCCAGGCCATGAGATCCCAGCTGCTGAACACAAATGGCCCCAGGAGGCATCTCTGATCTCTGCAGAGCTGCATCAGGCATTCCTTGGCACTTACCCTGGCAAAGGGGCAGCAGGGTGGTGAGCAGGAACAGGGGCACCAGCAGCTGGAGCCCTGCCAGCATCTCTGTGATCTCAGCATTGGTGGAAACGTGGTATTCCAGATACCTTGGTGGTCCTGTTGCCTCCTTCCCCCACCCGAAGGGGGGAGCAGCCTTCCAAGAGGACACATCATGACTCTGCTATTTCCCTGTGGGACTGGGGCTCTCCCCACAACTATGCAGGGCAGGAGACAACCCCTTCACCCCGTGGGATGTCCAGCTGCTCCTGCAAGTGGAGGGGTATCAGACACATCAGCAATAAGCAGGAGCAGTGGGCTGGGCTTGCTGTGGCACACAGCTCCTTTGGATCAGGCAGCTGAGGAGCTCCTTGGGTCTCTAAAGTGAGCAGGGCTCCACATACTGCCCACAGCAGAGACAGCCCTGCTCCCCGTCCAGCCTGCACCTCCTGACCTGCACCAGCCTGAAGGTGACTTCATGGCCCACCTCTCCCTGGCAGGAGGGCAGGGGACACAATACAAGGTGTGGCAGCACCAGGAACAGCTGGCTCTGCCTGCAGACCACACTTCCCAGCCTGGAGGAGAGTTCTGTCTGGAGACTCAAGAAGCCCTGGAGTGCTGCAGGACACTCTCCACCTCTTTAACTCACCAGCTCTGCTCCTCCACCAATCCAGCACAGCCCTCCAGGCAGCCCAGGCTTATTTTCTAGGGCCACAAGCTCAGGTTTCTCTGCCAGCAGAATCATCCTGGCCTCCCCCAGAACACAGAGAGAGTGTGCTCCCCTGTCACACGATGGAGGGACAGAGAAACAATTCTTTGTTCCTATATTGTCCTAGAGAAACCCAAGAGCTGTGCCATCACCTGGCTGCCAGTGCCCAGGGCTGCTGGGTCAGAAGGGGCCCTGACTGTGTTTCAGCTGCAGTCACAGCACCCTGTGGGACAGGGGCTCTGGCACAGAGGATCTCAGTGCTGCTGACCCCAGTGTCTGGGAGGGTGCTCTGTCCTCCACAGGAGCATCTCTGGGTGAGCCTGCCTGGTGCTGAGCAGTGGCCTCTGAAGATGTGTGGAGCTGGTCCAAGAGGCTGAGCTGGGTGCAGAGGTGCAGGTGAACTGGGGAGCGGGGCAGGCTGTGGGCTGGGAGTTTCCTTTTGGTGTAAATACAATTTTCTATGGGTTTGGGAGCTGTTTTACTGAAGTAGGATGTTAAGTACACAAAATGGTCTCAAAGCACAGAAGCCTCATTCGTGGGGCTGAACTCACTGCAAAAAAAAAAAACTCTGCTGGGAGCATGGCTGGGGTGGGGGGTGACAGGAGGGGACAGGGACTGGAGGGGAGCCAGGCTCCCTGCCAGGGCCCAGCCTGCCCCACAGCACCCTGTCCTTCACACAGGCACAGCAAACCCAGCATCACTCATGCAGGTACTGGAGGGATGTGGCCTGAGGGCTGCTCCTGCCAGGCCTGTTTGGGCACAAGGGGGGTGGGGGGTGGGTTAAAGCCATTTCTCAGCTGCAATAATCCTGGCTAAACCAGCCTGTCCAGGGCTGGCTTGGCTTTCCATGCAGGGCACCTGTGTCCTGATGGATTCTCTGACTATGGCGGGCACTTTACTTCTTCCTATGGAAGCTTTTTGTAAGGGGGACAGATGCAATGTGTTGTTCCATTTGTATTGCACCCTGTGTCCTGCACTCAGCCCTGGCACACTGCCTCCCCACAGCCAGCATGCCGTGGAGCTCACCCAGCCCTGCAGCACAGCGGGCTGGGTGCTGGCCCTGTCCTCTCTTCCCAACATTTGGGACTCTGTCACGGACACACAGGTGAGGGCAGGGGTCAGACCAGTGCCACACCGGTGTCCTTGGGGTTTGCTGGGCAACCCCAGCCAGGTGGGCTGCAGGATCTGAGGCTGGGAGCTGCCAGGTGGCCCCTTTCAGGTGGTTCATGAACCAGATCCTGCAGCGTGGGGCCACCGGGCTGCTCCTGGCTGTCGGGATGGTGGGGCAGGGTTTGCCTTTTATGTTCAGAGTGTGCACTTCCTCCTGGACAATAAAATTCCCTCTTTCCGTGATCCATCTCCTTGCCTGTTATTGTCAGTGGGCTGCACAGAGCTGTCACTGCTTGCAGTGAGGATAGGGGACACACTGAGATGCTGGGCTAGTCACCACCTTCCTTGCTCCTGAAAGCCTCCCACGAGTGAGGAGTATCCAAGGGATGGGCCCAGAGGGACAGGGAAGAGCCAAGAGGATGTTTGTGGGCTCCCAGGGGAGGAGGGATGCTGTGGGATGAGGGAGGACACCCCAAAACCACCAAGTCATTGCTATGTAGGAGCATCTCATGCAAGACGTGGTGCAAGCACAGGGTATCTCATGTGCAAAGGCTCCTCTGAGCCTCAGGGGTGTCTTGCAGGTTTTCCTAGACTCAGCCTCACCTTCTTCTGGAAATGCAGAATATTTTCTAGAAAGAAGAAACATTAACACCAAAAAACCCAACCAGTAAAACATCAGCCCTCATCTCCTAAAGTCTGAGCTGAAATATGTTGTAGGTGGGCTTGCAAAACTCTTCCTGTGGGTGTTTAGCTGCGTTCCAGCTGCCCTTCAGTGAAGGATTTGCCAGCAAGTGAGTTGCAGGGCAAAGGAAGCACCATTTTCAGGAAATTCCCTATAAAAGCAAAAGGGCCTCACAGCACAGGGTGGCTTCTCTGCTCAGAGAGATGAAAACAGGGTGGGACTTGCTGGTGTGTGGCCCCTCTCTGGCCATGGGCACATTTCTCTGCATGCTCTCACCAAGCAAAACATCCCCAGCCCTTGTTCCTGTCAATACCTGCCCTTCCTCCCTGAATCCTTGCTGTTCCAGGCCCTTTCAGTTCAGTTCTTTATCAATGCTCTGGCACTCCAGGGAACAGGCACAGCCATGGTTTGTCATTGCCAGCACAGGGGAATGCTCTCAGGCTCTCAGGCTCTCAGAGCTCTCAGGCTCTGTTGGGATAAGGGACGTGCAGCCTGAGGGGAGGTGTGAGTGTCCTCAGTGCTGCTCCTGCCTCTGTTTCCTGGTGCTTTCTGAGCCCTGCTCCTTTCTGAGCCAGAGGCTCAGCTCTCACCCCTCCATGCCATGGGTGCTTTGCCCACACTGCAGAGCAGCTGTGGCTGTCCCTTGGATCCCTGGAAGTGCCTTGGGGCCAGCTTGGACGGGGCCTGGAGCACCCAGGGACAGTGGGAGGTGTCCCTGCTCATGGCAGAGGGGGGAACAAGATGGGCTTTGAGGTCCCTTCCAACCCAACCCATTCTATGATATCAAATATGGTTGGAAGGAATCTCTGAAGGTCACCTCCTCCAGGTGCCCGTGCAGGTTGTGCTCAGACCCTCACCACACCCTGCAGACAGGGGCAGCAGCTGCATCATTCCTTGCTGATGGCCCAGTCACTGCGCACAGTGGGGCAGCCTGGGCGTGCTGGGACCTGTTCCTGTTCACTGAGGACACATCTCACTGCTGTGTTCAGTTATTAACAAAGCCAGGGTCCACACTGTGCAAAACACACAAGGGTTTTTACATTCCTTAGAGTGAATATTTGGAAGGATGGATGGTGCACCAGCATGGCTCCTTCCCCAGGGAGGGACAGGGGTAGGGACAAGGACAGGGACAGGGAACAGGGGCAGGGACAGGGACAGGGACAGGGACAGGGACAGGGACAGGGACAGGGACAGGGACTGGGACTGGGACTGGGACAGGGACACAGACAGGGACAGGGACGGGGGCAGGGACAGGGACAGGGGCAGGAGAAGGAGCAGGGGCAGGGACAGGGACAGGGACAGGGACAGGGACAGGGACAGGGACAGGGACAGGGACTGGGACTGGGACAGGGACACAGACAGGGATGGGGGCAGGGACAGGGACAGGGGCAGGAGAAGGAGCAGGGGCAGGGACAGGGACAGGGACAGGGGCAGGGACAGGGACAGGGACAAGGACAGGGACAGGGGCAGGGGACAGGAGAAGGGGCAAGGGCAGGGCCAGGGCCAGGGCCAGGGGCAGGGGACAGGGGAAGGGACAGGGGCAGGGACAGGGACAGGGACAGGGGCAGGGACAGGGGACAGGGGACAGGAACAGGGACAGGAGCAGGGGCAGGGGCAGGGACAGGAACAGGAAGAGAAGCAGGGGCAGGGGTAGAGGCAGGTGTAGGGGCAGGGACAGGGACAGGGACACTCTGCCAGGCTGCTGTGCATGGCTTTGTGTGGGGAGAGGCCCACAGCCATGACAGCAGCACTTTGTCAAAGCCTGTGAGCATCACACCCAGGCATCCCCCTGCTCCCAGCCTCAGGAAGATGAGGCACAATTGTGTCATTTTTAAAAGAAACTGTAGTCTTGGCAAAGGCCCATCTCTGGGGACATTCTCCAGGACACAGAGCCATGCTTTCAGACCTCCTGCATTCCCACCTGGCCAGGCTGGGGCCAGGGCTGGCACCCAGGGATGCTGAGGGCTGAGAGAAACTGGCTCAGCAGCAAATCCTGGCTCAGAGGATCCTGGGGAAGGGGCTGGTCCAGAGGCAAATTCTGCCATCCAGGAGAGGTAATGGACACCCTGGCTCGTATACACCAGCAAATGAACCCCTTCCTGTACCAAAGGAGCCCTCGGGATTTCCACACCTACTTAACCGTCCTCCAGGAGGATTTTATTCCACCCTGCATCACTGAGAGCTGGCTTTTCCCTGGTAAAACAGCTTTTCTTTCCTACTCACACCCAGCATTACCCCAGGCTTCCATTTCCCCCGGAGCTGCCCGGGCCGGATTTGGCTGTGGTGAGGAAGCGAGGCTCTCTGTGAGCTCGGAGTGCCTGGAGGTGGCAGTCTGGACCTGCGGAGCACCTGCGGAGCCGCCGCCTCGGCTCCCCGCACTCCCTGCCCGTGCCAGGTTTGCCGGGGTCAGGCGCATTCCGGGGCTGGCTGAACAGATGGTGAGCTCGGCTTCGGATTTCCTGCTATGATTCCTGTCTGATCACACAGCAGCTCAGTCTGCCAAGGAAGGCTGTATTCCCAAACCACCTCCTCTCCTTGCTTTTAGAACAGGCGTTTAGCATCGTGTCCAAGTAGATTACTCAGGATGATCTGATGTAAGATAGAAATATCAGCCCCAGCTGCTGCTTGAACTCTTGGAAGGATTATGGGTTAAGTTCTGCGTGGGGTTGGAGGTGTCCCATAGGTCACGACTTGCAAATCACCATCAAGGATTGAGATAACAGCGTGGCTCGTGCCAGGGTGACAGAAGTGCCTGCTCTGCTCAGCCCTGTGTCTCCCCACCCCAAGCCAGCCAGGCTGGGGGAGAGATGAGCCAGGACATCCCAGAGTTTTGTAGGGGCTGTTGGGGGGCTTGGTGGACACTGTGAAATTTAAGGGTCAGCTGCCCTGAGTTCTGCTGCAGGGCTGGGAATGTGGGGCAGGCTCAGAGCAGAGAGCAGGGCCCACATCAGGAGGGCCCCTCAGAGCAGGCACTGCTGTGACAGGGGAAAGGGAGAGGGCAATGGCACTGCACCCCCTGCCTGCCAGGGGAATCCCTCTCTCCCTTGGGCATAAACCTGGACTAAAAGCAGCCTGACTGAACCCCCAGTCACATGATGTCCATCCCAGGCTGTACACTCAGTATTTCTGAGCCTGAGAGAATTTCAGCTTGCTAACCATTGCTAGATCCTTTCCCAAGGGGAAGCTGCCAACAGTTTTCTTTTCCCAAAATATCCTTTTGTAAAATAACTACTTTCTCATAACATCTCTAGGTAAACAGTGCTTTTTTCTCATAACAATTTCCCCAGGTGTTGTTTTCTATTCCTTAACCAATGGAAAGAGGTGTCAGTCCCATTGACCAATGAATTCATTTTTTAGCAAAGCATGCTATATAAGATGAAAAGAGATTGTAAATAAAGCCTTCTGTTGTTCTCATGGTAAAAACTAGAGTCAAACTATCTTTATTTCATGTCCTACTGTGACACCAGGCAGCCCCACTGGCCCATGGGATGGACCCTGGATCATCCCACCCCTAGGGCAGTGCCAGGGAACAGCTCCACAGCCCAGCTCCTCAGGGACCCATGTCCCAGCCCCCAAGGTGGGATGGGAGGCTTTGCTGTGCACGTCAGCAGGATCCTCACCTCTGCACCCTCAGCACTTCGTTGGGCCCTCATACAGCACCCTCTTCTGAACAGGATGCCAAAAATCCTCAATATCCAGTCAAACAACAAACCTTCCTAAATTTCCTGGGTGAAAACTCCCGGCAGTTGTGTTTTGGGAGATCCCAGTGCACATCTCCTGTTTGTGATGGTCCTTCCAGAATTGCAGACAATCTGCAAGTGCCAGAAAAGTTTCTGGATGCAGAGCTGGGAGTATTTCCCTACACACCATCCTGCTTATTTCAGGAAGAAAAAAAAGAAGCAAGAATTTGTTTACTGAGTTAAAAGGACAAAGGGGTTGCACAGCACATGGGAAACCTGTGAAAAGGGTAAAGGCTTTGGAACTTGTTGATCTCGAATCCCAGACATGAAAAGTCATTTTCATTTTGCTAATGCTGAAAGAAGGTGAAATTGTTCCCAGCACTCACTGTTGTCTGCCTGACCCCAGAGTCTTTTACTGTTAAAGATTTTTTATTACTCATGATGTGTCTCATTTCCTCCCTGCCTTCCAAATCTCCTCTCACAAAGTTGTCCTGAGAAGTTGTCCTTGCAGGGAGCAGGCAGGGGGTGGCACTGAGCAGGAAACAACAGGAAATATTCCTTCCCAAGCACAGAATGGTGCAGAGGATGGGGGAACCAAGGACCCAAGGGAATGGCAGGCGATGTGCTTGGGGGGGTTTAGGTTGGAAATCAGGGAAAGGTTCTTCCCCAGAGGGTGCTGGGCACTGCCCAGGCTCCCCAGGGAATGGGCACGGCCCCAAGGTTGCCAGAGCTCCAGGAGGGTTTGGACACCACACTCAGGCACAAGGGGGGATTGTTGGGGTGTCTGTGCAGAGACAGGAGTGTGACGCAGTAGGAAATGAAATAAAGATAGTTTGACTCCAGTTTTGACAAAGAGAACATCAGAAAGGCTTTATTTACAATCTCTTTGCTTCTTATATAGCATGCTTTGTTAAAAAAGGAATTCATTCGTCACTAGGACTGACACCTCTTTCCATTGGTTAAGTAATAGAAAACAACACCTGGGGAAGATTGTGATGAGAAAAAAACACTGCCCACTTAGAAATATTTGGGGAAAAAAGGGAAAGATGTTTTGGGAAGAGAAACTGTTGAAAACTTTCCCTTGAGAAAGGAGCTAGCAATGGTTAGCAAGATGAACATTCTCTCAGGCTCAGAAATACCGAGCCCTCAGGAGTGGGACTGGATGGTCCCTGTGGGTCCCTCCCAGCTGAGAATGTTCCATGATTCTGTGATTCCACAATTCCAAGAAGAGGTGAGGGGTGTGGCACAGGCCATGGGGAGCAGTGGCCTGGACAGGAGCTGGGGGAACATGGGAGGACAGAGACAGTTTGGGTGGGTGGGCTTTGGTGACCACTGGGACACGAGCTTGGGGAGCAATGGGTGAGACAACACAGGCAGGACAGGTCCCAAAGTCACCAGGGGATCACCAGGTGAGCTCACACCTCAGTGCAGAGGGGATGAGAGGGAGAGGCAGGAGATGACAGAGGGGCAGGAGGTGATGGAGGGGCAGGAAGTGACAGAGACTCAGGAGATGATGGAGGGGCAGGAGGAGATGGAGGGGCAGGAGGTGACAGAGAGGCAGGAGGTGACAGAGCGGGAGGAGGTGACAGGGAGGCAGGAGGTGACAGAGAGGAAGGAGAAGATGACAGAGGGGCAGGAGCAGCAGGATTAAGGTCCCTGCCCAGCAGGACTGGTGACATCTCTCATGGACACACAGCAGGAACCTGTGAAGCCCCATTTAATGCCCAGGTCCTCAAAACCTGTTATCAAAAATGAAATGTAATGTTCCTCATTACAATTCCTTTATTTCTCTCACATTCGGAGCTGCCAGTGAAGGGTCAACAGCACTTATGAAATTTTCAATTCTCGCAGGTTTTGAATTTACATGTTTTTTTCTGTGTCTGAGCTGGAAGAAGATTATGAATAAAAGATTAAAATTGGAGGTCTCCAATCATTTAAGAGCAATGCAATGAGCATTTATTCTGGGAACAAGCAGGAGGCAAACACCGCTCTGTGCATACCAAAAATTAGCAGCAAACTTCAAACAGGGCCCAAACAAAAGTCTGAGCTCTTTGATGTGACACTGCTGGGGTGTGGGGAGGGGTGAACACGGGGACCCAGAAATCTCTGGGCTCTGCAGGGTCTCAGGAGCAGAGCAGCAGCCTCCTTGACTCCAGGTACTTCAGAGGAGACACGAGTCTGCTGCAGTTCCATTGCTCAGTTCCATCACTGAGAGGTGTAGGCGTTGCATAGAAGCACCTTGCTCAGGGAGTGGAGTTCTTCAGGAGAGATGGAGGGATGGGTGGTGGAAAAAGGAAGGTGGCAGGGACAGATTTGGGTGAAGTAGGATGTGGCTGGGGCAGGAGGAGGAATGGGAGAGGAGCACAGTAGACCTGAGTGGGGCAGTAGCTGAAATAAGAGCCCAGGGCAAGCTGTGCCTGGTGTGGGAAAGGGCTTTTCATAGGTGGAGACAACAATTAGTTGAGTACAGGCTTTGCAAAGGAAACAAAAGCTCTAGTGAAATCTTTGGCTTCTCTGCTCAGAGAGATGGAAACAGGGTGGGACTTGCTGGTGTGTGGCCCCTTCTCTGGCCATGGGCACATTTCTCTGCATGCTCTCACCAAGCAAGAAAATCCCCCAGCCCTTGTTCCTGTCAATACCTGCCCTTCCTCCCTGAATCCTTGTTGTTCCAGGCCCTTTCAGTTCAGTTCTTTATCAGTGCTCTGGTACTTCAGGGAACAGGCACAGCCATGGTTTGTCATTGCCAGCACAGGGGAATGCTCTCAGGCTCTCAGAGCTCTCAGGCTCTGTTGGGATAAGGGATGTGCAGCCCGAGGGGAGGTGTGAGTGTCCTCAGTGCTGTTCCTGCCTCTGTTTCCTGGTGCTTTCTGAGCCCTGCTCCTTTCTGAGCCAGAGGCTCAGCTCTCACCCCTCCATGCCATGGGTCCTTTGCCCACACTGTCTGGCAGTGGTCAGCACACACCTGTGCTTGCAGGGGCTGGGATTGCCTGCCCAGAGAGCCCCGGGGCTGGGGCTGGCACTGCGGAGGCAGCAGGAGAGTTTGTAATCAGGAGAGGCTGGCAATACTCCAGCCATGCTCAGCCAGGACGTGCCACATCCCAAATGGGACACACAGTGCTGAAGTGTTACCCTGTTCTTCTAAAGTTCTGCTGAGCTTTTTGATATTTACAACTCCATTTTTGTAATGGAGTTTCCCACGCATTTTCATGTAAATAATCATTGTTTTGCATTCTTTTTTGGAGGAGGAGAGAATTGATGGACTGTTGATTCGACCAGTGTGGTTGAGAGGGGATGATTTCACCCTCCAATCCATGGTCACTGTTGGAATTCTGTAAATGTCGAGATCTGTAAATAAACTGCCTCTTTTGCCTTGAACATCTGAGCGTGTGAGTGCGTGTTCATTTCGTGTCCTATTGTGACATCTGGCTCCAAAAAAGAATGCAAACCAATGATTATTTACATGAAAATGCGTGAGAAACTCCATTACAAAAATGTAAACATCAAAAAGCTCAGCAGAACTTTAGAAGAACAAAACGACACAGCAGGACAGCCTGACCTGGGACAAGTGACAGCGACACCATAAACGTCACGCTGGACAGAGAACCTTGAGGTTCACCTGTCCTGCTCCATCCTATGACATTTCCAGGCAGTGAAACCTCTCTAAGTGGCAGAACTCATTGGTAAATGCTGCACACAAAACACCTGAATGTTACCACGCAGCTTTCCCAGACATTCCCACACCTTTCACTTTTTCCAGCAGCAAGGGCTCGGCACTGCAGCATCCTCCCCTTGGGCTGTACCTGTCCCGCATCCCCTGGAGCAGCCAGGGTGGGCTCCAGCCGGGTGTGGAGAGGCAGCAGCGAGGGGCTGTGCTTGTGCAGGGAGCTGACAGCGCTGAGGCAGCAGTGCCCCCGCACACAAGACGGTGGCAGCCTCAGCTTGTGGCTGCCCATGGCCGGGATGGAGCCGGGACCTGGGACAGCTCCCTGCGGGCAAAGCTTGGCCTCCAGCTTGCCTTGAGCCTGGAGATGCTGTCCTGTGCAGCAGAATTTCTTAGGGAACGGGGGCATGATGTATTTTGGCATTAGATTTGAGCCATCCCAGGCTGGGCCTCAGATTCAAGCCTGTGTAGTAGTAAGTAAGCCTGTGGTGCAGTAAGAATTTAGATTAAGGTGTGTTTAAACATTACATAGTATAGTTATAGTTAACTATAGTTATAGTTCACAGTTATAGTTAAGGTTGAGTTAACTATAACTATAGTTATAGTTAAGGTTGAGATTGTTTGCATTCCTTTCTATCTGAATACCAATTAGAAAACACTTGTAATTGTAAACTATCTGGAAGTGTATTTAACCTGCCATTTCGAGATAATAAAGGGAGAACGCATATCTAACCAAATCAGTCGTACTCTGCATTGCTCTGTCCAGCTTCCCAAGTAACCAGGAGAGTCCCTGGCTTTGGTCCTGGAAGAAAGCAACTGTGACACTTCTGGTAGCTCACCTGCTCTGGTTTCCAGACTGTAGAAGATGGTGTCAATGAAGGATTTTGGGCTCCAGGTGACTCTCAAAATGCTGTTTATTGCAAAGGAAGTGTTACAGCAGTCGTGGGTCATGGATATACAGAGCCAGGCCTAAAAGCTGCCAGTACAGCTTAAAGGCAAGCCTGAAGCCACCTTAGTTCTGGTTACAATGCATTATATAGTTTTCTTGGCTGAGCATCTTAATACATAACAACCAATCAGCATCACACACAAAACCTTTACCATATTATGTTACAGTTTAAGCTTAAAGTTGTTTTTCTACTTTCTTGCAGTGGAAAATTCTTCTTGGTAAAAACACATTCTTTGTTTGCCTGTTCTTTTCTTGAGATTTATCTTTACTTGGTAAAAACATGGGTTTTGTTTGTGGTCAACATATCCTTTGCTCTAGCTATAAAACCTCCTTCCAACTCGACTTAACCTTTGCTTTCTTAGTTGTTCAGTAACTACTGACTCAGCAATTCCTAACTTAAACATCTTTCATTCTTCTATATCAAAACTTGCTTCCATCTCTATTCTGTTTTAAGGTTCCACATTCAGAGAGCTTCTGTTAAACCTCCATATCTGTGAAACTTTTCCTTTCCAACTTTCATCTTTCCCAAACTTTCATACCCTTCCCCTGCCCCTGTTCTCCTGAGCCTGTGCTCAGCTGCTCCCTGAAAGCCTCACCCTGCTCTGCTTCAGCTTCCTCACAGCCCACTGAGGGCAGGCTGGGGAAATACCTGGCGTGGTCAGGGATGCCATGGGTTTATTTAAGCACTCCTGTGGTGATAGGAAAAGGGAGGGATGGTTTTAAAATGAAAGAAGACAGAGTTAGGCAAAGTGCCCATTCCAGATATTAGGAATTAGGATGCTGTGTATTTTGATAGATATTAGGATATTTGGACTAGATATTGGGAAGAAATTCTCCCCTGTGAGGGTAGGGAGGCCCTGGCACAGGGTGCAAGGAGAAGCTTGCATGAGGCTTGAAGTAGGATGTGGCTGGGGCAGGAGGAGGAACGGGAGAGAAGGAGCACAGGAGAGTCAGGGTAGGTCTGGGTGGGGCAGTGGCTGAAATAAGAGCCCAGGGCAAGCTGTGCCTGGTGTGGGAAAGGGCTTTTCATAGGTAGAGGCAAGAGTTTATTGAGCACAGGCTTTGCAAAGGAAACAAAAGCTCTAAGGAAATCTTTGGTTTCTCTGCTCAGAGAGATGAAAACAGGGTGGGGAGATCACTCTGCCCCATCCCTGGGAGTGTCCAAAACCAGGCTGGACAGGACCTGGAGCAGCCTGGGACAGTGGCAGGTGTCCCTGCCCATGGCAGGATCTCTCCTAGCTCAGATTCTGAATCCTGTTTCAGCTCCCTGAGAGTGTCCTTTGAGCAGGACAGCACCAGGGAGGACAGCAGTGACAGGGACAGTGCCCTGCCTGCAGGAGGATGGCAGCACGGAGCTCCTTCCCGGGAAAAGCAGAGCTGCAGCACATTTTAAATTCCCCGCACATGTGCTCAGGAGGGGGCCTGGGCTGGGGGGAGCTGGGCTTTGTTTTCTCTCTGCAGAGAGCCTGTCAGAGACACCCACCTCTGGGAGCACAGGATGGACAGACAGACGTGGCTGGGCTGAGCAATGCTCGGGGTGTGCTTTGGGGAGCTCTGACGAGCCCTCCAGTGCTGACAGCTCCCTGCCCTTGCAGAGCTGTGCCTTCAGTCTGATCCTCTCCCCACCACGGACAAAATCTCATCCTCAGCTTTAACACATCCTCGTTTCAGCAGCAAAGACCTGACATGGCTGATTTGGGAGAGGGACTGACCCTATCCCTGAACAGCTTGTGGGGCCAAGGCAGGTACCCCCTTCCCTGGGGCATCTCCAGGAGGTTGGGTTTGCCCTCAGGTGAGCCCCTCGCTGCTGCAGGCTGCCTGTGGGGTTGTTGGTGCTCAGTTCCACCCTCTCCCTGCCTACAGTCAAGATATGACAAGAGAAAATGGCCTCAAGTTGGGCCAGGGAGGTTTAGGTTGGGTATCAGGAACAATTTCTTCCCTGAAGGGGAGTCAGGTCGCACTGTGGGATGCTGCCCAACACCCCAGACCTGTGGGAGGCCTGGATTGTTCAATCACCTTTTGAGCCACTGCCCATGAACATTTCAGCATCCTCTGTGGCCCTGGGAGCAGGGTGAGGTGTCGTCGTAGGACACCAAACAAGTTGACTCCACGCTCTCAGAAGAGAAAATAGAAGGCTTTATTTACAGTTTATTTAGTTTCTTTTATAGCAGCTGCACTAAAAGGAACACTATTCGTGCAGAGCATTTGACACCTCTCAAATCCATTGGTTAAACCACAGACACAGTAAATAACACTTGTAGAAAGGTTTGTTATGGGACAGAATATTGTTTACTTAAAATGTTTTGGGCAAAAGGGAGAGCTGTTAAAAAGTTCCCTTGGGAAGAGCTAGCAGTTCTCAGGCTCAGAAATATCAAGCCCACAGTGAGGGATGGCACAGCCTTGTGGCAATCCCTGATGAGCCTTGCAGCTGCTCCTGCCAGGCCTTCCTTTGCTTTTCCCCCATGCTGGCATCTCTCTGCTCCTGCTCTGTTACCCCTGAGCCTGGCCTGGCAAAGCTCCTGCCTCGCTGTCTTCCTGATGGGGGGCTGGGGAGAAGGTGCCTTCCCTGGCACTGGCAGCACAGAGCTGGGGGAGCTGCCTGACGGTGCCCTTGGAGCCAAAATGAGCCATCAGCTTTGGATGGGAAGCTTTGGGAGCCTAGGAAGTGGCTTGTGTCTGGAAGCAGGCTGCAGTCCCAGGGAGACAGCAGGGCTGCCCAGGTTTTTCACTGGCACATGCCTGCACTGCTCTTGGAGCTCCCTCCACACATCTGGCCACAGCAAGGAGCCTGCCCCACCTGGAGCACAGCCCGAGGGCTCAGGACACCTGGCTGGTGGCCAAGACACACCCTGGGGAGGGCAGGACACACCAGCTGCCACTGAACTGCAGGAGGATCTCTGCTGGTGTTCGTGCTCCTGACAGAGGCTCAGAGGAGGGGTGGAAGGGTGGTGGGATGGATGGAATGTCCTGCAGACAGCCATGGGTTGCTCTGGGCCAGCACCAGTGATATTTCCACCCAAACCAGCTCCATGCAATCTCCATGGCATCCCTGAGCCACGTGGAAGGATAATATATGACAAGAGGAAACAGCCTCAGGTTGGGCCAGGGAGGTTTAGGTTGGATTTTAGGAACAATTTCCTCCCTGAAAGGAGAGTCAGGCACTGTTTGCCTCCTCTGTGAAGGGAGCTCACTAGCACTTAATGTGAGGCTCAGAACTGCACCCCCAGGCAGCACAGAACATGAAAATATGAACGCTAAAGCATCACCTGCAATCTGCCTCCCCAGCACCAGCAGTGTCCCTGTGCCTGCTAATGGGATCTGTGCCCCACACCCACCTCACATCAGCAGGGTCCCCCACAGCCTCTTCCAGACAAGGGCAAAGCCCCTGAAGAGATGTTTTGGAGGCAAACAGACCTCAGGCATTGTCATCAGTGCTGCCTTCTCACCTTGCTAGCTGTGATCTGCTTGGACTTCTTTGGGCTCTCACCACCTCCAGCAGCACTGAGGAGCCCCTGCCCAAATCCAGAGGCCAGGAAAAGCCTTCAGCGGCCACAGACTCCCATGGAACCCACTTGCTTTGGTGACGTGCAGGGACCAGAATCTGGAACAGGTGAGCACTGACTCGAGCTTACCTGGGACACCACCAACTGCTGGCAAGTCCCTCCCACAGCCCCAGCCCAGGTCTGGCCCAGCCCTTGGCTCCCCTCTCCCCTGGCCATTCCTCCTGGGCTTCTCCCCATGCCAGGCAGGGCTCCCCTACCTTTTGCACCGTGCTTTACGTTGCCAAAGTGGAGCAAAGTATGAAATATGGATGAGGCGCCGTGGCCTGTCGCGTGCTGCTGGGCTGGACCCGGATTCGATTAGCCCTGATGTTTCTTTCATGAGTGAGAGGCTTTTTTCCTCTCTGGAGCTCTTTGCTGTGAGCTCGGAGCTCAGTCACGGAAGCAGCTGGCTGATTAACCACCCGCTGCTGCTGCTGCCTGCTGCTGCTGCTGCATCCAGCCCTCCTCTCCTCCCTGCTGCCCTGGCCCTGCCACCGCTGTCCCCTGCCACCTCCTGCAGCTCTGGAGCGAGCTGGCATCTGCCTGCCTCCCTCTCCCTGAGCTGGCACTGCCAGGGCTCATTCCCACCAAGTTCAGAGGGGTTTTCACCACGTGGTGGGACTGGGCACGGCCCAGCACTGCTGGGGAAGGGGATGCAGCTCCAGGTGTGCAGCCAGAGACCTCCTGCACCAAGGACACAGCTCCAGCTCCTGCTCCAGGGACACGGCTCCCAAACAGGCTGATAAATGCTCTCTCTTCAGCAAGATCCTGATGATTTTCCTAATGACCAGGCCTGGCTCTAGAGAATTCTCCTGGGCTATTTCAGGCAGCTAATTGTACCTAGCAAGGACGTTCCTACTGTTCAAATTTTCACTTATCTGGGACAACACGAGTGCTAACAGCTTCCCAGAGCTGCTCTGAGGGGCTGAGAGCAGGGGACACAGCAGAGACTGCAGTGCTCCTGTGCCTCTCTCTGTCCCTGTGCTTTGCCAGGGTAACCTTGGAGTTGATGTGTGCCTTCAGTCTGGAAACTCTGTGCACCCCAGCTCCCCTCAGCTTTTCTCTCTTCCCAGCTCCATCCACACACATGAGAGCATGGCTCATGCTTGGCAGGACCTTGGTAGTCTTCTTCTCAAGCAACCAGCTGCAGGAGGCATCCAGGGCACCAGAACTTTGCCCAAATGTAAATGCTCAAGTCTCTGAAAAGGGATGGGTAATTTTGTAGGTGAGGTGAAAACTTTCCTCTGCCTCCTGACCCCCTGAATGGCACCTGTGCTGTTAATTGTGTGCAAGTGTGAAATTTCCAAGGCAGTGCTGGTGGGGGCAGAAAAAATCTGCGCTGGTGGAGATTTTCAGCTCAAGGGCAATCTTGATCTACTTTTGAAGTAGCTGTGCTTGGAGCTGGGGGCTGGACTGTGGATCTCCAGGGAGCCCTTCCAACAAAAATCCTTGGCTGAATCTTGTTTCATGACAGCCCCAGCACCACAACCCCCCTGGACTGTGTGATTTTGCTCTTTCCCTGCTGGAACCATCCAGCCCATCCTCTCCAGGGTTTCTCTGCTCTGGGAAAAGCTCTGGCCTTTCTCACAGGTTGACTCGTTGACCTTCAACAAGTGCCATTCAGAGACTCACTCAGCTCCAGGGATGATTTTTCTGTCTGCCCACACGTGCTGTGAGCATCAGGTGCAGCTCAAGGTTTTTGACCTTTAAAAGGGGGGGAAGATGATGTCCCCCGGCTCTCCGTGCCCTCAGCCAGGGGCACAGGGCTTTCCATGCCCTCCTGCCCACGCCCTGAGGGGAGGTGATGTGCTGGAGCAGGAGTGCCCTCCAACACACTGCAGGTCCAAGCGAGCCTGCTGGAATAAATGGAGTCACGACAGGATGAGAGCTGAGATGAGCAGCCTGAATGTACTGCCCCACTTCTCACCTGCTTCTCACCTTCTCACTTCCCCAGCTCCCACAGCCTCCCCTGTCTTGGCAGAGCGGGTTTTGGGAGCATGTCACCAAAAAACCCCAGTAAATATCACCCAGAACTGGCAGGAGGCACAAGATCACCTTAGTGTTGCCCTGGGTGTAAAAAGGGGAGGCATGATGGCAAATCAGGGCTGCTCCAAGCCTGATGTAAACAGAAATCCCTGCCTGGCATCCCTCCCAGGCTCCTCCAGCCCGGCTCTGGGGAATGAATGCAGCCACTGCCAAAAACAACAACAGGGCCAACAACCAACGTGCAGTCTGATCCATAACAACAAAACAATCACAGTTACAGGTCTCCTGGATTCAGGAGTGGAGGTAAGAAGGATTTCTCATCCGTGCTGGCCAAAGGACTGGACTTTAGTGCCACCTTGAGACCCCCTTCAGATATCAAAGCCACCACGTGTCTACAGAGCAGGTGCACGATCAGTTAAAGCACCTGAAGGGAAGAGAGCAGCCATTCATCCTTTCATTGTGCACAAACCTATCACAGTACTATATTCTTATAATATATGATAATCTTTAAATTAAACAATACTTAAACTTAATATGAATAGATTTTGGTAAAAGGATCTTCAGTTGGATTAACTTTATAGAACCTACGTGTAAAAACTTTAAATTGATAGAATATAAAGCTATTATCACTTAAACTTCATAAATAAAACTTAAACTTAGATTTAACTTATACTTAACAGGGCCTAAACTTAAACTAAACCATACTGAAATTACTTTTAATATTAACAGAATACTGAAATACAACTTGACTCAGATCTAGATATAGCAAATGATTCTAATTAAAAATTTACTTATATTTTACTCTCCATTGTGATAGAAAGGCTTTTCCCTATACCATAACAGGTTTTCACACAATGAAGGAACAAATGCTTTTATATTTACAGTTTGGGGGAGCCTGAAATATGGCTTAACTCAGATGTAAATATAATAAATTATTCTAATTAAAAATTTACCTCTGTTTTACTCTCTGTTGCAGTAGCAAGTCTTTTCTCTATACTGTAACGAGTTTTCACACAATGAAGGAACAATTGTTTAATATTTACAGTTTGGGGGAGCCTGAAATATAACTTAACTCAGATCTAAATATAATAAATTATTCTAATTAAAAATTTACCTCTGTTTTACTCTCTGTTACGGTAGCAAGTCTTTTCTCTATACCGTAATGGGTTTTTGCACAAAAAAGGAACAGAATGTTTAATATTTACAGTTTGGGGGAGCCTGAAATATAACCTAACTCAGATCTAAATATAATAAATAATTCTAGTTAAAAATTTACCTTTATTTTACTCTCCATTGTAATATCAAGCCTCTTCTCTATACCATAATGAGTTTTTGAACAACGAAGGAACAAAAGTTTAATATTTACAGTTTGGGGGAGCCTGAAATATAACTTAACTCAGATCTAAATATTATAAACGATTTTAGTTTAAAAATTAGCTTTGTTTAACTCTCCATTGTGACAGCAAGACTTTTCTCTTTACTGTAACGAGTTTTCACACCGCAAAGGAATGGATGTTTAATATTTACAGTTTGGGGGAGCCTGAAATATAACTTAACTCAGATCTAAATATAATAAATTATTCTAATTAAAAATTTACTTTTATTTTACTCTCCATTGTGACAGCAAGTCTTTTCTCTATACCATAACGGGTTTTTGCACAACGAAGGAATGAAAGTTTAATATTTACAGTTTGGGGAACCTGAAATATAACTTTACTCAGATCTAAATAATATAAATATAAATATAAATATAAATATAAATATAAATATTTTTTAAAAATACTTTTATTTTACTCTCTGTTGCGATAGCAAGTCTTTTCTCTATATCATAACAAATTTTCACACAACAAAGGATGAATGTTTAATATTTACAGTTTGGGGGAGCCTGAAATATAACTTAACTCAGATCTAAATATAAATAATAAAAATAAAAATAATAAAAATAAAAATTATTCTAATTTAAAAATTTACCTCTGTTTTACTCTCTGTTGTGATAGCAAGTCTAAAATTAAAAATAAAAATAAATAAAAATAATAAAAATAAAATTAATTTTAAAATTAATTTAAAATTTTAACATTTACTTCTATTTTACTCTCCATTGTGATAGCAAGTCTTTCCTGTATGCCATAATGGGTGTTCACACAACAAAGAAATGAATGTTCAATATTTCCAGTTTGGGGGAGCCTGAAATATAACTTAACTCAGATTTAAATATAAAAAATAAAAATAAAAATAAAAATTATAATTAAAATTAAAAATAAAAATAACAATAAAAATAAATAAAAATAATAAAAATAAAAATAATTCTAATTTAAAAATTTACCTCTGTTTTACTCTCTGTTGTGATAGCAAGTCTAAAATTATAAAAATAAAAATAAATAAAAATAATAAAAATAAAAATAAAATTAATTTTAAAATAATTTAAATTTTAAAAATTTACTTCTATTTTACTCTCCGTTGTGATAGCAAGTCTTTATACCATAACGGGTGTGCACACAACGAAGGAACGAATGTTCAATATTTCCAGTTTGGGGGAGCCTGAAATATAACTCAACTCAGATTTAAATATAAAGAATAAAAATAAAAATAAAAAAAAAAAATAATAAAGAATAAAAATAATAAAAATAAAAATAAAAATAATTCTAATTTTTAAAAATTACCTCTGTTTTACTCTCTGTTGTAATAGCAAATCTAAAATTATAAAAATAAAAATAAAAATAAAATTAATTTAAAAATTAATTTTAAAATTTACTTCTATTTTACTTTCCGTTGTGATAGTAAGTCTTTAATACCATAAGGGGCGTGCACACAACGAAGGATGAATGTTCAATATTTCCAGTTTGGAGGAGCCTGAAATATAACTTAACGCAGATTTAAATATAAAAAATAAAAATAAAAATAAAAATAAAAATAAAAATAAAAATAAAAATAAAAATAAAAATAAAAATAAAAATATTCTAATTTAAAAATTTACCTCTGTTTTACTCTCTGTTGTGGTAGCAAATCTAAAATTATAAAAATAAAAATAAAAATAAAAATAATTTAAAAATTAATTTAAAAATGTACTTCTATTTTACTTTCCGTTGTGATAGTAAGTCTTTAATACCATAAGGGGCGTTCACACAACGAAGAATGAATGTTCAATATTTCCAGTTTGGGGGAGCCTGAAATATAACTTAATGCAGATTTAAATATAAAAAATAAAATAAAATAAAAATAAAAATAAAAATAAAAATAAAAATTAAAAAAAAAATTTTAAAAATAAATAAAAATAAAAATAATAAAAATAAAAATATTCTAATTTAAAAATTTACCTCTGTTTTACTCTCTGTAGTGATAGCAAATCTGAAATTATAAAAATAAAAATAAACATAAAATTAATTTAAAAATTAATTTAAAAATGTACTTCTATTTTACTTTCCGTTGTGATAGCACGTCTTTAATACTATAACGGGTGTGCACACAACGAAGAACGAACGTTCAATATTTCCAGTCTGGGGGAGCCTGGCCGTGCCCAGGGCTGCAGCCCCGGCTGCCTGCGGGGATGCTCCGGCCGCCCCTTTCCGCCGCTCTGCCTCGGCTGTGCCCCGGGTGCGGCAGCGATCCCGCGGCCCCGGGGAGCACTTGACACGCGATTCCTCTCGCACAGACAGCGCTTTACACGCTACTGCTGCCACAACACAGCGAGCGGCCAGGGGCTTCTCTGAAACACACACGCTCGGCCCGCATCTCCCGGGGCTTGTCCTCCTCCCAGCCGGCGTCCCGCGGGCAGCGGGAGGGGCTGTGCTGGGCACGGAGCGGTGCTGGAGTGGTGGAAGGCTGGGAGCTTGAGAGGTTTGAACTTTCTGTGCTGTCAGGCACTCACTCTGAAGAAAGCACAGCGTTTGACCTGAGGCTGTGGAAAAGGCTCCCGAAGTTGACTGACGGTGCTGAGATTGTGGAGTTTGAGGGTGAAAAATTAGAGTTTAGGATTTTAGTGTATAGTAATATATGTGGGGTAAGATGGAGACTTTGGGGTGGAGGTTAGTTGTTATATCTTCACCCTCTTCTTCCTGCGCCACTACATTTCTTCTTCATGGGTCTGGGTGGTTTTCTGTAATTGGTTAATAAAGTCAACATTGCAGATTTCAAGTGTTTGGTTATTGGGTTTAAAGTAAAAATAATTTAGGTGGCATTTTACAATAGGACGGATTGTCCTTGGAAAGACCTTGTAGGCATAGAGAGGTGCTCCATTTACACCTTGTTAACTAAAGGTACTGCAGAACTCACGGCTCGTGAGGCTGTAATATTGATAAGAATTAATAAAGATCTGAGTCTGAACACGAACTTCGACTATCCTGCTATCAATCCCGACCTTGGCAGGTTCAGGGGTGACTGGAGAGACCTTTGGTTACCCGTGTCCAGGCGATGTTCACCCTAGGGACATGCAGGACGCTCCCTCTGTGCCCTCCTGTGATCAGAGGGGATGTCTGGCAAGCCCCACTGTGGCTGCAGAGGATGGCTCCTCTCCTCTCCTCTCCTCTCCTCTCCTCTCCTCTCCTCTCCTCTCCTCTCCTCTCCTCTCCTCTCCTCTCCTCTCCTCTCCTCTCCTCTCCTCTCCTCTCCTCTCCTCTCCTCTCCTCTCCTCTCCTCTCCTCTCCTCTCCTCTCCTCTCCTCTCCTCTCCTCTCCTCTCCTCTCCTCTCCTCTCCTCTCCTCTCCTCTCCTCTCCTCTCCTCTCCTCTCCTCTCCCAGAGTTTGGACTCCATCTGCTGTAACAAAAGTGGAATTTCTGCAGCTTGCACTGAGCCCCCTGTGCTCGGGGAACACGCAGCACTGAGCAGGAGGAAACTAGAACAGGCAGGGATGAACTGGGCTGTGGATGCAGCCTTGGGAAGCCCGGGTATTTCCCGGGGAGACTGAAACTTCCACTCAGCTTGATTAGAAAGAGTGCCTGGAGCGTTCTAACTCAGCAGCAGGAGGGCAGAGACCGCTGGGTTTGGTCCTTCCAGCCCTGCCCATGTGCATCAGGGCATTTTGCAGCACCCCTGTGACACACGAACATTTTCTGTGCCTGGAACTGTGGGGCAGAGCAGCTGCCACCCCAGTGCACTGACTGGTGATGCCTTAAGCTTCAGCTTTCATATTTCCAGGTTCTGTGCTGCCCAGGGGTGCAGCTCTGAGCTCACAGTCAGGGTCACTCAGCTCTCTGCACACAGCAGGGACACAAAACAAATCCTTGTCCTGCTGCACACCAAGGACAACTTTCAGCCCAAAAGCACCAACAAGGGTGGCTGAAGGGAGAAAACAAGAAGGATGGGACCTCACAACCTGAAGCTGGAATTGGACAATTAAATCCTAAGATGCAAATGGACCAAAACTTACAAAAGTGTGAGATCTCGTGACCGCTCAGCCATTTTATGACCATTTTTGGTCCACCCTGGGTGCTGTCCTGGTCAGGCCCTGCCCTGCCCAAGGTGGATCCTGGAGGCCTTTCAATAAATCCCTACTTTATTCTCTAGCTCTGCACAGCCTCTTTATCAGGTCAGCCTTCCCAAGGCATCCCTGAGAGTGTCCCACCCTCTGTGGGTCCTGCGTGCACAGTGGAGGCTGCACTGGAACATGCACAGGGCAGGGCTGCAGGGCTCTGTCCCTTTTCCCAGCACTCTGCCCGGGGAAATCAGAGGCCACATCTCCAGCTGGGACACACCTGCTCCTCTGCCCACAGGGCTCTGTCCCTGCTGCCCGTGCCCCTCACACCCTGCATGTCAGGAGCGTGTGCAGCCAGTTGTGTTTGCTGCAGAGAGGGAACAGAGCTGGATGTGGCTCTGATGCCCTGCCTGTCTCCCTTCTCCCTGATTCCCGGGGCTACCTGCTCCTGGCTCCAGTGGCAGGGACATGTGGGCAGCTCCTGCCCATTTATGTGTGAGGAAAGAGAAAATCCAGACCGGTGATTTTCTCTGGGGGGCTGAGCACAGATCAATCTCACTCTGCGCTCTGAAGCCTAAAGGACACCTTGAAAACTTCTTTTGTCAGGAAAGAAGCTGATTCCTCACTCCCTGAGGCTCCTTGGGGACTTCCCAACAGATTTCAAGCATCTAAAAGAGCACCTTCCCTCTGCCCCCTTCCCCAGGCACTCACTGCCAGTGTAAGCCCACGCCTGAGAAGGGCATCCCTGGGCTGGGCTGGCATGCAGGGAGCACCACTGGTGTGGATCTCTTTCTTCACTGGGCCCTTGCAGCCTTTGCTTTCCGTGGCTCCTGCCCCAGTGACCTCATGTTCCCAGACTGGGACAGTTTCACTCGGGTCCTCCAGGTCCTGGCAGAGGCAGTTGGGTCCTGGCTGCTCTCCTCCTCTGGCTCAACATCCATGATGGAGCCTGCAGGTGGATGCAGGAGGTGGGACAACTTTGCAAATCAGATGGGGCCAGACCCCCACAACGGGTGGATTCAGGAGACTTCCAAGAAACCCGAGTGCTCCTCTCCTCCCTTTCCACTGCAGCAGCTCCCTCCATCCCTCTTGGCTCCCCCAGCTCCCAAGGCTGGCTGTGTACAGCAGAGTGGACAGAAATCTCCACACAGAGGGGAAGAGGAGTGTGGGAGTGGGGGAAGGAGCCAGCAGACACCTCCCAGCCCCTCACACCCCCTTGCCCTCCCCCTCAGCAGCTCCTGGCAGCCCCAAATTAGGGATGAAAGGTTAACGGGACAAATCTTCATGGAGGTGACAAGCAGCACTTGGGCTTCTCCAAAACAGCCACAACAGCCCCTTGCCCCCTCCCCTATGGCAAACATGGGTCACCCCAGCCCTTACTCTGCTCCAGGTGGGAGAGCTCACCACAGGCATGGGAATGTCCCCATGTCCCATCAGCTCCAGGCAGGGCGCCTCGCTTTGATACTGTAATTTAGCAACACGAAAACAGTTGCATTCTGAAATTAAACATACAAGGAGCTCTCCTTAAGCTGGGAGAATTATTTCCACATCATTTCAAATTTTCTGCTCTATTAATTTCCCTCTAGTCTGTCATTTTCTTCATTTGTCCCACAGCTCCTGGGGTTCAGCAGAGCCAGCACTAGGCATGATGCTTAGTCCCTTCTCCTCAGGCTAAATTGTGGTGGCTGGCTGGACTCTCTGGTTCCCTGGAAGCTCAGCTGAGTCCTGGATTTGCAGGGCAGTGCTGCTTTGGGATAATGGATGTGCTCAGCATCCGCTCCAGTCCTTCCAAAGGCACAGGGAGGTGGCCCTGCCTTGGTGTCTGCCAGCAGTGTGTCCCCTCACAGCAGCTCCCACCTTTGCTGCAGGCTGGAGGGTGCTGAGAGCCTGGACTGGGATGTCTGGTCATCCCACAGGGATGCTGGCAGTGCTGGGAGCTGCTCCCAACTCTTGTCTTCTCCCAGTGCCTGGTCTGGTGGCACAGAGAGCTGGTGGTGGCAGGAGGGATGCAGCCTGCAGGGATGTCCTAGGTTACAATGTAAAATTGTGCCCAAGGTTTGTATTCTATCCCCATGAGCCGTTGGAGCCAAGGTGGGGCAGTGTTTTCCTTATCTTCTGTTAACGAGCCTAAGCAATGCCTTGCCCATGACTCATAGATAACTTCCTCAGGAGTTATCTCTGTTTAATGGGCCAGCAAGGACCCACTGCAGGACTCATAGAATGAGATCAGCCCATTGGGAGATGCTCTGCCCAGGGGGAGGAGCCAAGCATTCCCACCTGGATAAATCCAGGGTTTGGGACAGCACAGGCAGCTTTTATCCACTGGACTCCCAGAGGAGACAAGAGCTACCAGACCTTTCTACAGGAATCACTGCTTCGACAAGACCATCTCATCTGGACTGCCGCTACCACCCTAACAGGGTGTCAGGTATTCTGACTCTGTCAGTGGTTTTTTGTACTATTACTTTTATTTTACTTTCTCTTATTTCTTTTCTTTTCCTCTTATTAAATTGTGTTTCTGACTTGGAGTCTTTCACTGGTTTTGCTTTCAAACCAGCACAAGGGAGTAATTGTGCTCATAGGATTCTTGGAATTTCCTTCCAAGAATCCCCTTAATTAGGTGTCTTTGCCTCACAAAGTCCTGTACCAGGGTTTAAAAGATGAATGGAACTTGCAGCCTTGGTCTTCAACGATGTTTATTCAATTTCTTATCTCAAGGTCTGCACGCCACCAAACACCAGCCTTAACACGCTGAAAACACAGCCAGCAAGAACCCCGGACAGAAGATCCAAGGTCGTTTTAAAGTTTTCTAACCCAATCAAGTCCCCAAATGCACTGTATTTACAGTTTTGTGCCAATAATCACTGCCTATTCTAGACACACAATTTCTACATCAAATTCATTCTACCAATGTCTCTGTGCACCCGTCACAGCAGAAGATGGAGTAGGAGAAGGAGGAGAAGGAGAAGGAGAAGAAGAGGAAGAGGAAGAGGAGGAGGAGGAAGAAGAAGAAGAAGAAGAAGAAGAAGAAGAAGAAGAAGAAGAAGAAGAAGAAGAAGAAGAAGAAGAAGAAGAAGAAGAAGAAGAAGAAGAAGAAGAAGAAGAAGAAGAAGAAGAAGAAGAAGAAGAAGAAGATGATGAGACACTGCCCAGAATTCTCCATCTTGCTCTCATCTACCTCCATGCTAGAAACCCAAAACCACAAATTTTCAACCTGTGACAAACTAAATCACTATTTATTACAAATCTTTGTTGTTCTTAATTCATGTATAAGTGTTGGGAGTTTTTCCCATGGACTAAGGTCAAAGGCAATGCTTTCCTGCGGTCCCAGCCGGAGTCTCGGACCCCCCAGGGCAGTTTGAGGGGTTTTCCACCTGCCCTGGGCTCCAACATGGGATCATGGAACTGTTCATGATGGAAAAGTGCTCTAAGATCATTGACCCCAACCATTCCCCAGCACTGCCATGTTCTCCACTAACCCATGTCCCCAAGTGTCACATGCACATGGTTTTTGAACACTTCCAGAGACTGTGACTCCACCACTGCTCTGGGCAGCCTGGGCCAATACAGGGAGGTTTAGGCAGGATATTGGGAAAATTCCTTCACTGAAATGTCTCACATGGCAGCACATGAAATTCTGTGTCTCCTGCTAAGGGTGTGAGTCATGGGAACCCTGCTCCAGCCCTGGCACCAGCCTGAGGACAGGTGACAGGAACAACCTTCTGGGCTCACGTTCCTTTGACAAGAGCCACTTGAGGACCCGTGGGCTCAGTATTTCTGAGCCTGAGAGAATTCTGTTTGCTAACTTTTACTAGCTCCTTTCCTAAGGGAAAGCTGTCAACAGTTTTCTTTTCTCAAAATATCTTTTCGCTTTTCTCATAACACCTCTAGGTAAACGATGCCTTTTTCTCATAATAATTTTCTTTAGCTGTTGTTTTTGATTACTTGAATAATGAAAAGAGGTGTCAGTCCTACTGACCAATGAATACCTTTTTTTAGCAAAACATGCTATTTAAGAAGCAAAAAAACCTATAAATAAAGCCTTCTGTTGTTCTCATGGTAAACTAGAGTCAAGCTATCTTTATTTTGTGTCCTACTGCAACAAGGGTGGGCACCTGACCTGCCTCTGCCTCACTGCTCTCCTCTGGCTGCCCAGAGAGTGTGGGCACTCAGGAGAGGTCTCCAAAAATGTTCTTCTGAGCGACATTTGGGAGAGCCCAGCCCCTGGGCAGCACCTGGAGACAAGTGTGAAGAAGATTTACATGTGCTGAACATCCCCCAGGGCCGCCCTCAGCTCCAGCACAGGTATCACCCCATGGGAAGGCAAAGGGCTCTCCCTGCCCAGCCCTTCCCCGCTGCCATCTCAGAGCTGCCCACACTGCCTCCAGGCTCTGGTGCTCAGATCCTTCCTGCCCTCATGGCTCAAGGTGACTCTTGAACATTCAGGATTGGGGCAGGGGGATCCTGGGCTCTGCCCTGTGCTGCAGATGAGCGCTGGATGCTTTTCAGCATCAGGGGCTGCATTAATCCCCCTCCTCCCCAGTGTTTTTGCATCGACTTCCCCATGGTGGTCCCTCATTAGCATCCCACTGCTGTCCTCCAGCTGCTCTCCCTGTTTACACCATTTCCAGGACTCTGGTAGGACTTTATGAATCATTTATCTTAAGCAGCAATTATTGTACAAACAAGTCATAAATACTGTGTCGATCAGCCAGCTCTGAACAGCCGAGACAAAGAGAGAGGCATAAACATCACAGGAGCTGGACTGAGAGAGGAATTGTCCCAATTACAGGAGCCCCCTCAGCTTCTCCCCCCTCACACAGGCAGTTTCAGGGATGTCTGGGGTACCCGGGCTGAGATGGATTCCAAGGATTTTAACCAAGGGCAGAAGGCAGGAACAGTCTGGCTGGAACAGGGCGGCAATAAATAGGCAAAGTTCCCATCCCAGATATTAGGAATTAGGATGTTAGGTATTAGGATAGATATTAGGATATTAGGAGTAGATATCAGGAAGACATTTTCCCTTGTGAGGGTGGTGAGCCCCTGGCACAGGGTGCCCAGAGCAGCTGTGGCTGCCCCTGGATGCCTGGAAGTGTCCAAGACCAAGTTGGACAAGGCTTGGAGCAACCTGGGACAGTGGAAGGTGTCCCTGGCCATGGCAGGGGGTTGAAGGAGATGAGCTTTAAGGTCCTTTTTAATCTAAACCATTCTGGGAGTCTATGACTGGTCCTGTAGCCCAGGGCATGCAGCTGAGCACAACGTCTTGCCATATATGGATTTTATATACTTCTATTTTTATTTCTATTTCTATTTCTATTTAATACAAATATATAAATATAATTATAAATATAAAATGTAAGTATGAATATATGAATATGAATCTATATGACATCTATATCTATATAGCTATATCCTGGAGTTTTTGCAGGGCACCCCAGGAGAAGGGCCAGCAGCAGATGCTGCAGAGGGGTGTCAGGCAGCCTCCCCCTAAACATCCCCACCCACCTTCTGCAGTGCTAACTGAGCCTCAGGAGGCTGCGAGACACCTTTGGCTGCCCAGGCTGAGCAGCTCCTGCAGCTCACCTCAGGGAGAGCATTCCTGTGCCAGGATGGGTCCCTGCAGGGGCAAGGGACATCGGAGACTTGGGGAGTTTCTGGGCAGGACCTGAGGAAGGCAATGCTCCAGTCTGGTGCATTCCAGGGAATCCTGCAAGAAGCAGAAATGCCAAGCTGTGTGTGAAGGGAGGCTTTCATGAAAGAGGGTAAACATCACACCCCTCAGCATCTGGTCAGTGGGGAAAACTTCAAAGCTGGAAACAAAGCCAATTCCATCACAGCTGCAGGTCCTGCCAGGATAAACAGTGTTTGCACAGTCTCAGTTACTGCAGGTTCTTTGTGATAAAATACACAAACTTTCCTGGTGACAACTGTCAGGGCATCATTGCTCTGCCCCAGCAGCACCTGCCAGGCACAACCTGATCCAGTCCCTGGGAGAGCACCTGGGTGCCCCAAACATCTCTGGGAGCAGTGAGAGCCCCTGGGGAGGGCACCCTCAGTCAGGCTGCCCTGGGCTTTGCTGGGAGCTGAACCAGTTGCCAGGAGATGGGCCAGCCCTTAGGACTGATCAGCCTTGTCCTGGCCCTGCTGAATGAACTAAGGAGTGCATGAAAATCACAGAATCATAGAGTTGTTAAGGTTGGAAAAGGCATTTTAAGATCAAGTCCCACCATCAACTCAGAACCACCTCGATGCTCACCACTGAAGCTCAAGTCTCACATCCACACATCTTTTGAACTCTTGAAGGGATAGATATTCCCACCACCGCCCTGGGCAGCCTGTTCCAATGCTTTACAACCCTTTCTGTGAAAAAAAATTCCCTCATATCCAATCTAAACCTCCCCTGGCACAGCTTGAGGCCGTTCCCTTTCATCCCGTTCTCATTCTCTGGGAGCAGAGCCCAACCCTATCCCGGCTCCAACCTCCTGCCAGGGAGCTGTAGAGAACCAGAAGGTCCCTCCTGCCTCCTTTTTTCCAGGCTGTGGTGCAGGGGGAGGGTTCAAACAGGTGAAGCAGCCCCGTGCAAGGCCGGGAGTGAGGAGCTTTGCCTCCCTTCCAAGGAACAGATGCAGGGCTGGGAGTGTTGAACCCCCAGAGAAAGGCTGGAGCCAGGGCCAGGGAAAAACAAAGCCCACAAGTGTTGGAACCCTGGGCACTGAGAATTTCAGACTTTCTGTGCTGACAGGCACTGACCCCCAAGAAAACACTGCATTGGACCTGAGACCATGGAGAAGGTTCCCAAAATTGAATGATAGAACTGGGATTAGGGATGTGGAGTTTGAATAGAAGTGTGTAATATCACAAGGTGGAAAACTTGGAGTTTAAGTTTTTAGAATACTTAAAAATACTTATTCTCTTACTTGGAGAATAAGTTTTTAGTAATATATATAAAGCAAGATGGAGGATTTAAGGCTAAGTTCTTCTTTTTCACCTTCTTCTTCATGGGCCTGGGTGGTATTCTGTAATTGGGTAGAAAAATCTGCATTTCAGGCCATGGGTGGTTGGTTATTGGGTTAAAAGTAAAAATAATTTCGGTGTCATTTCATAATTGGGCAGTTTGTGCTTAAAAGATCATGTACAGAGATAGAGACAGAGCCACCTTCTTTAGTGACCGGACAGGCCCTGTCAACAGCCCCTGGATGTGATTTCTCTTCACTACATAAGGACCTATTTTGGAAACAAAATGGGGTAAGATGGCAGTGACAGCAAATTCTTTTTTAAATCCTTCAGGGCCTTCTATCCACTGCTTTCCTTGAAGTTTTGGGGGAATTTTGGGGGAATTTCTGTGCTCAGGTTTCCTTGACACCACACCTGACACAAGGATGCTGGAGGTGGCTGTGTCTCTCAGTGAGCCCCAGTGCTGTGCCAGCAACCCGTGTAACTTTATTTTTTCAAACATAATGAAGTTCACATAAAGATCTGTAATGTGAAATACAGTTGCCACTTTTCACAATGGTCTGTCAAAGCAACAAGGCCATCATTGCTGTCAGGACTGGTAATTTCTCCCTACAACACTTTTTTTGCCCTAAAAAAGTTTTCTTTTTAAGAGGTCTTCAAGTGCTATTGATTTCTATGATTACTGGGTGCTTTGTGTTGTTCTTTTAAGCACAGATATGCTCACAGAAAAACCCCTTGCTTAAACAGAGTCACTACCTTCCACAACGAACTACATTTCATACAAGGTCACACATTCTGCCAGGATTGGTGGCATCTCCTGAGGTGTTAAATAAACGGAGCTCTAAAGGAAAAAGCTTTTCTAACCCAAACCATTCTGGGATTCTAGGATTAGTCCTGCAGCCCAGGGCATGCAGCTGAGCATGATGTCATGCCATATATGAAAAAAAAATTTAAAAATTAAAAAAAAATTATATATATATATATATATAAATTTTATATTTAATACAAATATAATGTATAGATATAAATAGATGTGGCACCTATCTCTATATAGATATATCCCGCAGTTTTTGCAGGGTACCCCAGGAGAAGGGTCAGCAGTGGATGTTGGGGCAGCGGGCAGGATGCAGCCTCATCCCCCAGCCCATCCCCGGCACACTGGCCTCTCCCTACAGCCCCCTCGGGGAGCATTCCCCCTCGCAGGGACCCCGCCGAGGCTCTGGGTGTGGTTTGCAGTGCTGAAAATCTTTTTTTTAAGTGACTCCTTCAAAGGCGGCGTGTGCGAGGCTGGGGTCACGGCGAGGCCGCTCCCCAGCGCTGCTCGGGAAGCTCTTCCCTCCAAACACACAGAACCGCTCTTCAAACGCCTGGAAATGAATCACCTCTACTCCACACACAAACTTTCCTCCTCCTGGTTCTCCTTTGAAGAGTCTCACAACATGTTGGACTTATCAAGACTAATTTTAGAGGGAAAAACAGGGGAAAAATATGCAAACTACAAACTCAGGCCCCTGAAGACTAAAAGCACTAAGAGCGCTTCTGAGGAGTGCAGATGCAGCGAGGCTGCCTTATCTCCGAGTCAGCGCTGAAGTGGAGAGCCACGTAACGAGGGACTATTTCCCATCTGCTGCATAAATCTAAAGTTACTTCAGGCAGAATGAGGAATCAGAAGATACTTCAAAGGCATTTGAGCTCTGTATCTGTGTCAAACCGCAGCTCTAAGCACTCTGTGTTGCCCTCCTATTAAAGATGAACTTTTGTACTCTGTTAGACATCTTAAAAAGCATAAAACATAAGTTCATTTGCTTTTCAAGTACTCCCATCCCCGCTCCCCGCTCAGCTCGCTTGCAAAACAGAGTATTTGTGAACAAACAGCCCCGGTTTTGCTGCAGAGGTTTCATCTTTCCTGGCAGCACGGGAGGGGTTGGCTGGGTGAGCTGCAGCCTCCCAGCACCGAGGGGAAATGTCAAGTGCTGTCAGTGCACGGTGGGGCCAGGCACTGCTTCCCACAGACACGTCCTCAGCATCCTCTGGGCTGGAATTGTTGTGCCAGGGGAGGTGCAGCTCTGCCCTGTCAGAGACGGGGGAGTTGCACGGGAGGAGAGCAAACAAGGCTGACTGTCAAGATAACCCTTTTCCTCGTGGAATTTGTGGCTTTATCAGCATTTTTTTTTTTTTTGCAGAATGAGATGAAATGTGAAGGGTTTTCAGCTGTGAAAATTAATTGCTTCACACTAAGCTGGCACTAAGCCTCATGGCCCCAGATGCTCAGGGGATGCCATGGCATCCCCATGCAGGTCAGCAACCACGTTGCTCCACGGGACCCCACAAACACTGAGGGAGACGCTGGCTGGGTGATGGGAAAGGGAAAAGAGCACAAAAGGCCCCTAAATGGAATCTATTTATGGCACTGGAACAAAAAGAAAGGGCTTTGCTGTTTCCACAATCCACTGTGTACTTGCCAGCAGTTCAGCTGCCAGGTCCCAGCCTGTTCTTTATGGGGCATTTCCTGACAGGGCTGTGGGGATGGGGCTTTAATCAGCCCCAACCTTGCCACAGACAGCAGGGAGCAAGGGTGGTCCCAAAGAGGTGCTCCCAAAGGGTGAGGCAAGGCCAAGCAAAGCCTTCACGACCTGCAGGATCCGAAGGGAATATTTGTCAGGAGCAGTGGGGAGGAAGAGTATGAGAAGAGAAGGAGACAGTGTTAGGAGGAAAGGGAAGAAGACATGGGCAGGGCGCTGTACAGCGAGATCAGAGGAGGGCAGCACAGTGGGAGTAATTAGGGGTTTGTGATTCAGGTACGAGGCAATAGGAGGGGAACGTCCACAGGGGTTGGGGGAACAGAGAACAAGGAGAATTCAGAGCCTGGCAGCAGATGGGCAGGAGGGGGTGAGAGCAAAGGCAGGAAGGGAACAGCCAGAGGAGCAGCAAAAGAAGACGCAGGTATGGCAGACTTGAAAATGGCTGTGACAGTGAATTTCTGCCTCAGAGAGGGTGAAGTGCCTGGAAAAGCCTGCAGAGATGAGATGGGGCATTGGATAAAGCAAACCAGGGCTCAGGGGCACAGCCAGACAGCAACATCCCTGCTCAGGGGAGGAGAGGGGCTGAGCGGGGATGGGGCACAGCTGACAGAAGGGATGGGAACCAGGAGTACAAAAGATACAGGATTTCAAATTAGGAATTAATTAAAGTAACGTTCACAACCATGACTTAAAAGGCTTGGAGCTGCTGCTCACATGAGTGCACAAAATCAGAGACGAGGGCAGGACTGGGGCAGGTTTGTTCAGGCCATTGGGGATCCCCAAATTTTGGAGCACCCCCTGTGCCACTCTGGCACCTTGTCCTGGCCAGCTCAGGGTCTGTGGGCACAGCAGGGACAGGAAGAGTATTTCTGTGTCCCAGTGGGTGGGCCCTGGCTCCAAGGGAGATCAGCATCCATGAAGAAGTTTCTTGAGGGATCTCTTCCAGCCTGTGAGGAGTTGTCCTGTGCCAGCAGCTGCTCAGCTCAGATGGGACCCCTCTCATGTGGAGCCCTGCCAAATGTCTTTGCCAGTCTGGGACGGGGTCACCCAGAGGGGAGTGGAGGCTCTGTGGGTTTGGCAAGCTCCATGAAACCCACGGCAGAACAAATCAGCCCTTCTCTCCTGTTAGCAGTTTACAATCCCTTCTCTAATTTTCATTATCTGCAGCAAAGGAGCAATTGAGGGAATCAATTTTCTAGCAAGCTCAGCGGCTGGGTTTGGCTGGACTGCTGCCTGCTCACAGAGTGTGTTTTCCCAGTCCCTTTGCAGCTCGTGGTGGGGCACTGGTGGCTGCCTGCCCAACCTGTCCCTCATTCAGCAGCAGTTGAATCCAGGACCAGCACGGAGCCAACAGGCTCTGCCTGGGCTGGGCCTGCTGCTGCACACTGCAGGTGGCCACAGCAGCACAGCTCTTGGCAGGACAGGCACCCCCAGAGCCAGCAGCCCACCTTTGGCAAAGCCATCCTGCAGAAACACAGCCCTTCCCAATTCCAGCTGACAGCCCTTCCCACACCCGGCAGGGCTGCACAGACCTCCAAAGCATCCCTCAGCCTATCCTCCCATCCCTTCCATCTCAATTCGTGTACTGCTCTGCCTCTGCCACCATCACACCTCTCTCCTTTGGCCCTGTTTCTGTGGAAAGAAATCAGTTTTTGGTGCCAAGGCCAGAACTGCCTGTGCTGTTCATGTCACTGGAGCTGTAGCAGTTTCCCTATTGGTCTCGATATTTTACTTCATGAATTTCCCCTTCCCTTTGCTACTGGACAGTTTCAAGGTATGATCAGGGAGCTTCATGTAGTTGCAAGATTCTTTCTGTGTGCCTCTAGTTTGGAGCTGATTATTGAATTCAGCTTGGGTTTCCTTTCTGTCTGAATACTGTGTCTTTGGCATGGACTCAGGGCTGTTTTATCTCCCTGCCAATCATTATTTTCCTTTCTTTGCAGCTTTTCATATTCCCTTTCAGATCTGAATTTTCTCAATAGATTTGTATTGCTGCCTCAGCTTTCACCATCTCCTTTGGTTGTTACAAACATATTACCAAGCCTGAGACTCTGCCAGAATTCCTGGGCCTGAAGGTGAGCTCATCCATAATGAAAATGGACATCTCATCCCAGTTCTGGTTTTCTCTGAGCTTTGAGCTCATTATCAGTCCATAGGGCTGAGCCATGGCCCCTTAGCACAGGAGTCTCTCCTGAGGCACCTTGGCACGGAGATCTAAGGACATGGTGTTGTCCACATCATCCTCCACCTTCCTTTTCACCACTTCAAAGATCTCTCCAAAGTCTGAGAGACCTGACTCCCCTCTACAGAAAATTTTGGGCACCTCCTTAATAAATTCTCTTTACCAAGGTGTCTGTTCTGTCCCTCACTGCAGCTGCCCCAGTTGCTTGGTGTGACACTTAGACCCACTGGCCATATCCTGTCTGGGTGGCCCCAGAGAATTTTCTATGGTTCAGTGTCACACGTGTCACCTTCAACACCCATTTGAGGTTATACACTGGAGCTTGTAACTGGTTTGATTCTTCTGGAATTCTTGTCTGGGTCCCACAAAGTCCTGGCTGTTTGGGACTCTTCAGACACATTTTGCTCCAACACCTCTGACACCTCTCTGAGGCAATTTCTCGTGTTTATCCCCTTGTGGTGCAGGAATCTCCTTGATCAGAGGGTGTTCAGAGCATCATGAAAAGGTTTAACTTTATTTTTCTGTGGAGCCATGTGCTCCCACTGGCCTCGATTAGAATGCCACCAAGGAGAGGTGACACTCCTGACCACCTGACCTCCTAATGTGTGTGGGGAGTTGCATTCCTAGCCGTTGACCTGCTAACAAGTTGCTCTCAAAAATACTTAATCCCATTCATAATGGTTTGACACTCAATTTGCCCAGGTCTGGGCACGATTTTCTTTTCTGCATTTGGACCTTTTTTCCTTTTAATTTCTATGGAACTGGTTCACTTTGCAGTTTAACCATGATAGGTGTTTCAAACCTAGCAATGCTGTGGTGCAGTGTTTAAAAGAGAATTTCTGTTCCTAAACATACAGCAGTGCAGAGTTTTACAGATTTTTACACTCCTTCCATTTCTAGGTTTATAAAGCAGCCTGGTGCTGCCCTAAAAGTGTGGTTTATCATACTGAAAGATAGCAGAGGCAGTTATGGACTAACAACCATGACCAAGACTCCAAAATGGATTTACCTCATTTGAGAGGCTTTTCCATTAATTTGTTTCACTCCAGGCAAATTATATGTGCCTCTCAAATCAGGCTTAGTGAAGATCTTAGTCACAAACAATTGGTTGCAAACCTCAGAGATCAAGGGTAGTTGATATCTCTTTTCTCCTCTAATCTAATTTGATTCCCAATAGTCTGTGGCTAATGTGGGCACACAATGCACCAGACAGAGCGTTTGCAGCAGAGACAGCGACGTACAAGGCGGTGTTAAGATCTTACTCACATCATTATCTCCAGCTCTGGCACTTGGCAGCAGTGCTGGGAGGATTTGGGGAGTGGAGGAGCACAGGGACCTTGGCCTGACGCAACCAGGGTCGAGAAAGGAGATCACCATCTCTTAAATATGGAAAGGGATTATCCAATTTCAGAGACAATTCTGTTAGCACACGGAATCTGCATAAAACTGCCTGCCACCACGGTGACACGGAAAATTAAGAGATTCACGGACGCACAAAGGGGAATGAGTTCCCAAGCAGGGGGAGCGGGACAAAGAGGTTTTGGGGATTAATTCCAAAGCAAAGGGTCAAGGAAGGAGTCAACCTGGTGCTGGAAATGCTGGTCTGCATCACACACAGAATAACAGCATCCCCCGGAGAGGCTCAAAGGGATGGGCCATCACTGCCTGCCAGCATCTCTTTGTCAGGTCCTGCTGGCCACCTGCAGGGCCAGAAACCATCTTTTCCTTTATCATTTTTTTTCTTTCCCCTAACACAGTCTCTTGGTTCTCCTCCCTGCCGAAGCACTGAAACAGCTGGGATGATGCACAGATTAAGATCAGTCAGGCCTGACACATCTGTCATTGTAACTGAGGTCCGGATGAAGCTCCCCCAGCCAGAGATGCTGTTATTTTCCCTCTGTACTATAGGTTTTGTACACTTTCTTCTGAGATTTTTCCCCAGAGAAATTGCCTGCTGTCAGTTCTCTTCCTTGATACCTGTCAAGCTCTGCAAAAAATATCTTATTTTCCTTAATATTTTACAAGTCCAAGTGCAGTGAATGTGCTTTTGGAGCAAACATCCAGGAGGAGTAACCTGGTCTAGTGGAAGGTATCCCTGCCCATTGTAGGGAGGTGGAAGGAGATGATCTCTTACAGGTCCCTTCCAACCCAAACCATTCTGATATTCTGTGATTAGAATCACAGAATTAGCCTAGCTCAGGTAGGCCAGTCTCTCCTTGACCCCTTGTTTTCTTCTGAGAGGGTGGTTTTAGGTGTAGGAACCTCTGAGGGCAAAGGATGACTTTTGGGGCCTGGACGGAGCAATCAGGGATGAATGGGTGGGGCTGCAGCCAGTGTCCTTAGGGATAATTTCTGCAATCCAAAACGTAGGAGATATTTAAGGCCTGAAGAAGAGGAAAGGTGCCACAGGAGAAGCTGGAGAACAACAGGACTTGGGTGGGTACATTGAAACTCCAGCCAGCCTCTCCCTGCACCCCACATCTTCATGAGACACCAAAATAAGACCAGGAAGGATCTCCTCAACACTGCTGGGGAAACCTTGCCAAAGGAAAATTAAGATATTAGGGTGACCCAAAGAGTCACTTGGTCTAAAAGGGTCTGCAGCAAGAGCAGGACAAGACCACAGATTGTCCCCTGGAGACTGATGGAAGCCAGGGAACTCCTGAACCTTTCTCCTCACCCATGGGAGTGGTCCAGGCATGGAGCTGCTGTGCTGTGATGTCTTGGGAAGGCTGACCTGAAACAGAGACTGCACAGAGCCAGAGAATAAAGCAGGGATTTATTGAAAGGCCTCCAGGATCCACTTGGGCAGGACAGGGCCTGGCCAGGGCTACACCCAGGGTGGACCAAAAATGGTCACAAAATGGCTGACGGGTCACGAGGTCTTACATTTTTATAAGTTTTGGTCCATTTGCATCTTGGGGTTTAATTGTCCAATTCCAGCTCCAGGTTGTGAGGTCCCATCCTTCTTGTTCCTCCCTTCAGCCACCCTTGTTTGTGCTTTTGGGTCTGAAAGTTGTTTTTGGTCTCCTGCAGGAAAAAGATTTGGTTTTTTGGCTGCTCTGTGAAGGGAGCTTACCAGCACTTAATGTGAGGCTCAGAACTGCATCTCTAGGCAGCACAGAATCTGAAAATAGGAAAGCTAAAACTTAAAGCATCACTGGGAAGGCTCCCAGAGAAGCTTTGTGCCTGCAAAGGCTCCTCTGATGGACGAGTGCTGGGACAGGTCCCTGGCACTGGTGGAAGGGGAAGGCTGTGTTGAAATTCAGTGCAGCACAACTGAGTGTTTCTCCCTAAATTCTCAATTTAGCAGCACCCACATCCCAGCAGATGATATGAAAACCACAGGGAGCTGCTCTTCACAGGGAGTATCGATGGGCTGTGGGGACACAGGGACCCATGCATCAGCCCTCCTGCAGGGATTCCCTGTGCACCCTGAGACACGGGCAATTCAAAGCATGGAGAAAGAGAAAATCACAGAATTCCAGACAGGTTTGGGTCAGAAGGGGCCTTAAAGATCTTCTCCCTCCAACCCCTTGCCGTGGTCAGGGACACTGCAAAGGTGACAGCACCCACTGGTGCACAGTGGGACGAAATCCTCCAGGAAAACTCTAATTCAAGGAGTGCCTGGCTGTGGAGAAGCAGGACTCAGCCTCTGTGTTGAAGACCCACCATCTGTTTGTGGCTGATGGATGGTGGCCATGGCACAGCTCTTCTGGAGGTCTGCTGTGATCATGGGGCAGGCGTTGTTTCCTCTGAGCTCTGGAATAACTTAATACAAATCCTTGCAAGTGTCCACTCCCAGGAGCAGCCGTCCCCTGCCAGAGCCCCAAGGGACATAGGGCACAGCAGGGGCCTGGCCACTGTGTCAGCACAGGTGGCAGATGTGACTTGCTGCTGTCCTGGCTCACAGCAAGGCATTGCTGAGTATAAAATCATAAAGAATCACAGAGCCAATGAGGTTGGAAAAGCCCTCTAAGATTGAGTCCAACCATTAACTCAGCACTGATGTGTTCACCAATAAACCACGTCCTCAGCAGCCACATCCACATGGTTTTTGAACACTTCCAGGGGTGGTGACTCCATCACTGCCCTGGACAAGCCTGAAAACCCTTTCTTAGATCCAGCCTAAACCTCCCCTGGCATAGCTTAAGGCCTTTCCCTCTCCTCCTGTCCCTCTTCTCTGGGGGCAGAGCCCGACCCCCCTGGCTGTCCCCTCCTGTCAGGAGTTGTGCAGAGCCACAGGGTCCCCCTGAGCCTCATTTTCTCCAGGCTGAGCTCCCTCAACTCTCTCTCAGCTCCAGCCCCTTCCCCAGCTCTGTTCCCATCTCTGGACACACTTCAGCAGACACAGCTTTTGCTGGGAGAGCTGACAGCATCCCAGAAAAGCATTTTCTGCATGCAGCAGAAAGAGGAGGAGTGTGAGAAATACTCCAGCCTTTAAAGAGGATGCAGAGATGAGCAGGCTCTGGGGACGGGTGGCTCAGTCCGTGTGTCATGGAGCATGCCAAAGACTTCTGGAGGCTCCCAGAGACCATGTGAGAAACGCTCTGGCTCTTCCCAGCCTTGCTCATAGTCACAGGCCTTGACAGAAGATGTGTCACCATCGCCTTCCAGGTGTGTCCTGGTGTTTGTGCCCCAGCACAAACTGCAGAGCCTGAGGCAATGACAGGCAGCCCCCCTGGGAGGAGTGGAGTGGTCCCTCATGGAATCCATCTTTCTTGTGGGTCATGACTGCACACCCAGCATGTCGTTTTCTACTGATAACACAGCTGCTTCCATCAGTAAACCAAGTTTCTGGTCTGTGACAGGGGTGTCCTTCAGGTGCTGGCTGGACTAAGTTGTTTCAATAGTTCCTATGCAGTCATGCTCCACTGGCTCGCCCTGGTTCCCACGAAGGAAAGTGGCTGGATTGACTTTGTTGGTCACCACTATTTCTACATCATCTTGCTCTACCGTAACAGCTTGGTACTTTAGGAACCTTTGTGGGGAGAGCCAGTGTCTGCCTTTAACTTCCAGCACGGTGTGAGACACCAACACAGTCATTTTCTGACCTAACATGAACTTGTGTGCTTCCTGGATGTTTAACACAACTGCTGAGACAGCTCTGAGGCACCCAGGCCATCCCTTAGCTGTTGTTTCTAGTTGCTTGGAAAAATAAGCAACTGGACTTTGATATGGGCCCAGGTCCTGGGCTAATATACCCAGGGTATCCCTTGTTTTTCATGGGAAAACAGAAAGAATGGTTTACTTACATCCAGAAGCCCCAAGGCCGGAGCTGACATGAGGGCCTCCTTCAGCTGTTTGTAGGCCCAGGTGGCTTCTTTCGTCCACTGAAGGTCTGGAGAGGCCAAATGGAGAGGCCGCTGGAGAGGCCAAACGCCCAGGAGGAATGCCATGGCACGGTGAGAGCTGTGCCTCTGCCCTCCCTGCTCCAGGCACTGCTCAGCCCCCTGCTCAGTCCCCATGGGCCTGCAGCAGTCGTGGAGGGCCCAGCATCTCTGTGAGGACCAGCCCGTCTCATTTGATTACCAGCAGATGGAAGATGCATGCAAGAGAGAGATAATTAATTAATTGCAACTTTCCCAGCCTCCAGACTTTGGTTTCTATTGATCTCAGCTTTATCTGGAGTAATAGAGACAATTAGGAGGGAACACAGCAGCAGAAGTTAATTACCAATGGAATGGAAACTGTGTCTTTCAATTTATTAAAGTTTTATCACAAAGCAGCGCTGCTGCAGGAGCACGGACAGAGGCAGCCTGTCTCCCCGTGTCCTCGGTGTCCTGCAGAGCACTCCCCACTCCTGACAATCAATAATAAATTACAAACTCATCCCCACCCCTCCCAGGGAGCCGAGACCCGAGGAGAGCAGCGGGGCTGTGGGACAGGCTGTGCTGGTTCCTGCTGGGGAGCCGGGAACAAAGCACGGCTCTGCCTGTCCCCAGGCTCAGTTCAAATTCAGGCTTTCCACTGAAAATTTCAGGCTTTCTGTGCTAACAGGCACTGACCCTCAAGCAAGCACCACATTTGATCTGAGGCCGTGGAACATGCTTCCGAAATTGAGTGATAGCACTGGGGTTGTGGGTGTGTGGTTTGAATGGTATTGTGTGATCTCACAGGGTGAAAAACTTGGAGTTTAACGTTTTAGTATATAGTAATATATACGGAGGATTTAAGGGGTTAAGTCCTTCTTCACCTTCTTCTTCATGGTTTTGGGTGGGTTTTTTTTAACTGGGTGAAAAAGGTCTTCATTGCAGACCTTGTGTGGTCAATTATTGGGTTAAAAGTACAAATAATATAGGTGTCACCTCATTATTGAGTGATTAGCGCTTAAATAACCTTGGAAAGAGTTAGAGATGGATCCATTTTCTACCTTCATTCTTCGGTGGAAGGCAGCCCCACCTGCAGGCACAGCCCTCCATGCTGGAAGGGATCCTGAACAGGGCAGAGGAGGCAGCACAAACAGCTGGGGAGGGACCAGCCACCCCCGAGAGCTCACAGCAGGGTCAGGATGTTTTGAGAGGGACACATCCCTACTCTAGGCTTACAGAATCATGGAATTTCGGAAGGGTTTGCATTGGGTAGGGACCCTTAAATCTCATCTCATTCCAACCCACCTTGGCACAGGTCATGCTTTGGGGAGGCTGACCTGGAACAGAGACTGCACAGAGCCAGAGAATAAAGCAGGGATTTACTGAAAGGCCTCCAGGATCCACCTTGGGCAGGACAGGGCCTGACCAGGGCTACACCCAGGGTGGACTAAGAATGGTCACAAAAATGGCTGGGCAGTCATGAGATCTTACACTTTTCTAAGTTTTGGTCCATTTGCATATTGGGGTTTAATTGTCCAATTCCAGCTCCAGGTTGTGAGGTCCCATCCTTCTTGTTCCTCTCTTCAGCCACCCTTGTTTGTGCTTTTGGGCTGAAAGTTGTCCCTGGTGTGCAGCAGGACAAGGATTTGTTTTGTGTCCCTGCTGTGTGCAGAGAGCTGAGTGACCCTGACTGTGAGCTCAGAGCTGCACCCCTGGGCAGCACAGAATCTGAAAATATGAAAGCTCAAACTTCAGGCATCACAGGGACACCTTCCACCAGACCAGGCTGCTCATAGCCCTTAACAATTGTCTCTCAGCAGGGCAGGGCTGCAGGAGGAGGAGGAGGCAGCCAGGAGGGCTCCTACCTCTGCCCCTTCGTGCCATCATTGCACTGACCTCTTTCCCTCTTTCCCTTGGCAGGAGGCTGAGATGTCACTTAGGGATCAGGGATGGTCCTCCCTTCCTTCTCTCCACCTGCCCACCTTCATCCCACCCTCCCCTCTGCTCTCTTCTTGGTGTCTGGACTCAATGAGCTCAGAGGTCTTCTCCAGCCTGAAGGATTCTGTGATTCTGCTGCACATCCTGGCCCAATCCAGCTCAGAAATGCCGGCCCACATCCCCAGGGATCCTCTGCACCTCTGCAGTTGAGGTCACTGAGCACTGGGTCACTCAGAAGATCAGTGAGGGCTCTCAGAGAGCCCATAACTCAAAGCCAGCTCCTGCTGCTGCTGTGTGGCTGCTGGCAGGGCAGTGTGGGTTTGGTACTTCTGAGCCTGAGGGAATTCTCAGCTTGCTAACCATTGCTAGCTCCTTTCCCAAGGGAAAGCTGTCAACAGTTTTCTTTTCCAAAATATCTTTCCTCCTTTCTCATAACATCTCTAGGTAAACAGTGCCTTTTTTCTCGTAACATTTTCCCCAGGTGTTGCTTTCTGTTACTTAACCAGTGGAAAGAGGTCTCAGTCCTATTGACCAATGAATAAGTTTTTTAGCCAAGCATGCTAGATAAGAAGCAAAGAGATTGTGAATAAAGCCTTCTGTAGTTCTCATGGTAAACTGGAGCCAAACTATCCTTATTTTCATGTCCTACTACAGCAGGGCAGGGCTGCTCTGACAGTCTCTGTGGCTTACTGTCCCCGTGGCACACAGCAGTGAGCATCCCCTGGGCATTGCACAGCAGCACCTGGCTCAGAACGCTGAGTTCGCTCTGCTCTTTCCACAAAACACAGGAGAAAATGATTTGTTCATTATCACACAGGTTTCTGGAGGTGTGGCACAAGTGATGGGACATAAGGGCTCTGGCTTGGGTTTTTTCTGTACTACCATCCTACAGAAAGCTGTTCCTCTCCCCTTGTCTCCATGTCTGCGTGCTGGAAGTGCTCCCTCCTGCCTGCTGGCCCCACAATGTCCTGCCCTTGAGGCATCCCCACAGACATCCAGCAAACTCCCACAGTCTTGTCTCCAGGGCATTAAAGGCAGTGTATTTAAATTGCTGAGGTCACTTGACTTCTTCAGCCTGGAAGAGGCTGGGGTCAGACCTCATCGGGGTCTGCAGCTTCCTCCCAGGGGGTAGTGAGAGGGCAGCTCCAATCTCTGCTCTGGTGACAGTGAAATGACACAGGGAAGGGCTGGAGCTGTGCCAAGGGGGTTTAGGCTGGATATCAGGGAAAGGTTCTTCCCCCAGAGGGTGCTGGGCACTGCCCAGGCTCCCCAGGGAATGAGCACAGCCCCGAGGCTGCCAGAGCTCCAGGAGTGTTTGGACAGCGCTCTCAGGCACAAGGGGGGATTGTTGGGGTGTCTGTGCAGGGCCAGGGGTTGGACAGGATGATTCTTGTGGATCCCTTCCAGCTCAGAGTATTCTATGATCCTTTGAAATGAGTCCCTACTGCAGGTGCAGTAATTAGATTGCTGTTTGCTCTTGTCTCTCTTTCCAGCCATTCCAAGACTGTGTTTGCTGGAGGTGGCCCACCTAAGGACAGCCCTCACTGCTGGCTCAGTCCAACCTGACCCACACAGCCTTGCCCAAGCTGGAGATTTCAGCAGAAAACTTTCTCTGGTCCTTTATGAACACATGGTTGCTCACATCCTGGAGCGGACCCAGTCAGTAACCTCTCTTCTGATGAAAAATGTCTGTTTAATTGCATTTATTTAATTTGGTTCATCTTCTTTAAGGTTCATTTTTGAAGCATCGTGTCAAAAGATTTTGACACGGCATCACTGACTGCTTCACTGGGGTCACAGGTTTAGGATTTATGGTCCCAGTCCTAATGTGAGGTGACACTGCACTGGGCTGCAAAGGGAAAGGGCACTCTGGAATGTCTCCTGTCTGACGGCTGAGTGTGCATGCTATTAGAAATTAGGCAGTTGTGGGCCCGACCAGCGCTTGAATAGGATACAGGTTTTAAATCCCTTGTATGGTAGGCACAAGCCAATTAGTCATGCTTAAATACTTGGGAGATTGCTGGAGCCCTGAGCCTCAGTGAGCCGTGAGGCTCAGCCCTGCCCTGCCAGTGAACTGATTTGCAGGGAAGGAGGGAAGGAGATATTTTCTCAAGGTGAAATGGATGTTCTTGGAGGAGATGTGGTTTTCAAACAGTTAGATGCTTGGCAGATTGACTCCCCAGCCTTGATTAGCCCTTCTCTGGCATTCCCAGGTGAAACAAACAATCTACACTCACAGAGATTTGCAAAATGTGACTTTCTGTGGCAGCTCAACTGGTTTGGATGCTCATACAATCACAGAATCCCAGACTAATTTGGGTAGGGGAAAACCTGTAAAACTCATCCCATTCCACCCCTGCCATGGCCAGGGACACCTTCCACTATCTCAGGTTGCTCCAGGTGCTGCCCAGCCTGGCTTTGGACACTGGCAGGGAGGTGCAATGTGGTGCTGCAATGCAGCCTGTGGGAAAGAGCCAGACTGGAGGCAGGGCAGAGATAAGGTCAAACCCACCCAGCCAAACCATGCCAGGCTTTGCACCACATTCCCATCATCCTCACTCCCACCCAGTGTGGGGCTGTTGCAGTAGGACAGAAAATAAAGATGGTTCGACTCTAGTTTTTACTATGGGAACAACAGAAGGCTTTATTTACAGTCTTTTTCCTTCTTATATAGCATGTTTTGCTAAAAAAGGAATTCATTGGTCAATAGGACTGACACCTCTTTCCTGCACTAAGTACTAGGAAACAACATCTGGGGGAGAATGTGCTGAGAAAAAACCACTGCCCACTTAGAAATATTTTCAGAAAAGGAGAAACATGTTCTGGGAAAAGAAACTGTTGAAAGTTTTCCCTTAGGAAAGGAGCTAGCAATAATTAGCAAGCTTAAATTCTCTCAGGCTCAGAAATATCGAGCTGACATGGGTCCAGGCTGTGTGCCTGGTGGGCAGGTCCAGCCTGGATACCTGTCCCTTACATCCACCTTTTCCAGCCCTTTCCAGGGCAATCTGCTGAGCAGCCTTGTCCTTCCCAGCCCAGCCAAGCTGGGGCATCTTTTATTCCCATCACTCAGCACATCCTCCTGCTCACCCACAAGTCCTAAATTCAATCTGATTTCAGTCTGATTACTTTCCCCTCCACTTGAGAGAATTAATTAATATCCGTCTCTGCTCCAGTTTTTTTTTCCCCCAATCGATAAAAGGAGGAAGGAAAAGGTGGTGTACCTGTCATTAATCATCATTAAATTAGTGCCTCTGGAATTAGCTCACCATGAAAGCTTGTGCAGCAGCAGAGCTGTGCTGTGTCCCTGTGCAGAGACCTGGAGCTCTGCTCAGCTCAGGCAGCAAGGAACAGGAGAGAGAGGAGAGACCTGCCCATGGGTGTCACAGGAGGGAAGGATGCAGATCCTCTCTGGTGGCAGAGGAGGGACTCCAGCACAGCAAAGCCCCTCTGCATGGACAGCTGCTTGCAGCTCCAGCCAACACTCAGGCCAAGCCAGAGCTTCCCAGTCACTGATCCATGTCACCCACACCTCCCTGGAGGTGACATCCTGATCCTACGTGCTGGCTCCAGGCCCAAAGAGCCACATGGATGATTTCCCTGCACCCAGCACAGCACGTGGGCTCCAGCTGCACAGGGAAGATAAAGGGTTGGGAAGGGGATTCCCTGAATCCCTGCATCCATCCAACCATGGAGATCAGGTGATGCTGTCCCCTGATCTCACTCCCTGCCCTCTCTCCTGCCTCTTGGGTCTCCCATCCTGTCCACTCTCTGCCCTGACTTGGAGCAGGAATCACAGAATCCCAGAGTGGTTTGGGTTGGAAGGGATCTTAAAGCTCATCCCATTCCATCCCCTGCCATGGGCAGGGACACCTTCCATTGTCCCAGGCTGCTCCCAGCCCCATCCAGCCTGGCCTTGGACACTGTCAGGGATCCAGGGGCAGCCACAGCTGATGTGGGCACCCTGTGCAACCTTCTCACACAGGAGAATCCCTTCCTAATCTCCCACCCATCCCTGCCCTCTGGCAGTGGGAAGCCATTCCCTTGTGTCCTGTCCCTCCATCCCTTGTCCCCAGTCCCTCTCCAGCTCTCCTGGAGCCCCTTTAGGCCCTGGCAAGGGCTCTGAGCTCTCCCTGGAGCCTTCTCTTCTCCAGGTGAGCAGCCCCAGCTCTCCCAGCCTGGCTCCAGAGGGGCTCCAGCCCTTGGAACATCTTTGTGACATTTCTCTGGGCTTTTCTCTTTCTCCAACAGGTCCATATCCTCCTTTTACTGGGGGCACCAGAACTCCCTGAACTGTCATGGTGGCAGCACCTGGAGCAGGAGGAGTGGGATCAGAAGGAGTTCACACCACCTGTGAGAGTGGGTGAGTAGCACACAGCAGTTTGTAGGAGCAAATGGATCTGATGATAAGAATATCTGTATTTATGGTATGTTTTGCTCCCCTGGGCCCATTTTAGTCTCAGGTCCTTGAGCCTCTTGCTGACCATGTTTTGACACCATTTTGTGAATGAGCACCTGCTTTGCTCTGGGTGTGCTGTGGGTGAGGTGGTGGTGGCAATGGGACAGCTGGGCAGTGGGTCTCAGATCACCCCTCAGGGGAGGTGGGGTCTAAGTGACACCTCAGGCAGTACCTGGCATCTGCCTGGCTCTGGAGGCTCTGTGACCTTCACCAGCCCATCTGCCTGCAGCACCCAGCACAGCACCAGGAACATCCCCTGCTGGACACTGAGAAAGCCATCAGCCACATCCCATCCTTCCAGGCAGGCACAAGGACAGGGAGGTCACTCCTCTCTGTGGCACCTCTTATTCACCCCAGCACCTCGTTTGCCCTGGTGGCCACACCGTCAGCACCTGTGTGACATGTGCTGTCCTGCAGTGCCCTTCCAAGGGCCCTGCTGTCCGGGACACAGCCCCTGTGGCAGGTGTGACCTTGCCTTTGGCCCTGTTAAAATGCCTGTTTGTGAAGCTGAGCACACGTCTGGCTCTGTGCTGTAAATAATGGATCACAAGGCTGAGCACGCAGCAGCAGCCCCCTCCCACAGCCCCGCCGTGCCGAGGAGGCGCCGTCACTGCCGCTGTGCCTCAAAGCACTTCATTAGTACCTCGGCAAAGGCCAGAAAAACAAAGCAAATATTCCAATCAGCCTGTGCTGTTGGAAGGGTTTGTCATCCCCACAGCCTGGCTCTGCTGGGTCCGGAGCAGCTCCTTGTGCCCGGTGCTGCTGCAGCCACAGCTCTGAGTCCTTCTGACCAACTTCCCTCCTCTCTGAGATCCCTCTCGTGTTCCCAAAGCCCTGTGGCTGTGGGGCTGCAGGTTTAAGCCCCAATGGAACACAGGATGTTTCCCACTCCCTCGTCCTTCTCCTCCCTTCCTCCTCAGCTGCATCACTCTGGGCCTGGCTGGGATGTGCTGTCTCTTCCCTGTGACAGCTCTGGTGTCACTTAACCCACCCTGCTCCTGCTGGGCACTGCCACTTGGGAAAATCTTCCAGATACTGCTCCCTTTTCATGCTGTGTTGCTGCTGGCCATGGGGGACCAGACTGGATCATCCCCAGTGCTGCTGGGGTGATACTCCAGGCAAAAAAGGGCAAAGCACGGAGCACATGGGAGGTGCTCCCCACAGCTGGCCTGGAAAGGGTGGGCATGGGCACCCTGCTGCTCCTATCCAAAATCCTGCCCCTCACCAAATTCCAGTGTCGGGAAGCCTGCATGCCTGAGCTGCCATTAAATTTTCTCTCCAAAGCTTGTCCATCAAGGCTTGCTGGCAGAGCAGCCAGCAATCAGGCAGGAAGGCAATCTGTGGGTCAGCTGCCAAAATACCTGCTCAAACACTCCCAGTGTCATGGGCACATTTCCCCTGAGCACATTTTTTGTTGAAAATACACACCCCGTCACTGTTTTGAGTTATAATCCTCAGTGACAAATGCAGAGAGCAGGAAGTGATGTATCCGTACTTGGAGTGGGTGCCTGTCCGTGCTGTACCTGTACTTATGGAGTGTTTGTGTGTGTGGGTGCCACAGCTCCCCCCGTTCCCATCACACATGTGCAGCCTTCCTGCTGTGCCCTGCACTGGCCCCTCAGCCAAGGGACAAGGGGTTGGGGTCAGCCAGGACCAGGATCCATCTGTGGTGAAAAGATGCTCTACCTATGGAGAGGGGCTCTGCAGAGAGACCTGGAACAGTTGGATGGATGGGCAGAGTCCAACAGGATGAAGTTTAATAAGTCCAAGTGCCAAATCCTGCATTTTGGCCACAATAACGCCCTGTAATGCTATAGCCTGGGGACGGTGTGGCTGGAGAGTGCCCAGGCAGAAAGGGACCCAGGGGTACTGGTGATAGCAGGGGAACATGAGCCAGCAGTGTGCCCTGGTGGCCAGGAAGGCCAAGGGCTCCTGGCCTGGATCAGGAATGGTGTGGCCAGCAGGAGCAGGGAGGTCATTCTGCCCCTGTACTCAGCACTGGTGAGGGCACACCTTGAGAGTTGTGTCCAGCTGTGTCCCTCAGTTCAGGATGGACACTCAGTGCTGTGTCCAGTTCTGTCCCTCAGTTTAGGATGGACACTCAGTGCTGTGTCCAGCTGTGTCCCCTCAGTTTAGGATGGACACTCAGTGCTGTGTCCAGTTGTGTCCCCTCAGTTTAGGATGGACACTCAGTGCTGTGTCCAGCTCTGTCCCTCAGTTCAGGATGGACACTCAGTGCTGTGTCCAGCTCTGTCCCTCAGTTCAGGGTGGATGTTGAGACGCTCGAGCGCGTCCAGAGGAGGCAGCGAGGCTGGAGAGGGGCTGGGAACACAAACCCTGTGAGGAACGGCTGAGGGAGCTGGGCTTGTTCAGCCTGGAGAAAAGGAGACTCAGGGGTAACCTCATCACTCTCCACAGCTCCCTGAAAGGTGCCTGTGCTCAGCTGGGCTTGGGCTCTTTCTCCAGGCAGCACTGACAGAACGAGAGGACACAGCCTCAAGCTGTGCCAAGGGAAATACAGGCTGGATATTAGGAAAAAGTTTTCCAAGGAAAGAGTGATAAAGTATTGGAATGGCCTGCCCGAGGAGGTGGTGCAGTCACCATCCCTGGATGTGTTTAAGGAAAGCTTGGATGTGGCACTTGGTGCCATGATTTAGTTGAGGTGTTAGGGCTGGGTTGGACTCGATAATCTTGAAGGTCTTGTCCAACCTGGTGATTCTGTGAGTTCTGTGAATCTCTGTGCAGCCTCCACAGGACGGGGGCTGGACTGGGGGGCACTGGGTCGTTATAGAACACTTTTTAATGTGGTGCAGTCCATGAAATGAGAGCTGAAGGAGGCTGAAAAGGCTGGCGGAGATGATCTGAGATGTTCTGTGAATATCCACGTCCATGAGCCATCCCTGTCTACAGGGTCACAATGACTCCACCTCTGTGCCTAGTAACTGCAAACTGTGGGATGTGAATGCCACCATCCTTGCCAGGGTCCCAGTCAAACCAGTACCATTCCAGTCTGTCCTTGCAGGCCAAGCCTGGACATCAGGCTCACAAAGCTCCTTCCCACAAGCCCCTTGCACCAAGTGGCTAAAGCAGCCGAATTTGCCACAATTGAAGGTGCTCTTCCAATGAATGTGAGCACGAATTAATGATGGCATTTTGAAGGCTCTCTCTGTGCTTGCTGCATCCCTCCTGCTGCACTCAGAGCTGCTGAGGAGCTGCATCCACGCTGATTCATTTTGCACTAATAACAGCCTTCCCCTAAGAGGGATAAACTGCACGCTGAAGTTTCTGCCGGCAAAATGCATCTCCAAATGAACTGCTAAAAATGGTTAGCAGAAGGCTATTTCCAGCTCCTCCACCCAGCTGGAGCTGGCTCTCCTCCCTGGCTGGTGCTGTCTGCATCTGTCACAGGGAAGGGAGGCAGGGACGGGGCAGGCAGCAGGTGAGGAGGTTTGGGAGAGACACAAAAAGGGCTGCAGGCAGGTGCCTCAGTGCTCATGCAGCAGGCACAGGGAGAGGACACAGCCCTGCCATGCATGGCACCAAACAGCCCATGCAGGCTGGGAGCTGCGTGCAGGTGTCATAGGCACCATCCTCATCCTCAAGCTCCTCCCTGGCCCCTTGGTGCTGCCAAGTCCTGGGGACTGCAAGGAAAGGCAGTCCCAGCAGTGCCTTCCCCACTGCGGCTGCTCACGCACACAGGGGTCCTTTCCTTCTGCTGTCAGAGTAAGCACTTGTCAGACACTTCTCTAATCTCAGGGATAATAAACCTCCCCCCCAGCTCCCTGGCTCCCGGATCTGTCATGTGAGCCAGCTGTGCACAAGGAAAGCACTTTGCATGCAGATGATTTATCTGTCCTCAATCTGATCCAAATACACCCCCCTGAGCACGGGCAGGCAGCAGCAGCTCCTCCTCCCAGAGCCTGGTTCCAGGACACAGGGGGGAAGAGTTTGCATTTGCAGGGATCACAGAATCCCAGACTGGTTTGGGCTTAGAGCTCATCCAGTGCCACCCCTGCCATGGGCAGGGACACCTTCCACTGTCCCAGGGTGCTCCAAACCCCATCCAGCCTTGGGCACTGCCAGAGATCCAGGGGCAGCCACAGCTGCTCTGGGCACCCTGTGCCAGGGCCTCCCCACCCTCACAGCCAGGAATTCCTTCCCAGTATCCCATCCATCCCTGCCCTCTGGCAGTGTTCCCACTGCTGCATCCCAACTGATGCTCCTTGGGCTCTGAGCAGCCCTGAATTTGTTGCTGCTTCTGTAACTTCTCAGCAATGATAAATGTGCTGCAATTAAAGCCTCACATTCCCCCTTGTCCTGTCCCTCCATCCCTTGTCTCAAGTCCTTCTCCAGCTCTCCTGGAACCCCTTCAGGCCCTGGAAGGGGCTCTGAGCTCTCCCTTCACTTCTCCAGACTGAACAGCCTGATCCAGGATGATCCCACATTCCTCTCATGGGACCATCCCATGAAGGACTCCTTAGGACTGCAGCCTTCCTACGGGGCTCTGGGGGGGTGCACACAGCAGGGCCACCTGAGAGCACAGAGAAGTGCAAATGTATCATGAACAGTAATGAAGAGGAAGATGTCTGGTTAAGGCAGATACCCCAGAATGCTTCCCAGCCTGAGGTCTGGCCAGCTTTCCCTTAAGTGGATGTGGCAGTCATCGTTCCCATCTGCTCCCACCCTGCACAGACCCTGTAGAGCTGGATGAGAAAGCAGCAGGAGGGTAAATTTAGATTAAATATCAGCAAGGAATTCTTCCCAGTGAGGGTGGGGAGAGGCCCTGGCACAGGGTTCCCAGAGCAGCTGTGGCTGCCCCTGGATCCCTGGCAGTGCCCAAGACCAGGCTGAGCAGGGCTTGGGGCACCCTGGGATGGTGGAAGGTGTCCCTGCCCATGGCAGGGGTGGAATGGGATGAGCTTTAAGTTTGCCTCCAGCCCCAATCCCAGTCTGGGATTCTGTAAGTGCCTGATAGCTGTGCTGAGGGCAGGGCTGAGGCACACGGGCACAGCAGAAATGCCACCTCAGAGGTGCCACAGACACAGGATCCTCAGCAGAGCAGCCCTGGGGGCTTGAAGATGGCCACTAGCAAACAGATTTGATTAGCAATTAATCAGCATCTGAAGCAAAGTGTGATATTTAATAAAGAGTGAGGAGCTGCAGCAGAGCCTGGGGGCCAGGCTGTCAGAGCCACAGCACCAGGGAATCCCCATCCCCACCCAGCCAAGACAGGGCTGGCAGAAGGTCACAGCTGCTGCTCAGGACGTGTCTGGACCCCAGAGCCAGCAGGGAAATGCTGCCACCCTACATGACATCCATGGTCTAGCGTCCCTAAGTCTCCCAGGAATTTGAAAATGCTTCTCAGTGTCACCCTGGGTGCGAGGTTTTTATCTTCTTTTCTTCTCTGTGTTACAGCTGGGATTAATACACGGGAGTTACAGTTTGGTATTTGGACTCGGTGTTTATTATTTCTTATCTACATTACAGTCTCACAAGTCGTGAGCTCTAACTAGCAGGTTAGAAAACAGAGGTAAAATGGAGTACCCTTAACTCTTTCCAAGGTTATTTAAGGGCTAATTACCCACTGACGAGGTGACACCTCTTTTATTTATATTTCTGACCCAATAATGACCACCCAAGGCTTGCAATGTGGACTTTTTTTCACCCAAATACAGAAAACCACCTAGGCCTATGAAGAGGAAGGAAGAAGAAGGTGAAGGACATAGACAATGCCCCAAATCCTCCATATTGCTCCACATATACTACTATATACTAAACCCCTAATTTTCAGCTTCCAAAATTCCAACACCTGGGGGTTCTGGCAAACCACATGCTCTGCCCCAAACCTATTCCAGCTTCAGATCAGGTCTGAATTAAAAACCATTATTGATTTTGGATTGTCACTCCCAGGTTTTGATGTCTAAACTGGCAGTAGCCTTTTAATAATGTTTTTTGAGGTTCTTCCTTCACCAGATGGGGAAAAAATACCTTTTTTAGGCAGAAACTGAGTATTATGCTTAATGTCATCACTCAGGGAAGTGGAGCTTAAAAAAAAATACATTAATTTATTGATTACTTATTGAATTTAATAAATTTATTTTGTTTATTTATTTATTTATTTATTTAAATTTTTTATTTAATCACGCATTGGTGTGATCTTTCTTACTGACTTTGGGATGGACAGAATCTCATCCTGGATGCATCCATTTTGATGGAGGTGGGAAGACGCCAAACACTATCCATGTGGCAACTTTATGAGTTCCTGAAAGCAAGGGAGCATCCCTTCCTGATTCCTGTCTGGGAGGAGGGAATGGCCAGAGACTGAACAAAGATTTTGCTGTTGAGGAGCCAGGTCTCAGTGAGAACTCAAGCAGGTACCCCTGCAGTTGTGCAGACAGTGGTGTCTCACCTCCAGCTCCAAACACAGAGTAAAATACAGAGAGAGAAACACGGGGATGCTGAGAGAGGCTTTGCGTGTCAGGCACTGAGCTGCTGCCATCCCAGAGGAGCTGCAGGATGCTCATCTCCTGCAAGAACAACATTACAGGCAGAGTTTCTTGGTCTTCTCTCCAAAAAGATTCTTTTTTCTTCTCCCTGCCTGCACACCCAGAGATGCAGCACCTCAGGGTCTGCAGCAGGGACACAGCAGAGACAAGCGTGGGTAGTTCCTTTGCTGATTCCCAATCTCTTATTCACTAAATTGTTGGCTTCAGTGCATTTTGTTATTGGGAGCACATTAGGCTGGATCCAGCAGCTGAGGGATGTGAGGCTGCTGCAGGTCCCCAGGTCTATCAGGCATCCCACTTCTGCCCAAATATTATATGGTCTGCTAGGGTAATCTGTTCTTCTCACAGATTCTTCACTGTAGCCAGGTCAAAATTTGACAGCTTATGCAGTTGATATCTGTGCATTTTTAAACTTGATAAAATAGCTCTTAAAATTTATATATATATATATATTCCTGAATATATATATATATATATATATACCTATGAATATAGCTACCAAGTTTTCTTTTTGCTGCTGGGCTTTAGAGTGCAATTCCAGTAGGTGAGAATTTAAAACAATCAAGAACTTGCAGGGAAAACAAAGTATTGGTTGGTTGGGTTTGAGGTTTTTTCACTCTGAGGTAGTTTTGATAGGACTAGAGATGCAGCTAAAGATGTGTACAGCACACACCTGTACTGCATGCACACCTCCATACCTGTGTAAGTGTACACCTGCACACCTGCCTGGCCACACAGCTCCCACATGGACACTGGGAGCACCCACGGGAACATCAGCAGCACCAAAGAGCCTCACCCTGCTGCTCCTGTGGCTGAGCAGGATGCAGGTCTGACAGAGAGAACAGAAATACACACACACACACACGTGTATGTGCAACATTGATCCCTCCAGCAGCTGGGCTCACCATAATAAATCAGAAAATGTTCTTCCCCCACATCCTGTGTTTGGTGTCTCACACCCTGGGGCAGAAACATCCTTAGTCCAAAAGGTGGCCCAGGGAGGCACTTCCAGTGATAATTCTCACAGCTCCACACTGGACCAGATGGCTCTGCTGGGACAGCTCTGGAAGGGGCCATGGACAATGTGGTTGTTTCTTGGGAGTCCTCAGGGTGGGTCCCCACCCAGCACTGTGTCCCTGTGTCCCCCAGGACTTCTGGACATTTGATGGGCTGATGGTTCTGCTTTGGGGAGTCTCAGGGTAGCCCCAGGGTGGTGTTTGAGCCCTCCCTCTTGCCATTGCCTCTTGGTGTGCCTTTGTGGATGTGTAAGCTTTTATCACATCCTCTGGTCTCTAAATTGGTAATTATCTCTACCCTAATTCCCCAGGAGCTCTGGCAGAGCTCCTCCAGCAGGCAGAGAGCAGCTCCAGGGTGCAGCCTCCACCTTCAGACTCAGCAGCAGTTTTTTGGCAGTGCAGGAGGGTCCTTCCCCCTTAATTCCTGTGTCCATGACCATCTGCACAGCTCCATGTGTGTGTCTGATGGAAGGTCTTCCCTCAGCATCTCAGCGCTGGGAAATGCTCCTGGTGCCACCTCAAGTGACAGCACTGAACACTCCTGGTGCCCCCTGAGCTCTCCAAGCCCTGCAGGGATGTGGGATGGTGCCTTGCAGGGGACTGAAGTGCAATTTCACGCCCACTTTGCCCAGTTCTTCCCTCCAGTGGTCTGCAAAGCCTGATTTCCACCAGCCCTGGCTATTGGCACACTCTGCTGCAGTGGCTGCACGCCCAAACACACAGAGTTTAAATTCAGGAGAGTTGTCCTGTCTAGAACGAGAATTGTCACTCATTCACATTCTGATCAAGCACTTAAAACCTGCCCAGCCTGGATCTGGAGGCAGCAGGCAAAGGGACAGGTCCTTGTCCCTGTCCCCACTGCACAGGCAGGGATGCCAGGAAGGGTGACAGAGCTGCCATCAATCACAGGGCCTGAGCAGAAGCTTCCAAGTATTTAATTCATTAATTAAGATTAATGAAATGCAGGTTTGCAGTTTATTTAAGTGCATGTTCCGAACCTGAAACCCGGTCCTTAATTAGTGAGGGATGCAATTTGAAAGGCTCAGTAAATCCCTTCCTAAGCCCTGGCGAGGCACATCCAGCTCCAAGTGCAAGGATAGGGCTCTGCCCAGGGGATGCTACATCAGAGCTGTGCAGGAGGCACTCGAGAGGAGGCACACATCCCAGTAATGTGGGCTCTTAGGGAATTAGGGAGATCCATCCAGCTCAGGATGCAGAATGGGAGGCACAAACTCATCATTGTGGCAAAGGAGAGGCTTCCTTTGACTTCTCCAGATATATTAAACTGAAAAAATTCAGGCATTACTGGAAGGATTAGAGCTCCTTAGAGATGCTACTGCACAGCCCTGAATCCTCTTCATGAAGACTAATGCCATCAAATACATCCCACTACAGGATGGATCTGAGCTGGAAATAAAAATGCAGTTTGTGTCATGTGAAATGCCACATGAAGCCCTGCACCCATCACCTTGTGCTTGGCCTCATGCTGGGACCTCTGTGTCCAGCAGACCAGATCATGGAATCACAGAATCCCAGACTGGTTTGGGATGGCAGGACCATAAAACTCATCCAGTCCCACCCCTGCCATGGGCAGGGACACCTTCCACTGTCCCAGGGTGCTCCAAGCCCTGTCCAGCCTGGCCTTGGACACTGCCAGGGATCCAGGAGCAGCCACAGCTGATCTGGGCACCCTGTGCCAGAGCCTCCCCTACCTTCACAGAGAAGAATTCCTTCCCAATATGCAGAGGACCAGCACCCACTGTCAGAGTCAGCCACCTTCCAGGATGCTCTGTGGTTCCCCACCCGGTGACATACACAGGCCACAGGATCACAGACATCTCCTGCCACCAGTGCAAACCTCTCTCAGGGTCTGTAGTAATGCACCCCACACACAAGTCAGTGTTTCCATGTAGGGAAAGGTTTGGGACTCACCCCTTGTACTTCTTATAAGGTAAAGAACCCAGAAAGTTCTTTGCTGTTCTGACAGTGATTGACTCAGTGCCAGCACAGAGGCATGGATTGGCTTTGGAAAGTTTCAGTCAAAACCTATCACTGATTTCATTGGGCCAAACAGCCCACCTGAACCATCAAGTACTAAAAGAAGCAGCACAAAGGAACAATAGGGATTTTTAGGGTGTCTTAGCAAGGTGTCAGAAGCTTCTCAGGCACCTGTGCTCAGCTTTTCTTTTATTTCTGTAAAGTTTATTATTTTTGCATTTATTAAACCTTTTACTTTTACAAAACATACCTGAAGAGCTGTCTCGCTAATTATTTAAGCCACTTCTCTGGCAAGGCTGGACCCTCAGAGATACAGGACAAATTCCTGTAGATCTGGAGTGTGGAGCTGTTTCAGGACTTTGGGCCCCTGACTGGGGTGTTTGGGAAAACAGTGCTCAGAGTGACCTTCCCCACAGTGTGATAAACCAGACACATTGGCAGTAAATTGCATCAATTACAGGGAAGTCAGTAATTAATTAGAAGCTGGGATTCTTCCCATCCCTCATTGCTGCTCTGAAATTAAAAGTCGGAGTGAAGAATAACTCCAGGCCAAGGAGTCGGTGCTGGGGCTGCCACAGAGCTGCCCCCACAGCAAGAGTCTGGAGTGGCTTCTGAGGCTTTGATTGATTTGCTTCTGAGCTGGCAGCAAGGACACTGCTGCTGTTTGACCTCTGCACACAGGAGAGGATTTGGACAGGAGGGAATCCTGAGTGGCTCCTGCCACTGCAAGTGGAATGTCTGTCCAAGTGGGCAGGGGCTGTGTCCTTGTGGGAGCAGGGGAGGTGGCTGAGTGTCACAATAGGACACGGAATGAACATGCACTCACACTCTGTCTAAGGCAAAAGAGAGGCAGTTTATTTACAGATCTCGACTTTAGAGAATTCTAGCAGTGACTATGGATTGGAGGATGAAATTTCACCTCTCAACTACACTGGTTGCACTAACAGTCCATCAGCTCTCTCTTCCTCCAGAAAGGAATGCAAAACAATTATTATTTACATGAAAGTGCATGAGAAACTCTATTACAAAAATGTAAACATCAGAAGGCTTAGAAGAACTTTTGAAAAACAAAGCGACAGCTGAGGAGGGTGAGCTCAGAGCAGAAGCAGAGGCTGGGATGTGTCCATGGAGGGCAGGGAGCTGCTGAGCTGATGGGAGTGCCTGAGAGGGTGTCAGAAGCATGAGGACCACCCTGGGATTGAGGATACAGGTACTGCTGCCCTCTGCTTGGGGAACACAGCCAGAGAGCCACCAAATCAGAGCTGCTGAAGCAGAGCACATCAGAGCCTGTGCTCATCAGACCAGGATCATCAAATCCCAGAATTATCGTTAGGATTCGGGACAACACAAATAACAATACAAAACTCCAACTTCTACAGAGGGCATTATAGCAAAGGTTTATTGAAAGACAGATTCTTTTGTACAGTGTTTCAGTACAATCAATGTGATTGGTCATTTAGAGCCTACACCTCTTTCTAGACATCTGTGCCAGTAAGCAAGTTGGAAAAACACCAGGTGTCAGGAAAAGGGATATCTACAAGGATTCTTTGGTTCCTCCTTATGATTTTCCAGGCCAGAGTGAGAGAGTTATGTACTTGGACTTTTCCCACAGCCTCAAGCTAGTGCCTGAAGCCTAAAAATCTATTTCCTGATCACTGTCAGTCCCCACATGGAATGGCTTGGATTGGAAGCAAGACCACCTCATTCCAGCCCCCTGCAATGGGCAGAGACTCCCTCCACTCAAGGCGTGCAGGTTTCAGAGCACGGGGAGGCACCGTGGCCTCCAGCCTAGTGCAGGCTGAACCCCTCCCTGCCTTGGAAACCTCGACCCAGCTGTGCTGGGCACTGCTGGGCTATTCCTGCCAAAAGCTGAGTGCAGGGCTGGCTGGTGGAGCCTGAGGCACACGCTGGGACCACGGGCAGAGGCAATCAGAGCCTCGAGAGCAGCAATCAGCCACCCTCCAAATTGGGCAGGCAAGACAAACCTGGGAGCTCACATCGATCCAGCAGCCAAGGTCAGGTAGAGGGGAGCTGAGTTCCCAGAAAAGCCCCTGTGGAAAGTGAGTTTGAAGAGAAATGAGGTGTAATCAGCTGCAGCCAGCACAGACCTCCAGCTGCCCTGACCCAGTTAACACTGACGCTCACCTGCAGGAAACTTTCACTGCATTTTCAAGGCCTGATGTCAGGGAAAGCAGGGAAAGCCTGCAGTTTCCAAAGTATTTCTTGTTTTATTATTTACCTGTCTGTTACCGGATGGGGTTTTATGCTATGCCCCACTAAAATGGTCTGTGAACAATTTCTCACCTTTGAAGTGGTATTAGTTTGAGCAAAACACATCTCTTGAAAGCATGTAGAAGGAGCTACCAATGGGATGTGATGACTGCAAGGCTTATTTCCAGTAATGCAAAATGAGGACAAGCAGTCCAGATATTACACAGCATGGAGATAAGTCTGGGAAGGGGACGATGCTCCGGGAGATTTCAGGATCTGTCTGGGCACAGCGTGCAGGGAGGATCTGTGCTGGTCATCCCAACCCAGTGGGGAAGCACAGCACTGCTGCAAACCAGTGCCTGATGGTTCCCAATCCATTGGGATGAGTACAGCTGATGCCTTGGGAAGGCTGACCTGAAACAGAGACTGCACAGAGCTGGAGAATAAAGTAGGGATTTATTGAAAGGCCTTTAGGGTTGGACAGCGCCTGGCCAGGGCTACACACAAGGTGGACCCAAAATGGTCACAAAATGGCTGACTGGTCATAAGATATTACATTTTTATAAGTTTTGGTCCATTTGCATCTTGGGGTTTAATTGTCCAATTCCAGCTTCAGTTTGTGAGGTCCTATCCTTCTTGTTCCTCCCTCCAGCCACCCTTGTTTGTGCTGTTGGGCTGAAAGTTGTCCTTGGTGTGCAGCAGGACAAGGATTTGTTTTGTGTCCCTGCTATGTGCAGAGAGCTGAGTGACCCTGACTGTGAGCTCAGAGCTGCACCCCTGGGCAGCACAGAACCTGAAATACATGAAAACTAAAACTTAAGGCATCACACCCCTGCCTGGTGGAGAGATTCCTGATGGTCTCACCATGACCTAATGGCCCCCAAGAGTCCAAACCCCACAGAACCAGAACTGAGGCACCAAAATTCACAGTCCAGAGAGGGGCACCCCGTGCCTCCCCTCCAGTATGGCCATCACCAGAATTTGAAGGGAACCCCACCATGTCCAGGATGTTTCTCAGAGCCTCTTCTGAGCCTGTAGCACAAAGCCAAGAGGGAAAGGAAGGACAAGAATTGGGATTTTTTTGTTGATGTTGCCTTGTAAAAATGGCACTTCAAGCTATTTTTAATCCTGTAGGGGTGTATAGGAGATACCATGGATGCTCCTTAAGGGGTGAACAGGCTCAGGGCTCATTGCTGGAGTAGGGAAAGGGTTGGGGTGGGGATCAGTGGGCACCAGGCTGAATGTGAACAAAGTATGTGAACAAAGCACAGAGGAGCTAAACTGCTGCATCAGGGGGATTGTGGCCAATTCAAGGGAAATTGTTCATCCTTATGATCAGCAGCAGGGAGGCCACCTCGCTGTCAGCCAGGGGAAGGGGAGGGTGAGCTGGGAGCTGATCCCTGCTGCAGCTGCTTGGGAATAATTGCAAGGAAACAGAGCCAAACACATCCCAGAGATGCCAAATGACATAACTAGGGATGGTGGCACACAGGGGACCTTCAGAGATTTGGGATGGACACCAGGAAACATGAGTGTGGTCCAGCTGTAAGACAGGTCACTGGAGATCTCTGTCCTTGAGGGGTTTCCAGACTGGGGCAGGCAAAGCCACATCCTCCCTGCTCTAATGCTGGAACAGTGCTGCCATGAGCAGGGGGCTGGACTGGGGATCTGTGGGGTCCTTTCTGCAGCTCTGCTGGGATCCACAGCCCTGTGCCTGCTGGACATCACTCCTCTCTGCCAGGACCTCATCCCAGGGATGCCCTGGAATGGAAGGGCACAGGCTCCTCTCCCCTGATGTTGCAAAGGCCCAGGTTTGGCTCCCTGATCCCATGCCTGCAGGAAGGCCTAAGGTGCTCTGATCCCTTACTTACCTGGTGTGATCTTTCTTACTGACCTTGGGATGGACAGAACCTCATCCTGGATGCATCCACTGGCTTTTGATGGAGGTGGGAAGACTCCAAACACGATCCATGGTGGCAATCAAATCAGTATCCTGTACAAGAGTCCTGAGGCTCCCTGCAGCCCACAGAACTGTAAACACTTTCCCCACGCTGGGCTCTTGAGCAGCCTTGGTGCCCAGCCAGGCCCCAGCATTCCCAAAAACCTTTTGCTTCCTCTGTTTGCCCTTCTCCTGGGGGAAGGAGCCAGCCCTGCCAGGACAGCTCTGCAGGGCAGGGACTCCTGCTGCTCACCCTGGGGCTCCTGGCGTGTTGTCAGCACAGCTCAGGGCACCCTGCTCTGATGCCACCTTATTTATGGCACATCCTTCCTGTCTTCTCCCTGCTATTATTGCCTGAAATGCTGTAATTTAGATTCCGGCTGTGTTTGATTGCAAACTCCCCCAATCTACAAATTTCAGTGACAAGCACTAGAGCAGCTCATTTACATGCCAAAGTGATCAATCTGGAACTGCTTGTTACACCAGAGAATAAATAAATAACGGATACATTAAAGAACGGGGAACAATCAGCCAAATTAACCAATAGATGTCAAATAATGACAATCCCTGACATCCTTAACAGGGAACAAGAGAGAGAGGGATGGGACAAGCTTTCCCAGCATTGCCCAGGGCTGCTCAGCACTCATCTATCTCTTCCCATCCCATGAGCCAACAGAGATGTGCATCAATGACAGGAGACAGCCAGCAAGGGCTGGAGCCTGAAATCCTGGCTCTTAAACCACCTACCTGTGTTTCTTCCTCACACCTGCTCTGTGCAAGCATCCATTGTAGGAATAACTCATCCCCTGGGTCAGCAATTAAAATATTTCAGATGTGTGGCAGTGTGCCACTAGTGTTACACCGTGTGGCAAGTGGCTTTGCAGCCCAAGGTTCACCTGACATCTCACAAAATCCTTCCAGGGCACCATCCTCCTCCACCAATCCCTGACAGGAGGATGGATCCAGGTGGGGATCAGTTTCTTCTCCCAGGTAACAAGTGACAGGACAAGAGGAAACGCCCTCAGGTTGTGCCAGAGGAGGATTAGGTTGGATATTAGGGAAAATCCCTTCACTCAAAGGGCTGTTGGGCCCTGGCACAGCTGCCCAGGGCAGTGGTGGTGTCACCATCCCTGGAGGGATTGAAGAGACGTGGCTGTGACTCTTGGGGGCACGGTTCAGTGATGGGCCTGGCAGTGGTGGGTTAATGTTTGGACTCAGGGATCTTAGACAACTTTTCCAAACTTTACGCTTCCACAACTCTCTGACTCTGTTTGGGACAGCCCAGCTCAGCAGCTGCACACCCATCTGGGAGGTTGTTCAGGCCCCACTAAAGCACCAGTGGCTGCAGAAAGGTGAATGCTGTGAGCTGTCCTCACCTCCCAGCGGGTGCAGGCTGGGATGCTGGTGTCTGCAGCAGAGGAGTGTGTGGTGTCTGCCAGCACTGCTGCTCTCCATCACTGCCTCCCCTGCAGTGACAGGTGAGTGCCAGCTGCCTGATTGATCCTCCTCGGGCAGCGCCTGCCTGTCAGCGCTCGGCACCCCAGGGATCCCCGGCAGGAAAAGCAGCTCTCCCTGTTGCCTGCTGTCAGCAGCTCGTGTGTGCCTGCAGGCACCGGGGACGTGGGGAGGTTGGGCAGGGGTCACTTCCCTTCCACCGAGGGCTGCAGGGCTGGGAGGACACTGACCCAGCTCCCCTGGCAGCCCCAGCTGGGAGGGCAGCCAGGGGTGAGGGAACTGTTGCATGGGCTGTGCTGATAGCAGGAGGTAAAAATCATCTGGAGCAGAGTTCCTGGCTGTGCAGCAGTGCCAAGAGGCCGTAACAGGTGCCTTAAATCATGGGGATGCTCACCTGAGTGCTTGGGTTCCCCAAACACCAAGGCACCATCCTCTCTGGATGTTTTGGTGACACCTGGGGCTCCATGGAGCATCTACATCCTGTGGCTGTTCCAGGTGATCTCTGCATCAGGCCTGGCCCCATTCCTTATCACCTGGGGATCCCCTACATCATCCCAGCCCCTGCTCCGTGCTGGAGCTGCCCGTGGTGCTGCTGGGGGACTCTGCTGGACCTGCCCCACAGGGAGAACCCGGCAGGGCTGTACGCGCCCCTGTCAGGCCCAGTCCTCACCCAGCAAACCCCTCTTGTTCCCCGGCCTCAGGGAGGGCCAAGCCACCCCCACCCCGGGCAAAGGTGGGGTGACCTGGAGCAGCTGGAGACTGCTGGGGGAGGGGGGTTATCCCGGCTCCCACGGGTGGGGTGCTGGGCTGAGGGGTCTGGGTGAGCATTGTACAGCTGGACATCCCCAGAGTTCCAGGCTGAGGGGTCCGAGTGGGCATCGTGCAGCTGGACATCCTGCAGGGACACTGGGGACACTGGGGGCCATGCTGTGGGGGCACTGGGGGCGATCCTGTCCCGGCTGTGGGCAGGGGCGGGCGGTGCTGCGAGCAAGGCACGGGACAGCAAAGGCGGGGACAGCAGTGACAGGGACAGCAGTGACAGGGACAGCAGTGGCAGGGACAGCAGTGGCAGGGACACCCTGGCAGGGACAGCGGTGGTTGGGTCAGCAGTGGCAGGGACAGCAGTGGCAGGGACAGCAGTGGCAGGAACAGCGGTGGCAGGGACACCATGGCAGGAACAGCAGTGGCAGGGACAGCAGTGACTGGGACAGCGGTGGCTGGGACACCGTGGCTGGGCCAGCTGTGGCAGGGACAGCAGTGGCAGGGACAGCAGTGGCAGGGACAGCAGTGACAGGGACACCGTGGCAGGGACGCTGTGGCTGGGACACCGTGGCTGAGGCTGCAGTGCCATCTCGCGGCTCGTCCCCTCGCTGCCGCGTCCCCCTGCTCCCGGCGGTGGGAGGGGGACAGCCGGAGGCTGCCGGGCTGGGGACATTTCTGTGCTGGCAGTTCGGTGTACAGAAGCCTGCGGGGTGGCGCCGTGCGATGCTCCCTGCGGGCGGCACCCCCGGAGCTGTCACTGTAAATTCCCATCGCCAGAGGGCAGGGTCAGACGGGATGCTGGGGACAAATCCTTCCCTCGGAGGGTGGGGAGGTGTTGGGGCCGGTAAGGATGATGGTTCCCAGTGTGCTCTAGTGGGAACTGCAGCATCCCTTCCTGCATCTACCGAGAGTTTCGGTGTTTAAGGACACTGTGTTTGCATGGCCAGTCTCTCCTCCTGCCTGATGTCCCCAGAACAGGCTGTTGCACTAATGAGTTTTCATACCAAGATTGTTTTTGCATGGGAACTTGCACATTACTTAGAAGAAGTGGCAGGCTACCTTTGGCAATTTAGCAGAGGCCTGATTTTCTGAGACATTTCTTTTATAACTTTCACCTGTCACAACAGAGAGGCCCTGGCACAGGTTGCCCAGAGAAGCTATGGCTGCCCCACCCCTGGAAATGTCCAAGGCCAGGTTGGACATGAAAGGTGTCCCTGCCCATGCCAGGGGGTGAAACAAGATGAGTTCTAAGGTCCTTTCCAACCCAAACAGTCTGGGATGCCTCAGCTGCAGAGCCACAGGAGGAGGAGGAGGAGGAGATGCTCAGAGGATGGGAGAGGAAGGCTTGGCTTGACCACAGCAGCTCTGAAAGTCAAGAGAGTGGGGCTAACATTTCTCAGAAACCTCAAGGGCCTGGGGAGGGAACACCCGGACCAACACCAGCTTCCAGAAGATGCTGGAAACCCTCAGCCAGCCCCTGTAATTCAGCATTTAAATGGGGTTGAGGGGACAGCAGAAGACAAAGGACACAGAGCATGAGGGCACAGCCATCAATCATTGCTGGATGAAATGATGGAGTGGTCTAATTTGGGCTGTATATTAAGAAAGGACAATAGGACAGAAATACAATTACTGTCCAGAAACACCATTTGGCGGAATGTAGGTCCTTTCAAACTCACCTGTCATCTTGTCTTGACACGGTTACAGGTCAGGTTGATAGAGGAACTCTGCTGATAAAATAAAATCACATTTCTTCTGGGCATCTGATTTATTACGGGGTGACATTTTGATTAAAAACGTGTAATATATTGCATTAAGCGGGCATCCAGTCAATGAATTAAAGACCAGCTCAGTGACAGATCTCTGCTGGCAAAGGTCTCTGGACTGAGTTTTGGTCATTGCTTTTTTCAGGTGGTTTGGTAATGATGCAACATCTCCCTTGGGAATGCAGGAAACAAAAGGTGGGGGAGATAGGGGGTTTGTCAATCCCACCTTGACCCAATCCCAGGTCTTTTCACCGCCCTCTTTCCTTGGATATCTTCCCCTGAGCCCCAGCTCCAGGCCAGGGCAGCTGCCACAGGACTGCTGAAAGCACACTCAGGGGGATATGGATGAGAAGGCCCCTCCTCACTGCCCACTGTGTCACCGTGGGGTGGCCTGGGTGGTCCCCAGGGTCCCAAGGATTTTCACCTGCTGGAGTCACTGTGGCACCTCCCATCCCTGATGTGATGGGGTTTGGGGACTGGTGGCGTTTTGGGGCTCTTTTTTAGAAGAGCTGCATGTGCACCCCTGGGCTCATTCCCTGCTGAGGTGCTGGTGTTTCTCTTGGCACACCTCGAGGTCACACACAGCTCCTGCGGCTGCCCAGATCTGGCTGGTGCAAGGCACAGCTCCCCAAAGGGGACTGAGAGCATCATCAGTGCCAGACACCCTCATCTTTTCCCACTCTACCCCAGATACCAGATCCCCAAAGCATGGAAGTGAGGGCAGCAGGAAGGAGATCATTGGACCACAGACTATCCTGAGTGGGAAGAAACCCCCAGGGATCTTCTGGCCTCTCCTGGCCCTGCACAGACACACCAACAATGCCATCCTATGCCTCAGAGCAACAGCTAAACACTCCTGGAGCTCCTGCAGCCTCGGGGCCGTGCCCATTCCCTGGGGAGCCTGGGCAGTGCCCAGCACCCTCTGGGGGAAGAACCTTTCCCTTATATCCAACCAAAATACTCAGCTGATCCTTTGTTGGATCCTGCTCCATCTAAGAACACCCAAGGTGGCTGTCTGGAGGGGTCAGCAGCCAGCAGCTCCATGACAAAGCAGTGACACTCTGCCCTTCACCCAGAGCAGAATCCTCCAAGGGTGATCCCTGGGCTGCCCTGAGCATCCCTCACTGTGACACCTGGCACTCCCACCACCTGTCCCCTCCTGCCATCTCAGCAGCCTGTGGGCATCCTCCTGTCGTGTTGCTTTGTGCCCAGTCAGCACCAGCCCCTGCTGCTGTGCCAAGCTGGGCACACTGTGGTGCTCTCTTCCTGACCAAACTATTTTCAGTAAAGCCAGAGTCAAGCGTGGAAAGGGGAACAAGTTTCTTTCTCTGACAGAGAAAGTGAAACTTAACACATCCCCTCCCCAACCAGGCAAACCACAGTGTGTGCAAGTTCATCCTTCCCATCCCTCTGCTCTTCCTCCCTACGCCCAGAGAAGAGTTTTCAGCAGAGCTGCTGCTCACACTGCTCTGCCTTCAGCCTCTGCACCAAGGTAAGTCACCACAAACAGCTGGGGACACTCTGCTCTTCTGCCACCACTTTCCAGTCCTTGCTCCTTGTCCTCCTTCATTCTTCACTTCCCCCTCCACAAAGGCTCAATGCAGAAAAACAGGGAGGGATGTGGGGGGAAGAGGAATCTGCAGGGATCCCCAGATATGGGGGGAGGAGGAATCTGTAGGGCTCTGTCCTTGCTCTGTGTGATTGTGGACATCACTGGGCTCTGCAGACTTGTCCCAGGCTGAGAACCTCAGGGTTTGGGATAGGTCCGTGCCCTCTCTCCCAGCTTGGCATGTTGTATCCCATTTGCTGTTTTTCCCTTTCTTGTTTATCTCTGTCGTGTGTCTGCATCCTTTCCTCCCTCGTGCTCTCTATCCACTGCCCCACACAGCAGTGCTTCTCCTCCAAACTGGAATAAACATCCTCTGCAGGCATCTGAGGAGCCCCTACCCACGCCCAGGACATGGAGGGAAGGGTTTGTGCCATGCTCCGTGTCCTTTTCAATCCCAGAGCCCTGCCATGGCCATGCTGGAGATTGTCAGTGACATCAGTGATTTCAGAACACACAGCCTCCAAACCCTTCCAGGAATTTATTTCCACCACTGCACAGGGTGTCTGGTTATCCACACTGGACAACCCAGTAGATCTGTGGGTGCATCTGATGAGGGCTCCTGTGTGTCTGTGCCCAAGGTTCACCTGTGTGTTTGCCTCCATCCCCAGCTGATCCCTGTGCTGGAGGAGGCAGGATGCAGCCTGGATTCCTGCTGGCAGTCAGCACCCTGGCAGCAGTGCTGGGCACGGCCCTGCTGCAGGATGGAGTGTGTAAGGCACCCGATGGCAAGAACGGCTCTCCTGGAGCCCCTGGCCGTCCTGGGAGGCCAGGGCAGAAGGGTGAAACTGGAGAGCCAGGTAAGAGAAAGCCAGGGGTGTTGGGGGGCCTGGGAGCCTCTTGGAGCATCCCAGGCTGTGGGAGCAGCTCAGGAGGTTGCAGATGTCCATGAACTCCTTCTCCTCCCCGCTTCTCCCCAGGGAGATCAGTACTGGGCATGAACACCAAGGGACCCAGAGGGGATGACGGCGACCCAGGGCCTCCTGGAGTCCCAGGCGTGCGTGGCCCACCTGGCCTGCCCGGCCTGCCCGGCGCTGTGGGGAGCCCAGGACCAGCGGGGCCCAAGGGGATGGACGGTGAAGCTCAGGAGCACCCCCGGCCCGCCTTCTCCGCCTCCAGGCTGTCCCCGCCACGCACGGGCACCACGGTGGTGTTTGACAGGGTCATCACCAACCAGGAGAACTCCTACGACCCCCAGACCGGCAAGTTCACCTGCAGCATTCCCGGGCTCTACTACTTCACCTTCCAGGTGGTGTCCAGCGGGGACCTGTGCCTGAGCATCACCAAGAACAGGCTGCGCGTGGTCAGCTTCTGCGACAACAACAGCCTGGGCATCCTGCAGGTGAACTCGGGCAGCAGCGTGCTCAGCCTGGCCGTGGGGGACCAGGTGTCCCTGACCACCGACCCTGCCCGGGGCAGCTCCATTTACAGCGGCTCCGAGGCTGACAGCGTCTTCAGCGGGTTCCTGGTGTCCCCAGGGGCGGCCTGAGGGACACCCCTGTGAGCCTGATCCTTCTGAGCCTGAGAAAACTTTTTAGCCTGCTAGTAACTGTTAACTCTCTCCCAAGGGAAATCTTCTCAACGAGTTTCTTTCTCAAAACAACCTTGTGTAAGTGACTACCTTTTTCTCATAACAACCTTGCCCAGCTGGTGTTTTCTGTTTCTGTAGTTTATCCACTGGGATTAGAGAGGTGTCATTCCTATGCACCAATCATGTTCATTTTGTATCGTAACATCTTATAAATAGTAAGAAGAATTAGAAAAATAAAGCCTTCTATTCTTGCCTTCTGAGAATTTCTAGAGTCTTCAGTCTTTATTTTGTGTCCAACAGCGACACTCCCCCAGCACTTTGGGGTGTCTGCCTGCCTGGCTGTGCCCCTCTGGGGGTGGGGGATGCTTTAGTGCCATAGAGCATGGGGATGGTTCCAAACTGAGCGCCCAGAAGTGTTCTGTGCTTCCAGCAGTGTCACAACTGGCCAGGCTGTGGGTCACCTCTGCAGCACTCACCTCCGTGCTGAGCCTGCCCACACTGTCCTGGAGGCTGTGGGCTCTCATCCCTTTCTCCACCTGGGCACTCAAGCTCCACTCCCAGTTGTCACCAGCTGTGGCTCTTTGTTCCTGAGTGGGAAAAATCACTGCCTGCCACTGCTTCTGCTCCACTAACCTGCAAAAGCCTTCCTGCTCTGGGACACATCCCGTCACAACCTCCCCAGCAGTACAAATAAATGCTTCTTCTACCACTGCTCCTTGGGATTTCTTTTCTACTCACACATCTTCCCCAAACCATCAATATCCTGGGCCCTTTCCCAAGCTGCCCAGGGAGAAAAGTGATTCCAGCTTGTCCCTGGCACTGCAAAGGCAGAGGGACAGGAGGGAACTGAGTGTCCAATCAGAGCTGACACTTCCAGGGAGGAATAAGAAACAACTGGGACAGGGCTGTGTGTGTCCTTCTGTGCTGAGCCCAAGGTACCTGTCCTGGAGGGGAACACACAGGCAGTAGATCCTGCACCTCACCCACATGGTGCCAAGTTGGCACCCAAACTCTCCCAGGAAGGCCAAAGGCAGCTGAGGTCCTCTGGCAAGGAGGGACAGGGACATTGGGGCACTGATGGGGTTGTGGGGTGATGGTGGTGGAGCTGCGAGGGTCTTGGGGTGTCATGAAAGGGAGGTACAGCAGGCTTAGCTGGTCAGGAAGCATCAGCTGCCATACCCTGGGACTGCTCCTCAGGAGAGCTGCTCCACAAACCCTGGGCACTCAGATATCCATGTTCCTGGAGCAGTCAGGGGGAGGCTGGGTCACATATGAGGAGCAACAGCCACTGAGGGATCTTGGGGCCCCACCGAGTCCAGCACCCATCAGAACTTGGTGGGGCATGGGCAAAGGTACAGATCAGAAACTCTCAAGGGGAAACATTTTCCAGTCCTGTTTAGGGGTGCAGCATCTTCCACCAGATCAGGCAGTGACCTTGCAGCTGCCCTTCAGTGCCACAGCCCTCTCCAGCCCACGGGAGCTGGCCTGAGGCTCTGCTTCCGAGCTGCCCTTCTGTCAGAAACAAGGGAAGTAAAAGTGAAAGCAGGGGGTTTGGGGAGGGCTATTCCCTGAAGTGGCCTGGGGATGTTGTGCCACCTCTGTCCTTGCAACCCTTCCTGTTGCACTGGCACCAGGACAGGTTTCCCTGAACAGCCAAGAAAGCGCTGGCTCAGCAGAAACCATCGGGCAGGAGGATGTGAAATTGGGCTGGGAACAGCTGGGGTTGTGCCTTCCCAAGGGCCCTTTAGCCTTTCCTGACTCCGTGACTTCCTCCGCGAGGGTGTCAGGGAGCCGCGCCCGCCGCGCCGCGCTGGCAGTGACCGGCGGGAGCCCGCGGGATCGGCAGCACGGGGCCCTGCCCCGCTCCCCGGCACAGGTAGGAGTGCTGCAGGGTCCCTGGATGGAGGGTGGCACTGCGGGTCCAGCAGCATGGAGAGAACGAGAGGAGGACGTGGGTGAGAGGATGAGGAGGAGGAGAAGAAGGAGACAGAGGCACTGATGGGCTGAGCGTGTGTGATGGAGACAGGGTGCACCAGCTGATGGAAGGGTTGATGCTGATGGACAGAGCCAGGACAGTCCGGCTGCTGCTGGAGGAGGAGGGAGATCAGCAGTGTGCTGGGAGCTCCAGGCTTGGTGCAGCACAGGGTGATGATCTGCAGTGGTGTGTGCCTCTCCAGGGTGTGGGGACACTGGGCTCAGAGGGCTTGGGGCTGGCCATGGGTACCCCAGACCTCATGGCTCCATCCAGAATGAAAGTCCAACTCACACTAGAACCACTAGAACCATCAGGGTTCTACCCCTGCTCCTTGGGATTTCTTTTCTACTCATGCATCTTCCCCAAACCATCAATAAATACCCTGGGGCCTTTCCCAAGCTGCCCAGAAGTGACTCCAGCTTGTCCCTGGCACTGCAAAGGCAGAGGGCCAGGAGGGAACTGAGTGTCCAATCAGAGCTCCCACTTCCAGGGAGGAATAATCTCCAACCCTGGGGCTGGAGATGAGCCTGGGGCCCATCTCCACATATCCACCCCCCCACTGTCCTGCAGTGTGTATTGGTGGGACATTGAGGACGCACCCATGGCATCCAGGTATTCCTGGTGCATCCAGCCTCCTTTTCTCCATGTCCTCCAGCCACCCTGCCATGGTCCCTCACTCCAGCACTTTCTTTCCCTTTCCACGCTACAGAACACCAAAATGGAGAAGAGATTCTGGGAGCAGCTCTATCTGGCCCTCACCCTCCTCCTCCTCCTCCTGAATCTGGGCTCTGCTGTGACTGTAGAACCCCCTCATTACAGCTGCTATGGATCTCCAGGCCTGCCAGGCATGCCGGGTCTGCCAGGCAGGGATGGTCGGGATGGGCTGAAAGGAGCCAAAGGGGAACCAGGTGAGTCAGCATGGAGGGAAACCACACGGGCTCTTGCAGGGGGGTGCTGAGTCCTCCATGGCTGGTGTGCCTTGGTTTGCAGGATGTGGAGAGCATCCTCTGTGGTCAGGTGGAAGAGGCAACAGCACCCTCCTGCCCAAGGGAAGGGGTTAGAGAAGCCTCTCCCCACATCCTGCCATTGACACTGACTTCCTTTCACCTCCCCACCACTTTACAGGTATCCCAGCTTCTTCTACACAGCAAGGGCCCAAGGGCATGAAAGGGGACCCAGGCATCCCTGGCCCTCCAGGCAAGCCTGGCCACCCTGGGGCCCCTGGTCTAATAGGAATCCCTGGGCCACAGGGCATACCCGGGGCCCCGGGACTGCCAGGCAGCTCCAGGCAGAGGCAGCACTCAGCGTTCTCAGTGACCAGGCAGACCAGCGTGCACCCCGAGAAGAATGTCCCCGTGGTTTTCAACAACGTCATCACCAACACCAACAACGACTACGACACCACCTCGGGCAAGTTCACCTGCAGGCTCCCCGGGGTCTACTTCTTCGTGTTCCACAGCTCGCACACGGCCAACCTCTGCGTCATCCTGCACAAAAACCAGAGGAAGATGGCCAGCTTCTGCGACCACAAGACCAACAACATGCAGGTCAGCTCGGGGGGCACGCTGCTCCACCTGGCTGCTGCAGACGAGGTCTGGCTGGGGGTGAACGACTACAATGGCATGGTGGGCATTGCCAACTCCGACAGCATCTTCTCAGGGTTCCTGCTCTTCCCAGACTAGAGGATCAGCTGGGCCCACCCCAGCACCCCGATGTCTTCTACCTGCCCTGAACACACTGCTCACTGCTGGGCTCTTCCTGGTGCTCCCAGTTTCTCTGCAGGGAGGGCACCAAGCCCAGCAGCCAGACCCACCCCTCGGTCTGGGGGCTGAGCCCTGGTAGCTGCTGCACAGGGGGAACAGGCACATCTGGAGGCATCTGCACCCAGAGCGATGGTGCTGAGCTCCTGGTCCTGCTGGCACTGCCCTGTGCATTCCCCCTGCTAACCCCAGGTTACCTCAGAGGTCTCTCTGTGTTTTTCCCCTGCCTCAAGTTGCTTGCAGCAACCCCTTTGCCATGACCTGGCTGTGGAATGTGTCAATAAAACCTTCCCCAGTGCACCTGGTGTAGTGTGTTGCTTCCTCTGTGTCTTACCTCTCTGTGGTGTGCACACATGTGCATGTGACATCTTGGCCATCTGGGTGACATCAGCGTGTCCCCAAGCCTCACTGGCATCAGGGACTGTCACACCCCACCCACACCTGGCTTTGCACAGCGAGTGGGACCCCTGGGACCCCTGGGACCCCTGAATGGGATGGTTCCTGTCATTGTAGGACACAAAAGGAAGGTGAGAGAATCTAAATATTTCAGAAGGCAGTGAGCGTAGAGAAAGCTTTATTGTCTAATTCTTACTACCTTTTATAAGTCATTCTGATACAGATGATTGGTGAATAGGAACAACACCTCTGTAATCCCATTGGTTAAACTAGAGAAACAGCAAAACACCACCTAGAGAAGATTGTTTTGAGAAAGAATAGTTGTTTGCCAAGATTGTTTTGAGAAGTTTTCTTTCTTGAGAAGTTTTCCCTTGGGAAAAGTTAGCAGCTGCTAGCAGGCTAAAATCTCTCAGAAATATCAGGCCCACAGGTTCCCGTGTCCCCACACAGCCCCTTGGTACCAGAGGGCACTGGAACTCCTCCAAGCAGGGCCCTGATTCTCCCCTTCCCCCAAAGCTTCACAGGGGCACAGGCTGCAAAGGAAACCCCAACACCATGGCTGGGACATCCCTGGGGTCCCTCCCAGCATGGGGCAGGGGAAGCACTCTGGCTTTCCTGAGCCAGACCAAAGGAGCTTGTGGTTGTGGAGGCTGCAGAGCCCACCAAAACCCAGCAGGGATTCCTCTTGGTGTCACACACACACTGCAGGGTGGAACAGGCAGTCACCTCTCCGAACATCCTGTGCTTCACCCCCTCAAGGCAGTACCCAAAGCAGGACTGGGAATGCTTTTCCCATGGTGTCTTGGGTTATGTGTTCCACAGAACCACATCTGTCACTCCAGGAGGATTTATTTGGTCTGCTCCCAACACCCTGACCAACAGGGGGTCAGGTCATATCTCTGACCCTGTCAGGGTCTTACCAGGACTTTTGTTTGCTTACTTGCTTGTTTTTTTGTACTACTACGCTTGTATTCCTTTTTCTTTATATTCTTAGTAAAGAACTGTTACTCCTATTCCCATATCTTTGCCTGAAAGCCCCTAACTGCAAAATTATAATAATTTGGAGGGAAGGAGATTCACATTCTCTGTTCCTTGGGAAGTTCTAGCTTTCCCTTGCAGACAACTTTCAAAACCAAGACACCCAGTAAAATCACCTCCCATGCACAACATTCAGGAGAGGCAGGGGCACGGACTCAGGGTGATGGAGGCTGAGACCCTGCAGCATCCCCAGGGCCTGCAGAGCTGGAGGTGTGCAGAGCAGCCTGAGGGGTGCTGGCTGAATGCCTGCACCTTTCTGCAGCCCTGATGGGTTATCCTGAACTCATCTGGGGCTCCCTACAGCATTCCCCATAGCAGGCACCCCTGAGCAGGACCCAGGCACCCTGCAGGGCAGGGCTTTGGCTGAAGGGGCTCAGGGTGCCCTTCGGGGATGGCTTGTTCTGCTCAGCTGACAACAGCATCCGTGCAGGATCTGAAACTGCCACAGAAAAAGGACAGGAGCTAAAGATAAAAAGGGGATGTGTCCCAGATCCTTTCACAATAACCCTTCCAGCAAACTTCTGCTTCTCCTCGCGGGCATTTCTGGCCAGGACGCTGGGGTGTCCTGCTCCATCTCCCCGCCTGATCTACAAGGAGCTCAAGGTAAGAGCAAGACTGAGCCCAAGGTTCCCCCCGCAGGCAGGAGCACTTGGGGAACCCAGCTCCAGCAGGGTGACAGTCACCTGCATTGCTGGCACTTCCCTGTGGCCTGGGGCAGAGGAGAAACAGGGGGTGGAGGTGCTGGGCTGGGGGTGGTGGAGGTCCCTGATGGGACCCTGACCCGTCCTGCTCCACCTGGAAGAAGGAAAACATGAAAGTAGAGATGGCAGGGTTCCAGAAGGGTGATCAGGGCCTGAGAGGTGCAGGAGTCTCAAAGGTGCCCTGGGGGTGCTCTCCTGCCCTGAGGGGCTCTTGTCTTCTGATGCTCCTGGGCTGGGAGCCTGTGGATCCGTCCTTGTACTGCCACACCCAAATCAGAGCGGCTGTGGCTGGAGGATCCAACTCACCAACATTTTGTCCTGCTGGCAGCAGAGCTTCAGCGCTGGGAAAATCCACCCAAGGTGGGGGAGTTGTGGCTGGGGTGCTGTAATACCCAGATACAGCCCCCAAATGCCCAGTGCTCATCCACAGCAGGATCTGGGGGAAGGAGCTGGGCAGCGAGGGCAGGAAGAAGGAATGGATGGTTTCCCAGGGATGGAAGCCCAGATAATTGTCCCAGTAAGGCTTGTTAGATACAGAAATGCCTCTGGGATTGAGCAGCCGTGTGACAGGACACAAGGGGAGCCTGGGGGATGGAGGAGGGAGGTTTGGGGGCTCCTTGCCGTCTTCCAGGACTAGTGCTATCCCTCAGACATGCTGGTGGAAGGCAAGGCCCATTCCCTTGCAGATGACGAAGCTGCTCTGGTTGGGTAAGGATTTTACGCTGCAGGTGTGGGCCTGAGGTGAGATGGGGAATTTCTCCTGCAAGGGAGAAGCATGGCCACGTTGGACATCAGATCTCTGAGATAACCTGTCCCAAATATTCCTGTGGCTGAAGCTGTGGGCACTTGGAAGCTGGGGATTTAAGACTGATGAGAGACTGACAAACCCTGTCTTGCCCAAGGGTTCTGGTGCTTTGCTCCAGGGCCAGCAGGAAGGTGGATTTGTCTCTGCAGGAGGATATTTTCCCTCCCTAATAATGTTACCCAGACTTGCCTGCAGTCACCATCTTTCAGAGCAGCTCAGAGTGCCTTCCCCAGCCCTCCCAGTACCCCTGACCCCGTTCCGTGCTCCCACAGATGTGGACCACGTGGGCCATGCTGATTTGCCTGGCTGGAGGGCAGCTTGCCAGTGCCACTCTCTGCAGGACCTACGGCACCGTCCCGGGCATCCCAGGATTGCCAGGACAGCCTGGCAGCGATGGCACGGACGGGGAGAGCGGCCCAAAGGGGGACCAAGGTAAGGAAGAGGTTGCAGGTGGGTAAAACATTGTCTTGTGAATGCCAAGAGCAGGGAAAGACACGTGGTCCTGGGAAAGCAACCCGTTTCCACCAGTTCTTTGAGGTCTTGTCAGGTGGGGGTGATGGAGCACCCCAAGGGACCTGGGGGAGGAGGGGGTGACAGCAAAGTGTGTCACACCTGCCTGTTGGGCAGGGCTCTCCACTGACCCACACCCAGCACGGGTTTCCTTGCTCGTGCTCCCTCTCTGCAGACACATAGGGCTCAGCTCTGACCACAATGATTCTTCCTCCCCTTTCCCAGGACCCTCTGGCCACAGTGAAGCATGGAAAGGGGACAAGGGATACCCAGGACCACGGGGACAGCCTGGGAAGGTCGGTCCCGAGGGCATCCCAGGTGTGAGCGGCCTGCCTGGCCCGATGGGACCGCCTGGCCCCATGGGAGAACCTGGAGAGTACAGGGTCAGCCTCAAGTCGGCATTCTCGGCCGCCAGGAGCATCAGCTCCTACCCGCGGCGGGACCAGCCCGTGCGCTTCGACCGCATCCTGACCAACCCCAGCGGGCACTACGAGAACCGCTACGGCCGCTTCACCTGCCGCGTGCCCGGCACATACTACTTCACCTACCACGTCACCTCCCGCGGAAACCTGTGCCTCAGCATCAAAAAGGGCCGAGGGTCCAGCAGGGGAGACAAGGTGGTGACCTTCTGTGACTTCGTGCAGGGCAGTTTCCAGGTCACCACGGGCGGCGTGGTGCTCAAGATGGCCAGGGACGAGTCTGTGTGGCTGGAACCGACCGAGAAGAATTCCTTGGTGGGGCTGGAAGGGTCCGACAGCATCTTCTCTGGTTTTCTCCTCTTCCCTGAGGCTTAGCCCACTGGAGCAGTCCCTGCAGAGCTGAAGGCTCCCCTGGAAACTCTTTGCTCCCAAATTGGTGCTTGAAGCACGCTGCTGCTGTTCTTGCACAATAAATGACAGCTCTTCGCACTATTAGTCCCTTTCTGGATAGGATTTGCCTTTTTCCTCCCAAATGATTTTCACATAACCCTTGGGTGCAGCCCAGGCTCATTAGCAGGGCCAGACAGGTCGTGTAATTCCTGCTGCAGACCAGGCTGAGTTTCTCTGCCCAGAGCCACCCAAGGGTCCCAGCCCAGGGTTAGGGAAGCATGGAGAAGCAGCTCAGCCTTCAGCAGGGGGCAGGACAAGGACATAGCAGGAAAAGTGGGGTCACTGGTGGGCCCAGTGTGGGGTACTGGTGGTAGGTGGGGAGATGCTGGAAATGGAGCTGTACTGGACAGTCCTGACAGTGGCAGGATCTGGGGACACCAACCTCCCTTAGACTTTTTTTGGGGGGTGGTGGTAACAGAAATACCCACAGAAGATTGTCAAAACTTGTGACAAGGTGGGGTGGGTGAGCATGGGCCAAGCTAGTGGCTGCCATGATGG
>OU383794.1:6437524-6688587 GCA_910950805.1 Acrocephalus scirpaceus scirpaceus
GGAGGTGAGGAGCTCCTCTGGAACTGCACCAGCCAGAATTCAAACCCTTTTCAACAGAACAGACTTCCTTTCAACTGTTACCTCTGGCTTGTCCATAGAGCAGCATGAGGGTTTTTTTTTCAAAAGTTCCCAGCAAGTTTATTTTAAATCTTGAACCTTCCCCAGCATGAGAATATCACCTCTTATCCTATTTTTTCAAAGAATCCTAAAGCATCCCTTGTGTCATTTCCCCACTGGATACTAATACACTCTTGCTCTCCTCTTTTCCAAAGAACACACATGCAGCTTCTCCCATTGATTTAAATAATATGAATCACCTCCCACACATATATTTTTTATTTATTTTTCTGCCAAGATCTGCACAGGAAGGCAGCAGTGTAGGAGTTATCTGCTTGTAATGGTTGACATAGCCTCGGTGTGGGCCCCCACTCCCTGTTTCCTGTATTTCCAGAACAATTCTTTCATGTTACAGAGAGCTCAGACTTGGGTGGGAACCTCCAACTCTCAATCTCCACTCCGGTGTATTGGCTTTTTCCTCCAAACATAAGCCACATTCACCAGACATCGATGCTTCTTTCTCTCTTTGAAAACCTTTTAGCTATCCAAGCAACAACAACAACAACAATAAAAAGTCTGAGGAGAAAGAAACCCCTCCTCAGCAGGACTTTGCCCTGAAATGGGAAAGGTGCCAGCGACTCCATTAAGTCTCCTGTGCTGTCCTTATTGATTTTATGTGGACGGCAGTCGGATGCTGGGGGGTGAACAATCCTCTGAGGCTGAGCTGACTTGCATTAGGAGGGACAGCTTGTGCTGCAGTGAAACACCCCGCAGGCTTTCCATGGGGATCACATCCACCACGTTAATTAGCACATTCTGTGCCTGTGGTGATGGATTTCCACGCCACTTTGGTTGGATTCCGTGTGTGGTGGTGCTGCTTCCAGCTGTCAGGTATGGCTGGTTGAAGCAGAACTTGGAAAAATGGGACAAGATGTGTCACAGCTCGCTGTGCTAATTCTGCTCTAAGCTGCTTTTGCCATGAACATGAAGTTTGCCCCAAAAATCTCAGCAGGAAAGCACTTGCATGGAAACACTGACCTGAGTTTTTGCCAACTCTGAAGTTCCAGGCAAAAGCAATGCTCTGACATTTCATGCCTTTATTTTCTGTGTACCATTTTGTGATCATTTTTTAGAATAGTAGAAAGAGAAAAATGCCTTGTCCTGTATTGATGAGGTTTTCTAACTAATAAGCCCATGAAAAAGTGCTATTTTTCAGCCTTTTAGTATGTTTTTCCATTCGTCCATGTCTCTGGCTAATTCTATACAGATTCTAACTACTGAACCGTGACCATTGTATTAAGAAAGAATCCAGGCAGGCCCTTACAATTCTTTTGGCTGGTATATTAGCAGGCTTCAAATGAAGTGCAACGTGTCAAGGAAAAACTAAGGGAATGGAAAGTTTTGTTTCTTTCTGCTGTATTTAATCAGCTTCTCCTTGATTCTTTTTTAATGACAAGCCGCAGACATTATTGCTAGTTAATGACCAAGTTTGACAAGAATGTCCTCAATACTCTCTTAGCTCAGGCTAAAGACAGCTCCTGTCTCTCAAGTTTTCTGAGCTGAAAATACAAAGTTAAAGGAGCAGCTGCAAGAAGAGGAATAAACAGTGTCCTAGGGTATGCAGCTAAGCAGGATGTGCTGGAACACGAGGGATCCTAGCAGTCCTGCAGTTTATGGACATCTTGGGCTGCTGCTGGCTTTATCCTTTCCATTAACCAAAGGAGCAGATCTGCTTGGGTGCTGATGGAGTGGAAAAAAGTCTGGTTCAACATTCTTAGTGCAGGGAGGGGAATGCCTCAAACCTCACACTAAATGGGTGATTCGTTGTTTTTCATTAAACGTGGTATTTGGAGTTACTCATCAGTTCCTGCAGGAAATGGGGAAACTCTAAAAACTTTTGAATTGCAAGAGTACACTCAGCAAATCTGCTTTGGATTCAGGATGGGGTACTTTTTTATTGTTTGTGTGCTATTTTGACACTGTGTACAAAGATCTCCATAGTGAGAACTATCTGTGGCTTGTACATAGAATTTCAAGACATTGGGTAGTGTTGTAGGTACCTTTTTCCTATATTAGTTTCCAAGAAACACTCGGTTTTCAGCCTCAAACCAAATGATGCTGCTGTTTTAATGACTCTGACTAATAAAACCCAGCAAGCTAAACTTTACCATTGCTGGAAGACTCTTGCAGCAATAAATTCAATTTATGAGAACTCCTAATAAAAGTTTACATATCTTTCAAGTGCCATGAAAGAAAATGGGCAATCTGACCAAAAAAAAAAAAAAGGAAAAGAAAAGAAAAAAAAAAAAAAAGAAGAAAAGGAAAAAAGCTCAAGATGTTTCTTTCTTTATTAAAAAAAAAAAAAAAGACTATTCAGTGAAGCATGAAGGTTTTCTCTCATACCCTGTTCCTCAGCATGTTCTCACAGTCACCCTTGGTCCTGGATAAATGCTGGAATAAACAAAATAAATAGCGTAAATAGCATTTCACCACGCATGCAGGAGGATAAAATAAAAACCACATCGTGCTGGACCACAAATGCTTCAGGAAGTTCTGGCTGAACGTGAAAAGTACTTTGTAATGCTAATAAGTGTTTATCCTTTTGCTTCCTCGAATGTAATCAAATGTACAGGGAAAGCACATGGATTTCAGAGCTGCTGATTGCAGGATCAAAAGCCTTGTTATTAATTGCACATGAATCTGATGCTGTTGGGCCGTTAAGATGTCAACTGACATCATTGTTTGCTTCCTTTGTTTATAGACCCTCGTTTTAGAGAGGGGTAATGCCTGCCACAAACCCCTTTTGAGTGCTCTTTCCTGTAGGTGGGTGATCCATGCCAGCAGGTTTGGGAAGTGCCTGAGGCGCAGGTAATGCTACCTCACACCACAGATTCATGGAATATCGCTGAATTTGCTGCATTTGGTGTCAACCCCTCCATAAATCCCAACAGAACATGGGATGGGGGTGACATTCATGGACCTTCTGCCTGCTGGGATCCACTCCCCACCCCAAATTGCAGCCTGCCTGAGAGAGTCTGGTCCTACATCTTAATAAACAAACAACAAAAAAATCCCTAAAACATGGCCTGCTATAAACAAGCAAAGCAAACAGCTGGTCCTCATTTGAAAAAAGATGTGACATCAATTTCAAAACGAATCTGCAGATCTCCTTAATGCAAATATTTTTGGGAAAACAAAAAGCAGCTGTTTATTCTTCTTTATACCTATTAGCAGGAAAACAAAATCCAGGATGCTTGTATTTCTTCCGCTAAGAAAAACATCCTCTTGGCCTCAACATTCATTTGGAGCTCAAATTGTTTGAAATATACTTTGCTGCCTACTTCTGCTATTGCTGTGCTGCTCCAGCAAGCAGCTAGGAGCTGTTTCTGTTCAAAACTAAGAGCTACTACAAGCAGAGTTGTCATTGAATACTTTGCCTGAATTTTGTGACAGAAAGAGGGAATTTTAGAACAGGCATTTTCAAGTTTATCAATTCTGACCTCCCAGCCCAGAGGAGTACACGTGCATTAGATATGTGGATCCCTGGAAAATGAATGAATAATTTGGCCTGTGTAATGAACAGGTTTGCTTTTCTTAATTACTGCTGGGAGGCAGCTCTGAGAGAATGCAAGGACTGGAGGAGGATCTGGGGACTGCAAAATAGGAGCCATTTGGGATTTCTGCATCTTACAAAGCGGGTTGAAGGAGCTTAGGCTGAGGAGTAGTAGCAAAGAACTGAATTTGGAGTCTCTTGAGCCTTCTGAGGTCATGTGGCTGCTCTCCCAGATGTGGACGGATAATTTCCCACTTTTGGGTTTGTTTGGTACTGGCTACTGATGGAGTTTTATGTGGGTTTGTGTTTCTGTGATAATACAGCTCCTGTTTTTCCTGAGATCGTTCTACTGTTTTCTCTCCTCCCTTCCCGGGTTCATTTTGTTCCTGCGCTGAAAACACCATTGAGAGCTGTTCCGTCTGCATGGGCTCCATTGTGGTGCAAATTCATGTGGTGCAGTCCTGTCTCTGGCTATTGTAACCCGATCCATGTCCAAGCTGTTCCCTTCCCTGGAAATCGGGGCTGTCCTTTGCAGACTGAAAACTTGGCTGGCTTGTCCCCTTTAAGGAGCAGTCAGAGCTGTACCTCCTGCCAGGTGCTACTTGGTATCTGATGGGAACGTTCAGTGTCCAGCCACAAACACCTGTGATAATGTGAGTGCAACGGCAGAGCTTGGCCTGAGGCATCTTCCCCCGGGGAGGATGTGCCACAGTGTTACATCCAAGAGAAAAGCCTTCTCTGAGTCCCCGTGTCTGCGACATCGGAGGGAAAAGCCCTGTGGGACTGCCAATGTCTGTGACATCCGAGGGAAAAGCTGTGTGTGACTCCCATGTCTGTGACATCCAAGGGAAAAGCTGTGTGTGACTCCAATGTCTGTGACATCTAAGGGAAAAGCCCTGTGTGACTGCCCTGTCTGTGATATCCAAGGGAAAAGCCCTGTGTGACTGCCCTGTGTCTGTGACATCCAAGGGAAAAGCCCTGTGTGACTGCCCTGTGTCTGTGACATCCAAGGGAAAAGCTGTGTGTGACTACCAATGTCTGTGACATCCAAGGGAAAAGCTGTGTGTGACTGCCCTGTGTCTGTGACATCCAAGGGAAAAGCTGTGTGTGACTCCCAATGTCTGTGACATCCAAGGGAAAAGCTGTGTGTGACTGCCCTGTCTGTGACATCCGAGGGAAAAGCTGTGACTGCCCTGTGTCTGTGACATCCAAGGGAAAAGCCCTGTGTGACTGCCCTGTGTCTGTGACATCCAAGGGAAAAGCCCTGTGGGACTGCCCTGTCTGTGACATCCAAGTGAAAAGCCCTGTGTGACTGCCCTGTCTGTGACATCCGAGGGAAAAGCCCTGTGGGACTGCCCTGTGTCTGTGACATCCGAGGGAAAAGCCCTGTGGGACTGCCCTGTGTCTGTGACATCCGAGGGAAAAGCCCTGTGTGACTGCCAATGTCTGTGACATCCAAGGGAAAAAGCTCTATGTGACTCCCAATGTCTGTGACATCCAAGTGAAAAGCCCTGTGTGACTCCCAATGTCTGTGACATCCAAGTGAAAAGCCCCGTGTGACCCTCTGTTGGCATTTCCAGCTCCTACAGCAAACTGAGGGAAGGGCTTTTGGCTCCCCAGAGTCAAGCCTGCAGCACAGAGTCCCAGTGGAGGCTTTTTGGGGTCCTGGCAACTAAACTGAGGTGAAACAAGGCCTGACCTGTTCCACAAAAAGCTGCAGAGGAAGGTGTCGCTGCTTAATGAATCCTTACATTTTTCTGGGATAATTGTCTTTTGTAGCTCTGAGATTCCCATACTGAGAACAAGTCAGGAGTCTGGAATTAAGATGTCTTACCTGAAATCACTGCAATGGGAGTTACTTCAGTAGAAGGAAAACATGCTTTATTTTGGGACAGCCTGAGCAAAATAGAAATGTTTTATTAGTACATATACCCTGATTTTAGAGATCCTGCTTCGTGTCACCTCCAGGGGACTCTGCCTTGGTGGGGGGTTGGATTACATGTCTCCTGAGGTCCCTTCCAACCCTAACAAACCTGTGATCCAACCTGTTATCCCTGTCACAACTGCCTGAGCCCTGAGGGCATCCAGCTGTGTCAGCATCTGCCCGGATTCCAGCAGGTACCTCCCAGACAATACCCAACACTTCTTTTAAAAATAATTAATAATTATCCCTGGCCTTAAGCAGCTGGAGGCTGCTTATTTTTCCACATCACTTTAGACCTGGCGGATGCATTACAGGCACGTGTGAAGTGCAGTTTACCTGTGTAAAACGCAGCTTTAGGGTGACGAGTTTGCTACTCGTTACCTCTTCTGGGTGGCGCTTGCCGTGCTACCCACCTGCCCCGTACTGCCTTTCGTTTAAGCTTAAACAAGTGCGTTTAAAGGTGTTTAAGGGAGTGATGTCGCCACGCAGAGACTCCGGGATCGAGTGAGGGCCGGACCCCAGCAGCTGGCGCGGCCCCCGCAGGCCCCGCCCCGGGCCCGCCCCCCCCGGGCTCTGATTGGTCTCTGCGCTCACCCCCGCGCTGCAGTTGGTGCCGCCGTCCGCTCCATCCCCCCCGCGCCGATGGCGTGGTTCGCTCCGCCCCGCCCTCCCGCCCCGCCGCCGCGTATCCATACTTGGCGATGGCCAGCGAGCCGCGCGCTGATTGGCGGGGAGCGGCGCGGGGGCGGGGCCGGCGGTGCTGACCCGGATGTTCACCACCGGGCGGCGGCGGCGGAAGCGGTCGCGGAGGGGTCGCGGCGTCGAAGCGACAGGGACGGACCGGGAGGCGCCGCCGTTCTACCGCCCCGCGCACCCGCCCAGCCGACATGGTGAGAGCGGGCCGGCCCCGCGCCCTCAGCCGCGGCCCCCGCCCTTCCGCACAGCACCCCCGCGCCACCCCCGCGCCGACACCGCCCCCTCGCACCGGGGGGCCTCGCCCGGCCTCTCCCGGGCGGCGGGGGCGGAGGGAGGGAGAGCCCCGGCGGTGCTGCCGGGATGCAGGGAGGGGTGGCCCGGCCTAAGGGCGCTGGCAGGGTGGCTAAGGCTGGTGGAGGCTCAGCCCGGCGCTCCGCAGGGCCCGGGGACGGGGGGCTCGCCCGGGGCTCCTCTGCGAGGTCTCTGGTCCCGGTACCGGGTGGTGTTTCCAGAGGGAATGCTGTAGAATTCCACAGGGAATGGTTCCGCTTTGGCGGAGAGCGGTACCGCCCGAGGTATTGCGAGCGGCGCGGGTGCAGCGGCGTCTGGGAGCGCTGGGCCCATCCGCTCTCGCTCCTGTGCATAAATCCGAGTTGTCTCCCACCGTGTGGAGCTGGGATTGGTGCTGAGTGTGCTCTGATCTCATGGACTCTGCGAAATACAGGAAAGTCAAGCGCCGCCCGAGCAGGGGGTGCTACAGCCGTGGGTGCTGCTCCTTCGCAGGGCTGAAAACTTTTCCACGGAGAACCTCCGGTTTCCTCAGATGTGTGGAATAATTTCCATCTCGCTGTGTTTCTCGAATGGATTAGCCCAGGGCACAAACCCTTTCGATTTCTCTCTGTTGCTGTGTAAAGGGAGCAAACTCCATCAGCTCCTGCCCAGGGCAGCAAGAAAAGGGGAGCTGGCCCAGGCCCTGCTCTGCTCCCTGCCTTCATGGACAGGGGCTTTTCCTGAGCCTGCTCAGGGATGCAGTCACCTGTAGGGAATCACATCACTCTATGTTGTTGGGGATTTGTGATTCAGGCCTTCCAACATGACAATTCAACGATGTTCAAATGTGTTTAGTTCATAAAAGAACAACCCAGAGCCCAGCTCTACAGCAGTTTAAAGGCTGCTTAACCATGCAAGTGTAATCCTTCTTGCCTTCATCCATAGGAATTTCAGAGGCAATGCCTTGTGTTTTTTCCTCTGGAGCTGGAGCCACCTGTATCATGCAGGATAAAGATCTTTAATGTCAGGTGAAAGGTGAAGAACAGTTATGATCAAAGTTCTGTTCCCTGTTGGTTCAAACAAGAGCAAGTGCTGTACCTGAGTTCTGGCAGGACAGAGCATCTTATTCCAGCTGTGTACCTTATTTTAACATACTGAAATCTCTGTCTGTGAGACCTGACTGTGGAATCTCAAACTGGGATTCCAACAAACAGAAGTCCTAACTTCTGCCGCTGCAAAAATCCTCACAGGAAATGAGTTCAAAGAAAACAAGGAGGCTTCATGTAAAATGACAACAGTGGTACCAGCTTCTTTGAAGGGGATGTAAAAATGAGCTGTTAAGAGAATCCAGTCAGGGTTTAAATGTAACTGTCAGTTGTTTGGAGGAGTTTCAGCACAAATCCTTTGGAAATTTCCTGAGCGTTACAAGGTTTTGTTGCCTTCTGGTTTTTTCATGTTTAGTCATGGAGATCACTGGGCATAGGAGAAAGTTGATCAGAACTTCCAACACTATGTGGTGGTTTCCAGTGTTGAGTGGACTTCAGGGATGAACTTGCAGCCTCCAGTTTCAACTCATGTGCAAACCTAGTGTTTAGGTTCTTCCAGGATCTTGACTTTTAGTGGTTTGAGACCCGAATAAGGAAGTGGAGCATTGAAAGGATGGAACAGCCCTTTCATTGAGGAGAACAATTGGTATGGTGCAGGATATTGGGTCGAACACCTCCCTGGTACCACAGGGTTACCAACATCTGTGTAGAGCAGAGATGGGAACCTTTGTCTCCTTGGAGAACTCGGAGCTGTGCCCACATTTCAGTCAGGTGCTCAGGGAATCTGGGCAGGGCGACACATAAAGCTTGAAAACTGCCTGGATGGACGGTGTCTCCTGTGCTAAGAGCAAATGGAATGCACTGTTCAGGGCATAAGCAGGACTTGGAGAGTGGATCTGCTGAGATTTCTGGAATTGTGGGTGGGTTATGAATGGATGGAATCCAGTTACTCTTTGTAAAAATAAAACCCTTCTTTTCCGGGTTGTGTAAACTGGCCTGATCATGTTAGCAAGGATTTCTTCTGCTATGCAACTCTTGAGGAAAAGGAGGACAATTTTAGCAAAATTTATGATTTAATCATCCATAAATTCAGACTGTTTAGTGTAGTGCTGGCTGTGCATCATCCATCTAGGATTTGTGAGGCAGATAAAGGAGCAGGGAAGCACAGCCCAGGGTGTGTGGTGTGACTGACACCAACACAAACCTCGTGTGCTGCTCAGGGTCACTAAAATTTTCAGGCCAGGAGTTGTTTGTCTGGAATCAGAGCCCATCTCTAACCTGATCGTGTCCCTTTAGGACCTCCACCACGTGGGGACACTTTGGGTATCCACAGTGACAGTCCTTTGCACCCCGTGCCTTCTGAGAAACACCAGCTTCAGCTGTCTTGTAGAGTCTGTGTTTTATTAGGCAAGCCAAGTGTGTGAGCTTAGCTAAATGTTATCTTAAACGGCAAATTCCAAAAATAATCAAGTCAGAGGGTATCACTGGGATAGGGAATACTGCCATTGCAATGATGCTTAATCTTGTGGTTTCATAGGGAGGGAAAAGTATTCACAAGCTGAAGTTGTTCAAACAGGATTTCCTCATATGGTAAATATATATGCTGATATGGGACTAGTTGACATCTGGGAGTGAAATAGAATGAAAGTGCAGCTCAGCTCTTTTGGGTGACTATTTTTAGTCCTTATTACTGGAGTTGAGCAATTACTTTCTTTGGGAAAAACGACAATGCTGCCCTTCTCAATTTCTACTTCCACAGCTGTCAGCTTTGCTTTCCATCCATCCCTTGACTTCCCTGGATGAAGGATGGCTGGGGAACATGGGTTGCACATCATCATCCAGCACTTCCCAGTGCTCTGTACTGGTCCAGTTTGCTGTTGGTGCATCAGAGAATCATGGAATGGTTTGATCTGGAAGGGACCTTGAAGCCCATCTCATTCCTGCCATGGGCAGGGACACCTTGTGCTATCCCAGGGTGTTCCAAGCTCCATCCAACCTGGCCTTGACCCTGGAATCCAGGGGCAGCCACAGCTTCTCTGGGCAGCTTGTGCCAGGGCCTCCTCACCCTCACAGGGAACAATTCCTTCCCAATATCCCATCCATCCCTGCCCTCTGGCAGTGGGAAGCCATTCCCTGTGTCCTGTCCCTCCAACCCTTGTCCATAGCCTGTCACCATCCTTCATGTCAGCTCCCTTCAGGCACTGGAAGGCCCCAGTTGGGTCACCCCAAAGCCTTAAAATTCAAATTTAGACTTGGGATATTTCTGCAGACTCGGTGGGCAGTACCAGTGCCCGTGTTTGTCTTTCTGCCTGCCCTTTGTGGGGATGTTTGGTCAAATCCAAGGAGCTCCTTACCCTGCAAAGTAAACTTGTAGAGAAGTGTTTCGCTGTGGTTTGTCCCCTTTGAGCTGGTTCACACTGTGATAGATGCACCTCAAGATAAAATAAAACTACTTTCAGTGCCTGCTGAAGGGAGCAATTTTACTGGAGAAATGTGAGGTTCTGAAAGGTGCCTGTACACAGTTTAGGACTATGGAATCCCAGGATAGTTTGGGTTGGAAAGGCCTTTAAAGGCCATCTAGTCCAGCCCCCTCTGTGGGCAAGGACACCTTCCCTAGAGCAGGTTGCTCAGAGCCCTGTCCATGCTCAGCCCTGTTGTTTTACCCTATTTGAATCCAATGTGCTTTAATAGCTTTTTTTCCAGGGTGAAGGAGATGTTTACAGAAGTAGAAGATACTCAAAAGAGATGCTGCTCTTCTGTTTTTATCAATATGTTTTAAAGTCAATCACTTTATAAAGTGATTCATAAACTGATTTTTAAAGTGCATTATAAAAATTCCTGCTTTCCCACTGATTGATGCTGGGAATCCTGAAGAATTTAAAAAGCCTCAACCAAATAAATCTTTGTGTCTCTCCTTAATGCAAGGAGAAAGTTCCAAAGCCTGTCTGTGCTTTAGTTTTTCCTAAGCCTTTGCCATTTCCAGGAATAAGGGCAAAAAAAATCTCACTTTAAAACATGGGATTTCAAATTTGAATTTCTTTGCATCACTGAGGCTTCATCCCTGAAGGAGTAATTAATGTCTGACCAATACAAGCTTTTCCCAGGCTTCCTGCTCTCCCTCTAGTTGGGCTTTAGCCCAATCTTTGTTTGCTGGTAGGTTGTGCTAATTAAAAAGCTTCTCTAACATGAAGATCAAGAGCTCAGGCCAGTGCAGTGGGGGTGTGGCCACTTCAAACTGGAGTATAAACTGATCTTTCTCTTCATCTTCGGTGTGATGCCTTCTTAAATATTTAATAGTCCGTGACTGAGGGGTTCCTGCTGATGTTCCTGTGAGAAGTGACCAAGTACTGTAGCAGAAACCTGGTTAAGGTGTGACTTGAAACTCTGTGAGAGTGTGAAACTCTTGTGACTTGAGCTGAATAATTCAGGGTTCCTGGACCTGATCCAGTGGCTAAAATTCACTTATTAGCCCTATGTCCTAAAGCAGCATGGGAACAGATGCTTCCAAACAGGTTGTCCAGGGAAGTTGGAGCTCTTGCCAGTGTGGTAGACCAGACATTTGCTTTTGAAACTTCCTTGGTGGGGAGCGAGGGAGAATGTGGTATTGAGGAAGTTTTAAAGGCGTGTCTCTTAGTTAAGCTGAGATGATTTATTATGGGAGGGTGGATTTGAGGGAGGGGGCTTTGCTTGTTTCTCAGCTAAATTTTTGTAATTCCCCTCTGTAATGCCACATGCAGTGGAACCCTGTCCTTCTCTCCTGCATTTTTGATTTAGTGAAGTTTTGAGTGAGGAGTTGAAAGCAGAATCTGTTCTGTCGTTTTGTGCCCAAAATAATCCTCTATTTAGAATGGCTTTAGTTGCATTAGGTAATACCTGGTGCTGTATTTCCTGGAGTGGTGGTCTGAGCCTTGGCACCAACCAGTAGATTAATTTCCTTGTATTATCTGGTGCTGCTGTTTTGCCCTCCCTCCCTCTTGTAGGCTTTAGAAGGAAATATGCAGCTTGCTTTGAGCTCCTGCTCCTTGTGCCACACCTTCTGAGCTGGGCTGAAGAATTAGGGAATGGATTTGCAGGCACTTGACTTATCTGGCTGCCCTGCTTATAAGTTGCCTACTTTATTCCTGCTCTATGCAAATTAAACCTCAGTAGTTCATATATTTCATCAGTGCCACCTGCATTATTTTCAGTGCAGGATTGGTTTGGGAGTCCTGGCTCTGGGTTTAGCCCCTTGGGACTGGACTCCAGGTGTTGCAGCCGTGCTGCAGAGCGTGTCCTTCCCTGAGTCTGAAGGGGACGTCCTCCACAGAAAGTGGAGCCGAGTCCTTTCCTGGTGCATTGACTTGGAATTTCAATCACGTCCTTGTTGCAAAGTGGGAGTGTTACGAGCCTGGGTGAAAGCAGAACTCAGGATCTCACAATTTTAGCAGCATCAGCTGAAACAAGACTGAAAACAGCACTTAAGTAAGAGGATTTTTTGTGGAAGGAAACATGTTTGAGACTGCACTGAAGACAGAAGCTTAGTGGTTGCCTGAAGCCACCATAAATAAAATACTCTTTATTCTCTCAGGGAATTTTGTTTGCATTTCTTCAGGTGATATTTTCTCTCTTTTCCATTAGACAAACTGCTGAGTTTGAAAGTGATGTCTTGTTGCCTGCCTTCCCTGGACATTTTTGCCTGGGTAAATACCAGGATTTAAAAAGCTTCTGCCAGCCCAGGCAGTGGGGGCCTGGCTGCCAGCCTGGGCTTGCAACCTGAGACAGGCTCAGGAAACAAGAGATGGGGCTTTTGGTGTGTTAATTCAAGGGAGGAAAGAGCCATGAAATGGAGGAATGAGGTAAAATATCATCTGCATTGTGCTGACTACAGCTATATTTATCCACCAGGTGCTGTCACCCTGCAGATCCAGGGGTCATCGAGAGAGGTTTGGGTGTAATCTTGGCTCAGCATTGATGGTGCTCCATGGGGTGGTCAAAGGCAGCTTCACATAGCCATGAGTCCAGGCAGGGCTAATCCAGAGCTTGGTAAGGTGCAGACTGGCCAGATGGAGTAACTGCTAACTTTGTGTGAGACTGGAGGAAAAACGTGATGGAGATTGAAGCTGGCACGTGTGTGCCAGGTGAGCCCTGCTCCCACAGAGAATGTCACCACTGCTTGGATTGATTGCAGAGCCTGTGTGGAGCTGGGTGCCTGTCTGCAGGTGTGATGGAGGGTAGGTCAGGCAGGTTCAAAAGTGGCAAGGAAGGCATGAAAAAACTGCCAGGATAGGCAAGTCTGGGAATTACAGCAGAGGAAGGAATTCTGGGAGGCGTGAATGTGCTGTTAGGTGTGACATTCCTATGGCCTGTAGGTATGCTAAACCAGGAGCTTCCTGGTTTAAAACTTGAATTCCTGGGACAGAACTGGACTGTTGGGAGCTGTGCAGGGCAGTCACCGAGGCACGTTGTGCGAGACCCAAGCAGAAGGCATATTAACCTACTTTTTTGACCTTTGAGGAATGGGAGAACTTTCGGGGAAGAGACTAATGAGAGATCCTCTCTGCCTCCCGCCTGCCTTGCCAGGCATCCAGTTACTTGCCAGAGTTATCTCCTGAATTTACAACCCTGGCTGCAGCCTCCAGGAGCTGGAAAGTGCTGAGTTTGCATCTGAAGCGGGGCAGCTGTCAGCTCCACAGAGAGCTGGGATAGAGCAAATCCTGAATTTGGGATGTTGACACTCTGTTAGTTCTGCTGTGAGTAAGCACAAGATGTTTGCTGTCACCTTCAGATACAGTGCGTGCTCGCTGCTGCTCTACTGTGTGTATTTTCTCAAATGTTTTTGATGTGATTTCTCACAAAACAGAATTTAAGTTGCCTGGAAGGAGAACCTGGATCTGTTAGGCCAAGACCAACTTGCCCAACTTTGCTCTTCATGCAAGGAAAACTTCTCCATTTCAGTTGAGCAGTTCCAAAACTTTTGTGACCAGGCTGATTGGAACATGAAGCAAATAGTGCATAGAATAGAAGAGCATTTGAAAAGGTCATTGAGCATTAGCAGGATTAAAAGAAAGCATCACAGATGACATGTTTGTAGGTGGTCAGGATGGCAAATGGCAGCGTTGCATCTCAAGAGCTGCTGTGTTTGTAGTAATTATGGTTTCAATTAAAAAAATAAAAGAAGTGACCCCTGTAAAAATTTGGCAGCCCTTCTCTAGGGATGGATTGGGGCTCTTCCTCAGAAGACTGTGTGAAAAACAGGTCACCAGACTTGTGATCCAACTCAGACCTCCTGCACTGGGTGATTTCAGAACCTTTTGGGGCACAGACACGCTTGTGTTCATCTCTCCTGGTAGTGAAACCAGGTGTTGCAGCTGCCTCATGAAAAGGTTGCAAAATCAGGCTGAGTTCTTGTCTCTCAGTGCTGTGCTGTAATGGGTTATTTGCATTTTGTTTAGCTAAGATTTCCTATCTGTAGTTAGAGCTAACAAAGGAAATGTTATTTTGTGTGAAATTGAAACTTTAAGTGGGGGAAGTCCCCCACTGTGCAGTAACATTAGTCGTAAAACCTGTTGGCAAAGTTGGTCAGATCTACAGGCAACTTCAATGTCTTTAATCTATTTATTAAAAGTTAGACATGTTTTTTTGCAGTCTGTGCAACTTTTATCTGTAGCCCCCACTTTCCTCTTTCATGTGGGGCTAACAGATTGCATAGTCACTCACTGCCACGATTTATGGGGAAGTGACTTTTTGCAAACTTATGCTACACAGGAATTTTTGGCACCAGATGAAAGCCAGTAAATTGCATTGTCATGTTCAATGACAAGTTTAATAAATAAAACATTGTTTCTGTTACCCAGAAGACAAATGCTGGTGCAGAAATCATTAGTGATCCTGGCAAAAGGTCGGGATGAATAGCTGTTCCCAGAAAGCCTTGGTGCTGCTCCATCCTGCTCTTCTGATGGTGTGGGATGGCTCTTTTCCTTGGACACATCATGGAGACTTGCACTGGAGTTTTTATAAACTGAAGTGATAAGTTAGTTTTGAGAGTAGACACAAGTATGTGCCATCTGGAAGTACATCCTTGCTGGGAAGGAGGTGCCAAGGAAATGTTAATTTTTCCCTGTGTGCTGTACACCTCGGTAGGTGTGCTGACTGCATCTGGTCAGAAAACACCTACAGGGATGGAAACCACCTGCAGAATGTGCTCCTGGAGATGCTGGATCCTCACTTGTAAACAGTTAGGGAATTACGGACAAGTGCCCTGCTCCAGACTATCAGGGGTTGTAGTTTCTTCTCCCTGGATGTAAAATGTTTTGACAACTGGCTGGTCCATGAGATTAGGCTACAGGCAGCTCTGGGTTATGTAGAAGCTCACAGATGGGAGTACCTTCAGTATATTATAACTCACTTGATAATTGTTCTAGAGTTGGGCTGGCATGGTGAGACTTGTCCCGTGGACAGAGAGCTGTCCTGGTTTGGAGGTGGGAATGAGGAGGGGAATGAGGTACAGCTGATTGCGAGGATGCTTGGAAGAGCTGCTGGAGCCTAAAGTGATAAACAAGGATTTGGCAAAACACAGATCCTTGAGTGTGTCTGGAGGAGAAGATCTCTTTGGTAGCTGACCCTAGAAGCCCATTGCTGCTCCTTTAATCTGTGCAGGACTTGCCACGGCTGTGTTGGCAGCCCGAAATGGTGAGAAGGATCCGATGTCAGCAGCACTCTGCTGCCAGAGAAAGTGAAGCTGCCTCGCTTCTTTCCTGCCCATGGATTATTTTAGTTCTCTGCATGAGGCTTCAGGGTAGATGTACGAGTTACTTGTTCCTAGAGAAAGAGTTTAAAGAGTTCCTTCTTGTCCCTCTGAATTTCACATGTGTTCCATTCCTGGAGCAGTGAAGGACAAAAGCTGCTCGGTGTTTCTGGGGACTTTGGCTGTATTTGCAGTGTGTACAATGCTGAGACCTGAATTCAGAAAACAAGTTGTGAGAGCGTGTTCAGTCATTAATTTGGGCTAGAACTGCTGTGTGCTCAGTTGTAGTTAAAAGTTAGAGCACAGCAGAATAAAATAAATAATGTGCAGGAGAATGTCTCCAAGGAGGATTCGCTGACTCAAAAGCTGTGACGTGACTTGTACAATTGCTCTGTAAATAAATACAGATTACAGGGGACCTGGGGGAGACAGTACAGCAGCTTTTGCTAAAGCCTTCCGATCCATCACTTCTTGCTTTTATTTTAATCTCTAATCCTTCTCACTTGGTATTCGTGGAACGAGTGGTGTCAGCACTTGGGCTGTTTGGTCGTGACCGCAGCAAATTGGGCTGCACTCATTACTGAGCCTACAACGTGGTCAGAAGTGTTTGAGATAATAATTATTGAGATAATAAAAGCCACTGGATCTGTTCCAACCAAAACCAGACAAAGGTAGAAGTAGCTGAAGAGAAGGAGAACGAGGTCTGCATCAGTGTCTTGTTTTTTAATAATCTTTGACCTTTTATGACTGTCCACAGCAGAGTCTGCGTTCAGGTTTTATTACCTTTGATTGTTTCCTAACTCTGCTATTGCTGTTTCTCCCCTAGCACACCTTGCTGTCACGGAGCTGTGATTTATGAGTCCATTACAAATAGTTTTAGATAGGATCTGCCAGAGGAGGGTTAATAGTCAAGGGAAAAATAATGTGGAAAAACAGATTGCGAGGAATATGTGCAGCTGATGGAAACGTCATGAGTGCAGAACTTCTCTGGGCTTTCCCAGGTCAGACAGTTATTCCCCATCCCATCTAATATCCTAAAAAGTGAATGCTGACAGCTGAGAAGGGAACCCTGCAACTTAACATACTACTGTACTTTTTATTACCCAAGGGTTACAATAATTCAACCCTTGCTGCAGCTTCTAGCAGTAATACTATCCTATTGTGTAATTGGAAAAGGGAGTCTTCTGCCCTTGGAGCTCTGGAAGTTGGCAGGGATTAAAATGACAAGCAGGAGGGGAAGCTGGGTATCTGTTTCAATTAAAAAAACTTAGTGTTGTAGTACCACAAAGCTGAAACATTAGTCAGACATTCCTGTTGGGAGAACTGACGGGAAGTAATGTGATTTACAATCTTGGGTATGTCTGCAGCTTGAAAGGAAGGAAAAAGAATCATTTGCTGGTTGTGTACTTCTGGCCCTGGATTAATGTACAGTGATATTTTGCCTGCAAACTGACCAGTGATCAGAGTGATCTGATGTGTGATTGCTTTGAATTGCATGGCATTGAACAGATGTTCTGGCTGCCCTCTGTCTTGAGGTTTTTACCTTGTATTTTTGCCGTCTGAACATTGAGATGCTGCTTGTACATTAAATTTGGGTAACCTTTCAGATGCCAGTCTTGAGTAAAACTTGGGTGTGAAGTGTCTCCAAGATGTTTATCTGCCATATCAGGTGTGTGGCTTTTCCAACTGCAGTAATTTCTAGGCACTCCAGTTGTTCTCAGCTGATATCACTGGGTTTGCTGATGGAAAAGATTTGGTGGCCCAACTGAATTATTTCCCAGGAAAGGCTAAACTGGGAGAAGCTCCCACTGGTGTAGCATTGAGCTGTCTCAGCTCTTGGCTCAGGAGCTTGCAAGTGGCTTTAATACAGAAATAGAGCCCAGAAGTGAAACCAGCCTGGGTTTCTGTTTGAAGTCACTGCCTAGCTCTGTTCATGCTCAGCAATAACAGGGTCAGAGGAGCAGGAGTGTCCCAACAGAGGTGTGAAGGGAGATTCAGTCCACAGGGCTTTGTGATAAACGGAGCAAATTCCTCCTGACTGAAAGGCCAGGAGCTTTAAATTAGGTCTTTTACTCCTTTCAGGTGGAATGGCCTTGGGATGGGGAGAGCTGCAGGTTTGTCAAGTCCTCTTGGAAGATGAAATATGGGTTAAGTCCCAGGAAACTGGCAATGGAGAACAGTCCATTGCCAAACTTGGGAATAAAGCCTGTGGATTTCTGTAAGTGTATGTAGTCAAAAGCATGTGTAAAGATATTTTAAAAATGCAGGGTACCGGTAGTAACTCATCCATGTGCTGGTGTCTGTTGAAAAGAGTGAACGAGTCTCACTTCAGTGAAGAGTTCCTGGTTCTGCTGGAGCTGGAAAGGCTCTGGGTGTGTCTCCTGGTGCAGAAGAGCTCAGTGGTCAGGTGCCAGTGCTGTGCCAGGGTTCTGCAGCCTGCTCTGGGTTACTGCCAGGGCTGCAGGTTGGGTTTGGTGCCGGGGGCAGCTCTTGGCTCCCAGGTTTGTGTCATGTTGGGTCAGCTCCTGTTTGCTGGTGCTTCCAGCACACGGTACCCCTGTACCAGCCCCTCACCCCAAGGAGCTCTGGGCTTTAGACATGGCAAGGGAGAGTCAAAGGCAGTCCAGCTTGTTGCCTGTTTCGTTTTTTGAGATTTCCATACCTATAGTAACTACCTGGGGTTTTTTTAATTTGTGTTTTCTGCATTGAATGACATCTGCCTGTAATCTGCCCATACTCAGCCTTTAAAATTGAGGTGCACAGCTGTGCACATTTATACAATCTTTAAAAAAAATTTTTCAGCACTGTTTTTTCTGATTCAAGCTTTAACACAGAGTGCCCAGATGACCAGAGACCTGGTGGCTATTGTGAGAGGGTTTCTCTTTCGGAAATAAGCTAAATACTGCAAAGAGACCAAAAAGAAGAGGAGATGCTGACAAAGGAAGCTGTAAACTAACTACTACAGACATACTCATAACCTTTTTCCCTGGGGTAGTGCTGTGGGAATGCTATAACAGGTGCCTAAGTGGAGATTCGAGATAGGCAAACATCTTTAAAAGAAACTTATTAAAGAGCTTTCATCTAAGCTAATATTTTCAGTCTTTGAGATTCCTATGATCTCTAAATCCTTCAGTGACTTCAGCTGTAATAAAACTTCATTTAGAATTTCTGTCTGAACTCCCTGCTCCTCCACAGGAGATTCTGGGCTGGATGAAACAGGAATGGTGGAAAATGATCTCCTATCGAGTAAACACTAAGCTCATTAAGTCCTGCAAGCTCAAAGAGCTTGGCTTTTGGAGCAGCCCAGCCTGGGAGACAGCCTGTCTGATCACCTGCTCAGAGAGCAGGGCTTCAGGAGCCTCTTCTCGGATAAACACAAAAATTCCCTGGACATGTTTTGTCTGGAGGTCTGTTTAAAAAAAACCTGGTCTTCAGGATGTGATTTTACAAAAGAATTAAGCAAGTGGAAATCCAGGACAGGTGAAGTTGAGAGAAGTAGATGGGGTTTGGAGAGGTATGTGACACATGTCCTGAGCTCCCCCAGAGCACCTTCCTCTCACACAGTTGTGTGAGGGCTTTAGGGGGTTTCAGCACCACTGATCCAGTGCCACTCTCCAATCTGCAGTGGCAGCACATCCCTGGGATGTTCAGCTGGTGTGAAATCAGTGTGCTGCTGGTGCTGGCACCTGGGATGTGCTTCCTGTCCCTCTGTGTCAGTGCCTACAGCTGCTCCAGATCCTCCAGCTGGGCAGAGGCTGGAGCCAGAGGCTGGGTTTGAACCAAAGGCTGTGTTTGACCACACACCTGACTTTTAAATCTTCACCTGCAGAGAAAGAACCAGGAGCAAGAGATCCTGGTTCGTTTCCCTGTTCAGTTCTGAAATAGGTCGTACCAGATGTCTGCAGTACCCCAAGGTACCACTTTGCTCTGTAATCTGTCAGCTTGTGTTGCCTTTTTGACCATTCCAGCCGGATTTATGCTGGATTAAAATGACTGTATAACCATGGATTTAGGGACACAACTACAGCAGAACCTGCCTTTATTTTGGTGCTTTAGGAGATCTGCTGGCAAGCTGTTTAATTACCTAAATGTTCTGCAAGAAGCTGAGGAGTCCTGCTGCTCAGCCTTGTTTTTACCTCCTGGATACCAGGGAAATACTGTACCAGGCACTGTATGTGCCTGCATATTTTTGTTTTTCCATTGCACACAGCCATGTATGTCAGCTGTGTCTGAACCCCTTGGAGAATCTCTGCCTTAAACAACCCTGCTCATGTCTTTTACAGCTGTTATTGAACATATTGGGTAAAAGCAGTCACTCCAGGTTGTCTTGGTTAATCCATAAACACTGCAAGTGTGGATTCTCCTCCATGCAGTGTATTTTGTTTTCAGTTTGCCTCCCTGTGAAATACTTGCTCTGGGGTTGCAGCTTTAGTGGTGGTTTGTACCATCCTTCCTTAGGCTTTTCTATCTTTTAAACAATTCCAGCTGGTAGAGGAGGACAGAGCACTTCCCTAAGTGTTCCCGTGATCCACAAGTGAGGAGCAGGACCCTGTGACAATGTGCCAGGTTTCCTTCCTGGATGCAAGAGACAGCAGGAGGTACAGACAGTACTGGGGAAGAGAGATCCCCTGCCTGGGCTTGGCTGCAAGAGCTGGGCAGGCACAGGCCACCTAAAGAGTGTCCTTAGGGTCTCAGAGTTCAGTAGCTAAAAGTGAGGAGTTCCCTTCCCCTGGCCATCTAAGGAACAGCTTCCTAAAGGATGTCCACTAAACTGAGTGCTCCCTCATTCCTCAGGTTTAGCTTAATTGCAGGAAACTTGGCTTCCTGTTTCTCCCTGTCCTGGGGGCTGCTGCATTGAATAACGTGATAATGGTACTGTGTTAGTATTGAAGCTGTTTTTAAATAAGACTTGGGGAGCTTGACAGAACACGGGAGGATGAAATGAAACCTCAGCTCACGGGAGTTGGGTGGCTGGAAATGGCAAAGAGAAAAAGGAGGGGAGGAGCAGTGCAAACAAACTGGTTGTGCTTTACCTAACCTGGGGTCAAAGGAACTTGTGCAGATTTTGGGTGCAGTTAGGTCAGCAGGAAAGTGTCTGTTTGTGTCTGTTTGTGTCTGTTGGTGAAAAGCACAGCTAAAGGTTATGTCAGGACTGTGGCTCAACTCCTCAAGTGTCTGGGGCACATTTTCTGACTCTGAAGTGGAGTTTAAGGGTGTTTCTTTGTGTCAGAATTGGTGTGAGACCAGCTACAGTGAGCCGTTTGGGGAAAGTTGCTGTGTTAGCTCTAAATAACTGATGTCCCTGATTTCTTAGATACAGGCTGCTCTTGGTGTGTGTTTTGTAGGAAGAAAGAAATCATGGATCATGCTTTGTTTGCATGTTTCATTGTGGTTTTCTGATAAAGCTGCAGGGGAGAGGGAGCTCTGTGGTGGAACAGAATTTGTCTTGGATGCTGGTTATCTCAAGCTGATCAGTGCAAATGAGGAAGTGTTAAACCTGCTTTGGGAGAAGGAACTTTCAGTTTCCTAACCCAGGTTATTACTGAGATAGTGTGGAAAAACTACACATTAAACACTTTACACAAACATAAGAAGCAGTTTTGGCGAGGTAAGGACTGGACTCCTTTCCATCAACTTCATGGTGTTAAGTTGCCAAGTCAATAATCCACAATCAAATGTAATGAATTTTACTCGTATTAATGCAAAGCATGCTGCTGCTGAGAGCTCTGTGTTGTGTTACCTGTGTCCAACTTGTGACCAAGGGCTCCTCTTGTTCCTGCAGAGTGACCAGCAGCTGGATTGTGCCTTGGATTTGATGAGGCGTCTGCCTCCGCAGCAGATAGAGAAGAATCTCAGTGACCTCATTGACTTGGTGAGTACTGGATGCTGTTCCCAAGAAGTGCCTGTGACAAAGGCCTGGTATGTAAGAACTTCTGAGGCATCTCGAAGGTGTGGTGATTTGTCTGTCCCCTTGTCTTTTGGCAAGGTTGAACAACTATTGGCCAAGCAATGTCAGGAATCCATGGTTGTTTTGGGCTGTGTGTGCTGGACACTTGGGGATGAAGGGTCATTAGCAGCTCTCTTAATGAACTCACCACCTCTGCCAGGTTGGAGGTTGCTGTTTGAATCTGGGACAGTGTGTACAGATGGGTGCACACTGTACCTGGTTATTATCTCCTGCTAAACAGCCTGCTGTGTGGAGCTCTGGGAGCTGCAGTGGCTGTGCTGCCCCACACACTGCAAAGACACTGCTGAGAATGTCTGGGCATCTGGAGAACACCCAAATCTATTTATAATTTGTGCTCTATCAGATGTTCTGCAGTCTAGTGTCAAAAACCAAACCTGGCTGACCATCTTGTGTCTGATATCTTTTTTTCTGCTTGTCCCTGGAACTTGTGTTGTCCTTTACACACTGCTAGGGAGGAAAACTGACTTAAGGATTTCTAGGCTCATTACAAGTTGCACATCCTGTGATGCATGTTTGGGCTGTACTAACCTGGTTAGTGCCAACTGTCCCTTAAAACAGTGTGTGGCACAGTTGCCCCTGGAGTAACTGAAGGTGTTACTGAAATATGGATTTAATCTATACAGAGTCTGCTAGTGGGAAAACTGGATTCTATTGTCCAGTCTAAATACATGGCTTATTTCTGACCTAAGCTTCTAAATTTGTGCAGAAGAGCAGCTGCTCACCAGGTAGAGGTTTGGTTGGGAAGTGCTTCTAAAGGTGGTGTTGGTAAGCTATGGTCAAAAAGTTGTGGCTGATGTAAAATTATCAAACTCTAAACACTTCTTTTACTTATATAAGCCAAGGTACAGGTAAGAGATCTCTGGGGGTCTGGAAAAAAATTATTTCCTGTAGGGAGGGATTATTTCTGTCTCTTGAAACCATTTAGTAATTGGCTACATCTGTGCCCCCAAAACTCTTGGCAACCTAAAGCACCGTTTTTGTGGCTGTTGCCAGAGGTAGGACACAAGTAACTAAATCACTGATGTGATCTGGTATGACATGGTTGGTTTTGTGATGAAATTGGGAGGACTGAGCGGGTATTGGGGTTTGAGCAGCTCCCAGGACCACTCAAAACAAGGAGTTGTTTGGGGAGCCATGGTAAGCTTGACTATGTAATTGGTCTGAGGTTTTTTAATGACTCAGAAAATTGCTGGGTACCTCTAAATGCTGGAATTACTTTTGGATGGTGCTCATTAGTGCTCTACATGCTTTCCATCAGCAACACGCTCCCTGGGCTCCTTTTCATAGTGTAACATGAACCAGAGCAGTTTGGTGCTTGTTAGGAGGAGGGTCTGTGACCCCCACACAAGGCATTGCAACCCCTCCTCTGGGGCAGAGATGAAATAATTTGATAATTCCAGCACCATTCCTTTATTGTTGAGACACCTGTCGGCCAGTTCTGCAGCCAGTCCCAGCCCGACCTCCTGAAGTCTCCACTGGTTAGACAAGAGCAGTGTGTGCTCTGCCACCTGTAATAGTTCCAGAAACATCACGAGCCAGACTCGAGCAAATAGTTTTTTGACCTTTTTTTGGCAAATTTCATCCAGACCTTTACATCTGACGTTTTGATTCTGCTGCTTGTCCCATTAGCAGACAATAACCTCCTTGAGGAAAACAGCAGACTCCAAATGCATGATGAGCACGAGCAGATTGATTAAACTTGGGGGAGAATTGTAAAACATGGCACCCTGACTTCTTGGCTTCCTGGTGCTGGGTTTCCTTGCTCAGTCCACTGCCATGGTGGAGTGGGTGGGAGGCAGAGGCTCATGTCAATATTTGGTGTGAAGTTTAGGGTATTACTGTTTGCAGCTCAGTTTGCTGTGGTCTTTTTATAGGATTTGATCTCCAGACTGATGGTGGCTGCTTGCTTAAGATCAGTTGAAAGGAGAGAAGATGGCTTAGAAATGTCATTGTATGTAAAGAGTTTTCCAAAACTCAAAGCACAGTAAGAATCTGGCATCTCCTTCCCAGAATCCCAGAATGGTTTGGGTTGGGAGAGACCTTAAAGCTCATCCAGAGCCACCCCCTGCCGTGGGCAGGGACACTTTCCATGAGACCACCTGTCCAGCCTGGCCTTGGATGCTTCCAGGGATCCAGGGGCAGCCACAGCTTCTCTGGGCACCCTGTGCCAGGGCCTCCCTACCCTCAGAAGAAGGAATTTCTTCCCAATATCCCAACTAACCCTGCCCTCTGGCAGTTTAAAACCACTCCTAGGCTGTTATTCCTGCTGGGAAGGATAACTACACTAAGTTCCCTCCCTGAGGTCTCTCTTACACTCTCCGTGTTCTGCTGCTTGTGGCCCATAAAAGAGCAGCTTGGTCCCCAGCTGAATACATGGAGTATGTCCAGGACTGTCCAGGACTGCCCCCAAGTGTTGTGCTGACAAGGGAAATGGCCCAAACTTGAACATGAAGTAAAAGGGTGGGTGGAAGAAGAGAATTTTTGGGTCACTGGCCCTCATCAGCCCAGACACTTTTCATGCATTAGCAAAACAGTTTGTGGTTTGCCCTTTCACCACATCTGTTGTTGGATTTTTCAGACTGCTGAGGCTTCAATTAGAGTTCATTAGAGACCTTGTCAATCACAGCCCTCCAGAAGTCCTGCCTGAAAGAAGCTGTGCATGGCGCTGGAAATGGGCCTTGGCATGGAATGCTCTGCTTGGGGTTCAATTAGTCATTATTTGTAAATACACTACTCAGAGGCTGTCAGAATGTACAAGAGGCCTGCTGAAACTCTACAGAATGAGTTTGCTGTAGGCACATACCTTTTTAAGGACAACTAATTTAAATTGGAATCATTTTCCATGGAGTTTTGCTGGAAACTGAGCATCTACCTGTGAGCCAAGTCCAAGCTGCAAGGAAGTTCCCAAAAGAGGAGAGAGAAAGGTGATTGTACTGCTCTTAAATAGGTTTGTTGTGAAGATGCTCCAAGACAAAGGTTGGACTTGATGAACTTCAAGGTCTTTTCCAACCTAAATTATTTGGTGTGTAGTACTTGGAGCGTTATTCAGATGTTAACTGTGTCACATAAAAGCTGTGTCACCTCCCTATTGCCTCACATTGTCCAGGAGTTGCTGCTGCTGATTCACTGTGCTTCCCATGGAACCCTGTTGTGAATCACATCTGTTCTCATCACCTGCTGGAAACGGGACTGTGAGGGTGTTCTCTAGTTGGAATTGTGTCCTGGAATCAGTTGGGTGAGGTTTTGTTTGGCTCATGGAAGTCACACTGAGTGGCAGGAGGCCTGAGAGAAGGAAGCTGGTAGAGCTCACTACCGAGTGGCTGAACAGCTCATCCTGGAAGGTCAGAACTGTCCATGGCAATTGTCCTCCTGCTTCCTCTCTCTTAAGGTCAGTTTACAGAAAGTCAGACCTCTGTACTTTTAGCTGTGCTCTTTCCAAGAGAAATCCCAAAGAAGGATCAGCTTCTGGGCAGTGCTGACGTGGAGGGTCCCTTTCTAGGACACTTTGGCAGCACAGGACAGGGTGGGTGAGTGGTGCCCAGGGTGGCAGCCTCCAGAGTCCTTTTGGAGTATTTTCTTCAGCCAACTTCTATGACACGTCTTTGAGGGCTGAGGTGGCAAAGGAAACCGGATTTATTGTCCTTGTGGACCATGTCAGCAAATGACAGATCTGTGACAGGATGGCCTCGATGGCTTTGACTCGAGCGTGGAAGTTGATGCACTCTCAGTCTTGGTGAAAGTTAAGCAGGTTCCTTTAGCAAGTACAAATTTCCTGCTGAGTGTTTAATTTGGATGTTTGCCTGAGTGTGTATAATATAAATTAGATGAAAAATCTAGCTGACTCAGGAAAATCAGATGCCTGGCATGAGGTGGGGACAGAAAATGGTCCTCACAGAACAGACAGGCTCACCAGGAGAGGGAGGGTTGCTCACAGCCATGGTTTTCTCCCTCTCTTCTCCCAGTAAGACTGGTATTGAAACTGCAGTCATCCCCAACAGTGAAAACTTTCTTGAAGAACAGAACCAAGTAATGCTGCCATGGAAGAATTAAGCGAGAGTTCTTTATAGACACAGCAGTCATAACTTTGCTGGTTATTTTTTAAGGCTCTGTTTGCAATTAAAGATCTGGGAGGTGATCAGCTCTCCTTTCTCATCGCAGGGGAATACTGAAGTATTTTTAGTAGAATGTGTTACTTTTTAGAAAATCCCGGAGTGATGAATCTTAAAATGTAAAAACTTAGGATTTTGAAATATTTGAACACAGTTCAGGCTGTTGCTTCATGCAAGCTCCAGGCAAATCCCAAATCTGCCTGCATGCCTTCAGTCACTGAAGATATATGAAGCTACAGAATTTACCCCCAGGCAAACTGCACTGCTTGGGCTGCACAGACCATAAAGAACATGAGAATGTGACTGGAGCTTTTTGTGTTTGGAGTCCAAGAGCCTGAGCACTGTGCAGCGTTGTGGGGAGAGATAAAATAATTGGATGCAGATGGCCAACTGGGCGTCTGGTAGGGTGGAAGATGTTTTAAACAAAAAATCAGATCCAGTGAAAGCTGAAAAAGAAGGTGGTGGAAGCAGAAGTGCATTGACAGCCCTGTGGGCTCAAAGCTGAGTCTTTGACCTGCTGTTCTGCCTGGACTTGCTGACCTGTGGGATGAGCTCCCAGCAGCCAGGCAGGTTTCTAACACAAGAATTATTGGCTAAAGAAAGGGGCTCTGGCTCTCTGAATAAATTTATGGTGGTTGAGAGCCAGTTTCTCCATTTTGTGAGTGGATGTAAGCAGAAGTCTTTGAGCTAGCAAAGATTACCTCTGGATATCTTGATGGTAATTGGAGATAGCAATTAATATATGTAAATTGTTAATGGGATGCTTGGCTTAGAGCTAGCAACCCCACTTCCTGGAATGAGATTGGAAAAGGGAATTTCAGTTCTGGCCTTATATCACTTATTCTTTCTATTTTTAAGCCTTTTTGACTTCCAGGCTCCTGCCACTGCACTGCTGGTGTTAGAGACCCTTAAAATATCTGTTTAAGTACCATTTGAAGGGAGTGTGTGTGAAGATGAATCTTAGTTGGAAACCTCCCTAACCTCTTTAAGGATGGAGGGGAGGGGAAAGCTGGATAGAGAAACATCACTGCAGAGAGTATGTCCTGCATATCCCTAAATTGTTGCTGGATATCTCCAAGCCCAGCTGGACTCTGACACAAACAGTCAGGACTTCCCAAGATACTGATACTCTGTGATGGCTCCTGGGACTGGGACTGGTAATAGGATACAGGAGCCTTCACGTGCAGGTCACCAGTCACAGCCCAGGGCACTCTGGCTGTGCCTGCCAGATGGCTGCCTTTTGTTTCTTACAAGGGGAATCCAGCAAAAGCCTTGTTTTATCCAGCAAGGCACAGGGAGAAAGCCAAGGATCCTATTTTATGAATGGTTATCACCTTTTTAAATGTAGTTCCTCGAGCTGAATTAAAACATTCTGTAATTAATGTGGCATGTCTGCCATGACACAGTTAGCTAGACAAACCTGAATCTGCAACCTTGTTAATATCTTTTTCCAAAAAAAGCTCATTTGGCTTAGTTTTGGTTTCGCCAGTTCTTGCAGTGCTGGAATTCAGTGCAAGTACATGAGTAACACTGAGCTGTTGGCCAGTATCAATTATATCTTGTCTGAACACAAAAGTCCATTTAAGTGTCATTTCATAAACAAAGCTTGATGATTGTGTGGCCTTTGGACCTGTGATGGATCAAATTAAGGTTCAGCCCTGTGTGGATTTGTGGGAGTGACTTTACTGGTGATGTTAGGCCCGAGATGAGTGGAACCAGGCTTCCTTCTTGAGTTTGCACAACATCCGCTAGGCTGTGCCTGCCTTCTGCAGGAACAGGAAATTCTGGGGCTCTGCAAGGACTCAGAAACATCAGAATAATGTTTTATTAGATGAAGGATCTGAGCTGGAGGTGTGCCAGAAGGGTTAGGTTGGGAGAGGGTCAGGGAGATTCCATGAGCTCTTCTGTGTCTGAGTGGTTTCCCCAAGCCACGGGAGCAGCACTTCTGTCCTCCTTTAATATTGAAAGTTCACATGTGATAAAAATACTCACCTTCCTGATGAGATGGGGCTTTTAATTAAAAACTGCTCTCATCACATGTGTGTTCAGATGCCTGCAGGTGCAGATACCTGCACCTTGCAGATGTGGATTCAAAGCACAGATGGATCTGAATGGCTCCTTGGCTAATTGAAGTTTGCCTCATCTTCCCAGATCTGTAGAAATGTTGGGGTTGGAAGTCCTTAACGACCACCCAGTGCCTCCCCTGCCATGGACAGGGACACCTTCCACTATCCCAAGTTGCTCCAAGCCCTGCCCAACCTGGCCTTGGACACTGCCAGGGATCCAGGGGCAGCCACAGCTGCTCTGGGCACTCTGTGCCAGGGCCTCCCCACCCTCACAGGAAGAATTTCTTTCTAATTTCCAAAGTAAACTTAATCTCTTTCAGTTTGAAGCTGTTCCTCCTAGTTCCTTCTGCTTCTTAAAGAAAAAATGTATAATCTTTAATTTTGCTGCATTTAGCACAGTTTTCCAGTGTGTAAGATTCCTGTGGAGGTCAGTAATGCTGACCTCTGAATAAATATGGAAAAAGACTATTTCTTAGGACTGGTACACCAGGAATGTTGCTGTTTCAGTGATTGATGTACATTTCAGTCAAGGCTGTAGAACAAAACAGACACCTGGATGTAGTCGAGTGGACACAGCCAAAATAGTGGCTGTCCTGAGTGTGTGAAGTGCAGAATTTGATGCAATTAAGTGTGCTCAAAGCAAGATGGGGACTGTGTGTCAGACATGGAGAACTGAGGTATTGCTCCTCTTCCCTCTATGAATTTGTTTTTAGATACTTGTTTAAAAATACTTTAAAAAATAATCCAGAAGCAATTGTTTAATTGCTAATAAGCTCCTTGAACCAAGAAGTGAGTGCAGAAGGAATGATTGAGCTTAGCTACTCCAAAAAGGGTATGGTTTCCACTTTGGCACAAGCGATTATTTGTCTTGATAGCAGAGCAGTTGCCTTAATTAAAACACTGTCCACATACCTGGGCAGCTCTGCTGGGGAATTTGGTTACATGGGACAACAGGATCCTTGTTTGACACGTTTCCCTCACTTTCTCATTCAGGTTTTCTTTCCCCTGCACTACACATCCTTTGTGTATCTCCTTGGAAAAAATATCCCCCAAACACCGTGCCCTGTTCCTTGTGAATGATGCTGCTGTTCTTCCAGGCTGAGCCCCAGATACCCTTCTTTTTTTTCTTTCCAATTTACATTGAGGGTGGTCTCACTTCCTGAGTACCCAGAGCCACCAGAAGAGATGACTGAGAGCTGATCTGGGGGAACAAGGGTGCATTAGGGCCAGGTGACATTAATGCTGGCCTTTAGCTGAAGATACAAGGTGCAGATTGTGTTCTGCATGTGACCTTCCAGTGCTTAGAGTGGGAAAAGATTGTGTCAGAGCAAAGGTGGGAGTCCAGTTTTTGCTTTGAAAAGAACCTCATCCTCCAGCGTTTGCATCACAGTGACATTTATTTGAAGTGCAGTGATGAATGCAACAAAATCACTGCTTTGGCATTTCAGTTTGGCCTGAGGAGTAGCTTAATTCTTGTGTTTCTAAATTTGTGTCAAAATTCCACATGTAATGACTGCTGTAGATAAGTGCTCAGGCACCTGAGTGAGTTTTGGCTCTTCAGTTAACATAGAACAACCTTAACAAGAAAAATTAACAACGCAAATCCTCTGTTTGAGGGTGAAAACTCAGAGCATCCGTTGCCCTCCAAGCAGAGTTGCCTTTGCTGGATTCAGAAGATAAACTGAATCCTGCGAGGGTCTGAATGTGCACAACAGTAATTTAAATGTTTTAGTAAGATTCAATACTTGACATGGAAAAGAATCCAGAGGACCTAAATTCAGAACGAATCAGTCTCATGAACTTAAAGCTGAAGTCTTTAAAGCTGCAAATTACCTTGTTCAAATTACTGCCTTTGCCATGTAAGCAGTTTTCAAGAGCAGAAGAAAGGCAGTGTGCATAAATTGTGAGTTCATTCTTAGGAAGTACAGCTGATGTAACAAATGGTATAAAAATTACATTCTTGGGGTAACTCTGCCATACTTGGATGCTTTTCCAATAATTAGAATTACATTAGTAGTTCCATCAGCTGGAATATCTGTTCTTTTTATAAATACTGTAGAAATTTTCCAATATTTCCAAGCTAGATGAGTGGATTTTCTTCTGTTTTATTCTGAAAGATGAGAAGGGGAAAAGAGTAGATTGCCTGAAGTCCTGTGGAGTGTCTGTACCAAGGAGACAGGGGATATACAGCTTGTTTTACAATGGAGGGTTATAATACAGTGCAGTATTATGTTCTAGTAAGTGTGTGATATAATGCAGTCACTGTTATGGCTGTAGCAATAACCACAGCCCTCAGAAATTGGGTGACCCTGGCCATGAATATTTGTTACCAAATCATCCACAGATCAGTTTAGTTCAATAGATTGCATCTTAAAAAAACTATGGGTTACAAGTTCCTTCTGCTCAGTATGGGATTGTGCTCTGAACCCTGCAGAAACCCCACACCAGGCATGTGCTGTTCTTAAAAGAAAGTTAAATCTAAAAGTTACTTGTGTGGGGTTTTTTAGAAGGGTTGTAAATTCAGCTTTTCTGCAGGGGAATCAGCTCGGCCTCGGGTTTGGGGTTTCTTGTGAGAATGCTTTGTGTGGATATTTGGGGTTGAAGGATCGCACAGCAAAGCCTCTCGTGCTCCCTTACCACACATGGAGTGTAGGCTGTTCCCAAAGAAACAGAGTGGAAACAGAGGCTTGGAAAAAGCCACTTCCCCCTAGTTCTGTTTTCACCACTATTACTCATCCCAAAGGCAGGTCAGAGCCAGGAGTCTGCTCCTGGACATTTCTCTGCTGATGGGTTCCTGGCCAAGGGCTGTGTTCCACTGGTCCCCTCTGGGTCGAGCTCCCAGTGCTGGGCTGCTCTGGGCTGGCTGTGCTGGATCTGAAGGTGAAGCAGGCAGATGGAGTTGCTGTCAGCCTGAAGAGTCAGCCCAAAATTAATGGTTAATGGGGAAGAGAAGGGAAGGGCAGAGGGGAACCAGATGTGCACACAGACACAGATCTATCATTTCACCTGCCTTGTGCCAGCACGCTGCTGATTTGGATCAGCTCTGGGAAGTATTTGGGTTTTCTGGTCTCAGGAAAAGAAAGAATTTCCCTAAAAGCTGCCCCTGCTTGTCCACTTCTGTTTACCCAGGAACGTGCTGTGGTTTTGGGGCCTCTTTAGCCAGGCCTGCAGGTACCAAAGGATGAACTCCTATGAGAGCCCCGAGCTGGGTTAAATACTGAACTGCCCTGCTCTTGGTCTGGGCTCTGCAGTTCTCACTCATGGCCACATTACAGTCTGTAAAGTACCAAAATGAAAACACTCAAATGAATATTTCAGCTTTTTCAGCACTTTACCGACCATGTCTTGATTTGCCTCTGATTTTTTGTGTGTTTAAGGATTGATTGTGAGGGTCAGGTGTTTGTCCTGCTGGTCACCTCTTAGAGCCATGGAATGGTTTGGGTTGGAGGGACCTTAAAGCCCATCCAGTGTTCCCCCTGCCCTGGGCAGGGACACCTTCCACTGTCCCAGGTTGCTCCAAGCCCCATCCAACCTGGCCTTGGACACTTCCAGGGATGAGGCAGCCACAATTTATTTTTTCACTTCCATTTAGGATTTTTTTTTTTAAATCTTTCATAGTCACATTGGTTTATGTGTGTCCCTGCTCGCTCTGACTGTCATCTTCTGTATGTTACTGGCTTGTACTTGGGATTAGGAATGTTTTTGTTGCAGGCAGTTTGATCTCTTCTGTCCCACCTAGTGCATTAAAATAGTTTCGGCGCTGTTGCACCCCAAATTTGTTTTTTCTCCTCTAGGCTTCTTTCCTTTGAAATGGTGCTAATCCATTCACTGAATCAACGGCTTGAAGAGAAGAAAGCACATTTCCATGTTTTCTTTATTCCTCCCTCCCCTTTTCATTTCTGAGTTGTGAATTCATCACTTCATGATTAATTTTGCCCTTGATTGCCTTTTGTCCTCATATTCTCAGTCATCTCAGTTTTCATCTCTATGATTAGGAGTGGAATGTAGAAGAGATTCCACACTGCTTATTTCTTTTTTGTTTTATTAGCACATCATTACCAATCTATTCAAGAACTTACCAGTTGTCCTGTGATCCTGTTGTGTTGTTGGGAAAGGGCATTTTGCTTTAGTCCGTTTCTCTTGCAGTGAAATCTGGACTGTTGTCCATCATGTGCAGGAAACACATGATGCACTGATTGTTTGATAACAACAACTGCAGGAATGATTGTTGATGGTCCCTGGGATGGACTGGGGCACAGGGCTGCACATCACCTGAAATGTGTGCAGGGAGATGCAGTCTCATGTCCCTGCAGGTCTCACAGCCCCTCTGCCACATTGGAAGCAGAGATCTTTGTCCACATGCAGGGCAGGGAGGCAGTTGGGTCCTGGATCCATGGAAAGTTGTGGAGGATGCAGGAGGTGTGTTGGATTTGACATGTGCACAGACACACACGTTTATTCTCATTAGCCAGCGTGGTCACGCTTGGCTACGTGCCTGGAAACTGCTCTGAGCTTGACCCAGGGTGGGAGCTTGGGAAAGCTCGCTGCAGTGTATGGATGTGGATTCCTTTAGCAGCTCCCTCATTCCCACTCCACTGTAAATGTTTACCTTTATCCATCAGCCCTGGACAGTCGCTTCCCTGGCCAGCTTTGGCACAGAGTGAACATGGAGTGTGTGTGTATTGAAGTGTGCTGGACCACACCAGTGGTTTGCTAGTTAAATCTGAAATTATTTGAGGTGGGAGCATTGGGGTGTATTGTGAAGGGTTTTGGCTTTCAGACAGATGTGGGCTGTTAATAATGAAATCTGTTCTTAGGGGTGCCAGTGCCTTTCAACCTTAACGTGTTGCCCTCTCTCCCCTCCCTGTTGTTTCCTCCCACCCCACAGGTCCCAAGCCTATGTGAAGATCTCCTCTCCTCTGTGGATCAGCCCTTGAAGATTGCACGAGACAAGGTGGTAGGGAAAGATTATCTATTGTGTGACTACAACAGAGATGGGGACTCGTACAGGTGAGTTCCCAGCCAGAGCTGGGCTGGCTGCTGCTCTGTAAATGACATCCATGTGCGGGTCTTGCAGGCCCTTCTCCCTCTTTATTTTCAGCCAAAAAAATACCAGTCATTTAAATATTTAGAGCCCCAAATGTGCTGTTGTTATCTTGCTAAAGGGGAGTGACTGATGTATTTCTCTTTGTTTTCTGTATTCTGGATTAAAACCAGTCACTTCTCTAGCAGAAATGGCCTTGATAGGAAATTAGACCACTGCAAGGTTATAAAATCTCTGGAATGGATAATGACAGAGAAGAGATGATGCAAGCCATGGGTTTAAACAAAATCATCTTCAGCTTGTACAAAACAGGGTGGATTTGCCAGCTGGGAAAGGCTCTTTCACTCATGTTTTGCAAGGAATTAACTGACTTTGGACTCAGTGTCATTAGTTCTGTTTGAAAATCTTGGCCCAAGTTTTTACCATAGAAAAGGAATCCCCGTCTACCAAAATAGATGATTTATTCTGAGGGCTGTAGACAAAAACTATGAAAATATTCAAACCCTATAAGTTGTGTATAATTAAAATATAATTAATTTTGAAGTAGGAGGGGCTGTAATACTGGAATGGTACAATCAGGTTTCAGTGTTTTGGCTGCCACATTGAACAGAGTCTCTCTTTTAATGTGTTTTCCTCTACGTTGCCATTAGGATGATGTTTTTAATTTATGTTTAAATCATCCCTTCCCTTTCTCACATTGCCTGACTTCCCTTAATGGCTATAGTGGCAGTGGCATAGTTCCAGATATTTAATTTAAGAATCATGAGTTTACAGTCCAGAAACCTTTGGGACTCCTGCAGCACTTTTATTCTTTCCCTTAACGAAGGGTGCTGGGCTGTGAGGTGGCATTTCTTCAATGCCATTTATCTCCTGCCCTGAATTAGGAGCTCAGCCATCCTGCTGCTTCTGGGGATGATTCTGAGGCTTCCATGTGTCTCTCCTTGTAGTTTGAGTGTCATAATTTACATTTTAGTGCTTGGAATTATCACCTGGAAGAATCTCACTTTGCTCTGTGTAGATTTGATGTAGTGTTTTACATTCATCTGGCCAGAATGTTTCAAGAATTGTGTTTCAAGGTGGAATTTCAGAAAATATTTTTTAACAAATCATTTTTCTTTGGCTCAGACATCACTGCAGAAGCAGGTGAGCTTGTAAAGGATTCAAGATGAATTGGTCAGGTGCAGGAAAGGTCCCTCTCTAATGTGAAGCACATCTGTGTGTGGATGATTTACACAGAGAACATGCTGAGGTTCATTTTGTCCTCGAAACAGGAGATGGAGAATGAGAGTGGATGCAGAGTTTGACAGTGCCTCTGGATTGTGGCTGAATGGAAATCCTAATGCATTGTTTAAAATAGAACCTATTGCAGGGGGCCAGTGAGCAAGTGAGCAGGACCCAGAGGTGTCACCCACGTTCTTTAGGGTGCTAATCTCGTATTTAGAAACTATTCCAGCCTTCCACAGAAGAGCCTGGTGCCTTCTAAAAGCATTTTGCATTAATTTTGTGTGCCCTAGCTGGTCAGATCCACATTAGGAGCTACTTGCATTTAATCAGTTCTGAATTAGTAGATAAAATAGGAGTTTAAGGCTTCTGCCCCCACAAGATGTACCCACACAGCTGCAGCCCCTCTGGCAGATGCAGGAGGAGAGATTAAATCCTGAATTTCTTGTGGATCTTTCAAGAGATGCTTTCTCCCTGAAGTCATGATGTTTCTTGCAGCCCTTTTGCATCCTGCTCAGGCTGTTGAAGTGGACATCAATCACCAGGGCCACAGGGAACTGGAAAAGGCACTGGTTAGACAGTAATGGGACATTGTGCTAATCACTAATAACCCTGTGTTTAATTAGGGTACATAACAACCCTTCCTCTAAGGTCAGTGTCACTCTTGCCTCTGAAATTTGCTCTATCTCTTTCTGAGAAGGTATTAAATAGTTACAAGGAAGCAGGAGGAATTTGGTTTTTAAAATCACTTTGAAATTTTCAGGACTTATTAAGTAATGAGGTTTCAGAAAAGCTCTTTCATTTATTCCTCTAGAACAGGCACCATGTGTTAATTGCTGGCATGAAGGAATCCTGTTCCTAAGGCTTTTGATTCAGGCGTTCTGGATTGAAGTGATTCTTCCTTCTGGAATTGATTGGTCCCAGCTCTGATTCATGAAGTAAATTCTTTCCTTCAGCACACAGCAGAAGCCTTTGAAAGCCCAGCAGCACTGCCCTGTGCATGTTAATCCCATTCTGTGCCTGTGTCCAGACACTGCTTCGTACCTCATAAAATCTGCAGTTCTTACTGGGAAGTGGCTCTTACACTAATTTAATCAATTAGGCCAAGATCTAGGAGGAGTTCACTGGGCTTTTAAAAGCTTTTGATATTTCCACAGCCATTTTTCAGAACCACACACTCAATTAGAAGTCCCAGGGAATCTTACTCCCTGCCTGCAACGTGCTGCATCCCCAATTCCTGCACACTCCAGCTAAACACCTTTTCTTCCTATTGGACAGGTTGCTATTTGCATTTCTTTTTGCACTAATCCAAGGGGTTTGAAGCATTCTGTGGGCAACTGAGCCTTGTTCTCCTTCAGCAGCAGAGGTGGGGCTGGGTAGTCAGACTTTCTCACTGGGAATCCAGTTTTATAGGGTTGGGTTTTTTGCGTGGCTTTACAATTGGACTGGAAATTGCCTGGAAAAAAAAGCTGCTGTGGGAAGTGAATATCCTAATGCTGAGCCCATCAGAGTTTAGTCTTTCCTTATATTTGGACAGACTTTGTTTGGTCCATTTCCAACCTGGCTCAGACTAGAAGGTGGATTTTTGGAGTCTCCTTGGATCTTCATAAATAGATAATTTTTATAATTTTTATTTTCTTCATATTATCAAATCCTGCTTGTGGGAGTCTCACAGGTACTTCTGTGAGTGCTCCTGGAATAACAAAGGTTTGTGAAGGATATCAAACAGTCATGCAATCCACATTGTAAAGGCAGAGCTTTTATTAATTATTTTTTTCTAATATTAAGACTTCAAGGTCCCTGACTTTGTCCATACATTTCCACTCGAAGTGTGTTTGATCACTCTGTTAAATGGAATCCTTATGGGGAATTTGGGGCCAACAACACTGAAACCTGTTAGCTGAAACACAAACCATTCTCTTTTGGGGAAATTAGAGGTCTGACTTTTGAAATTTAAGTGCTTGTCCATCTGTCTTTCTTCAAATAGCCTCTGGTTAAGTGTTTAAATGTGTTGTGAATGCTTTTCCACAAAAATAAAAAATACAGGGCTGTGTTAGGAGGGGTTTTTGTTGGTAAAGCCGCTGCTGGCTCCAACTGGAATGGGGTAAAAACACCACAAGCTGCTGGCTGGGTCTGTTCTGGGCTGCCCGAGTCCCATTCCTGCAGCCTGGGGAGGGGGTTTGGTGTTTGCACTTGGAGCATCTCACAGTGGTTCTGCAGGAGTTCTCTGCTCACCCTCTGCAGTAGCTGAGCCATTTGGGAGCACCAGGGGGATTTTTATGTGAAACCCTTCCAGATTTCGGAAATTTTAGGTAAAGAGGTCCCTGAGAAGGAGCCTCATCCCTGTGTGCAGGGAGGGCTCTGAGCAGGGCACAGGCTCTGCTCCCAGCAGTGGCACCAGAGGAACAGGCAGGGACTGATCCCAGGGAGTTCCACCTGAACATGAGGAAGAACTTCTTTACACACTCTGGGACACATTGCCCAGAGAGGCTGTGGAGTGTCCCTCACTGGAGATATTCCAGAACCATCCAGACACAATCCTGCACCCTGTGCTCTGGGCTGGCCCTGCTGGAGCAGGGAGGTGGCACCACATGAGGCCCTGTGGGCCCTTCCAGCCTGGCCCAGCAGGGATCCTGTGGCTGTTGACTCCTTTCCAAAGCAGCCACATTTTAAGCAGCTGTTTAAAATCACAAAACCCCAGAATTACTGAGGTTGGAAAACCCTCCAAGACCATCAAGTCCAACTTTGACCAGTCTCCACCTTGTCCCCAGCCCAGAGCACTGAGTGCCATGTCCAGGTCTTCCCTGGACACCGCCAAGGATGGGGACTCCAGACCTCCCCAGGCAGCCCCTTCCAACTCTGGGCAGCTCCTGCCAAAGCCTGAGCACCTTTTCCATGGAGAAATTCCTGCTGATGTCCACCCTGAGCCTCCCCTGGCCCAGGCTGAGGCTGTTCCCTCTCTTCCTGTCCCTGTCCTCTGGGAGCAGAGCCCAACCCCCTGGCTGTCCCCTCCTGTCAGGAATTGTGCAGAGCCAGGTCCCCCTGAGCTCCTTTTCTCCAGGCTGAGCTCCTTTCCCAGCTCCCTCAGCCTCTCCTGGTGCTCCAGCCCCTTCCCCAGCTCCAGTCCCTTCCCTGGACATGCTCCAGCCCCTCCATGTCCTTCTTGTGGTGAGGGTCCCAGAACTGGACACAGCCCTGAGATGAGAACCACAACCTGAAAACATCAATTCCACTGTGACACAACAATTCCACTTTTCCTGGTCTCACCTTTCCTGTCAGGTGTGATTGGAAGGAGTGAAGGGAGCAGAGCAGAGCCTGGGCTTTGTGCTTTGCATCAAACAGGTGTCAGGCACTGCTGCCTGTCTGAGAAATGGCTTCTGACAAAGGGCTAATGAGAAAAAGCCTTTCCCTGTGGCCAGCACTGGGACCTGGTGCTGCAACCAGGGGCTGGGAAAAGTGAGTGGGGAAAAGGGAGAGAAAGGGTAGAGGTGCTTTTCTTTAATCCAGCAGTGTATGTGTAAGTTGGTTACTCCATGGGGAAATGAAAAGCAAGATGCAGGTTTCCAGAATGGCAGTTATAAAAGCCTCAAAGCAGATGGGCAAAGGGTTCCATTAATCTTTTAATACCAAATCTTTCATTAAGAGTACAAAAATCTCTTCCACACCTGCAGAAATTGTAGTAAAACCTGCAGCTTTACAAACCCTGTTAAATCATTCAAACTGTTCAAAGGGTTTCCTAATGTTATGCTAAAGGTAGAGTTTATTTCAAAGCAGAATAGTGGAGGAAAATGTAGACCTTAATCATAGCCAGCAGTGTTTGGCTCAAATACTGTCAGATCCCAAATAAACCACACAATCGATTTGTATTTGCATGAAAACAATTTTAAATATTTAATGCTCAACAGCTGAAGCCATGTTGTTGAATATATAAGAAGGAACAGATTGAAACTCAAGAGATATTTTTTTTATATAGAAAAACTTGAAGCCAGGGAATGGCCCCTGGGTGAGTTTTGAGGGCTCAGGCTCCCCTTTTTGGCAGTGTTTGAAATGGCTGTGGAGGGTGCAGTTCTTACAGGTGGTTTGCTCCGGGCACCTTCCTGTTTTTGTGGAAGTTCAGCATCTGTGGATGAGGTCAGACCCACCAATATGAAACATTTCAGAGCCATGGAATATCCTGAGCTGGAAGGGACCCCCAAGGACCATCCAGGCCAACTCCTGGTCCTGCACAGGCACCCCAACAATCCCACCCTGGGCATCTCTGGGAGCTCTGGCAGCCTTGGGGCCGTGGCCAGGCTCCGTCTCGTGGTCTGCAGGTTCCACAGTGAAGTCTCAGTGACAGATGAGTTTGCCCTTTGATTTTTAGAGTGCTCAGGGCTGACTGTGTGTTTCTCTTGTCCCCTCCTCTGACTGTCCCTGTCCTTGTCTCCCTGGCAGGTCACCGTGGAGCAACAAGTACGACCCTCCCCTGGAGGACGGTGCCATGCCCTCGGCTCGCCTGCGCAAGCTGGAGGTGGAAGCCAACAATGCCTTTGACCAGTACAGAGACTTGTATGTCAGTCCTACCCTCAGAGCCCTGTCTGTCTGTCTGTCTGTGTCCCCTGGGGCACACGGGGTCTGGCGGGGGGAGGCAGCGCTGGGGTTTGTGATGCCAGACGTGATCAAATCTGTCAGCTGCTGCCAAAGGCAGGTGCTGAGGTGCTTTCCCACCTCCCTCCCCCTTTAACAGATTGATGCTGTCTCTGTCCTGGCATGACCTGGCTTCTCTTTGATCTCTAAGTTCAGTCTTAAACCATCTGCATTTTCCATTCCCTCAAGGCTGTACTCTTAAAAAATCTCTATGTGCAGCAGCAGCTCTCACATGTTCCAGTAAAACGACAGGCACTGAACACTGAAATGCAGCCAGTTGGACAGGGATTAATGTACTTGTGCTGCAGGATGCTTGTTTCAGGCCCTGTCTTATTAAAGAGGTGTAAAACAAAGGAATTAATAGAGCACGTGTGAGACAAATGTAGATTAGGCAGTGGCTTTTTTAAAGCAGCAATAGGAAGCTTTCTGGGTGAGTTATTATTTCATTTTTTTTGATTTTTCTGTAAATTTGGGATGTATTGTTCCTGCACTGCAGTTACCTCCGAATCTTTGGGATGTGACCAGGTTCAGCTGTGGGCTCTGTGGTCTCCTAAGCAGTACTGGGGTGGAAAGTGAGGCTAAAACTACACAGCAAGTGTTGCAAGGCAAAATGAACCAGTGAGTGTGTCCATTGCTGGGACACTTTCTTAGGGAGGTGCCTAAAAACCATGAAAAAAGTGAACTTCATTGCTGCTTCATGTTACCTGAGAAGGGAGATAAAACACAGCCTTAGATGTAGTTCATCATGTTACAGTGCTGACAGAAGCACATTAAAAGTAACTTTTCTTACTGGATTCTGTGGCTCAATGTAAGTGTAGCCTGTCCAAATGTGTTAAGCGTCACACTTCTGTTACAGGTATCAAATTTTACTTCTTTTCATGCATTATTTTCATAGCTCTCCAACTTCTCTTGTAAGTAACAGTTGTTATTGGTATCTGAACTGACTGGAAGAAAGGAATTTTGCATATTCAGCAAAGCCAAGTTTGCAGTTACTCCCCAGATGCAGAGCAGAGCAGGACCAACAAGATTTTTAATACCCTGAGATGAAAATGAGGAGGTTTATGGAACCAAGGTTGTCTTTTTAAATCTCTCTCTGCTCAGATGACCATGAAGTCATGGCTGGATACAATAACTTCTTTGAACAGCTTGAATTTGCTGGAAGGAAAGCACAGGGCAGGTTTCTCTGACTGAGGTGAATCTGCTGAGCCCTGCTCAGCGTGGGGTGCAGCAGTACCTTTATATAACAATCTTCATGTATTGTGTAGAAGGAAAAGGTGAGGTTGTTCCAAATTCTATCATTCTGTTTGTCAGGGCAGGTTTTACAGGCAGTAATGGTCAGAGGGGATCCAGGAGGGATCACAGCCAGGTCAGACTGTGAGCACAGGTGCCAGCACTTTAGTGCCTGTTGTGATCCCAAAAGTGGAGGAGGAAAAGAGGGATGAGGTTGGCTTATGTTTGGCTGAGCAGTGTAAAAAAAATTGTGGCATTTGTGGAAAGAATTTGCAAAGTTAAGGAAACTTAACCTCAGTGTCTGAAGGGTTCGTCATGCTTAAAATCAGGATTTGTACTTTACCTCCAGCAGAGTTGTGGAGAGAAGCAGGCTTTTGTTCTTGCAGTTGGGCTCTGCAGTTTCCTGAATAAGACAATTGGATTTTTGTGTTTTGACAGCAGAAGCTTAATTTTTACTTGGAGATCAGAGGGTGGGAATTCAGAGGTGGTAACAAGTGCCAGCTTCTCTCAGTGCTGCTCTTGCCAGCACATCAGATTGGGAATGACTGCAGCAATTCCTCACGGAGCAGCTGCTGGAGCTGTGTGGGATGGGCATGGCAGTGGCAGGGATGTCACTTCCATGACCCTGGGAATGTGCTGTAAAGCCAGCAGTGGGGCTGGGCCAGGCAGGGCTGGTGGAGGTGTCATTGCCCTGCTGCTCTGGCAGCTCCTGGGGCTGGGGACACGAGGCATCCTGGGCCAGGTACCACCAGTGTCCTTCAGAATTCTGTAATTCCAGAGCCAGGGACAGCATTTTCCAGCATTCAGAGATACTTCAGGCTCATTGATGTATTAATCAAAAAGCTAAGCTAAAAGATACAATCCTGGCAGCCCTCAGGATTGTATCTTTTGTGGAAATTCTGGTTACTGTTAGATGGGGACATCTATTCGAGGTTCACCCTCCAGGAACAGGGATCAGTCTGTAGGAAGTGTGCAGAAAATCTACATTTTGAGTTGACTTGCAGAGGCTCTCATCATTTCTGTTCACTCTGGTGGGGTTGCCTGCCCATGCAGATCCTTCACAGAGGACACCAGGCTAATTGATACTTCACATTACAAATTCTCACTTAGAAAATACCGGTTTGAGTGCAGCGGCTGCAGATGAAGGGGATGAAAATGGTGCTGAGGGAGAAGCCTCAAATCTGACACATCAGCTCCTCACCAGTAGTCCTTTAAGAGGCTGTTCTGTTCCTCTGTGGGGCAGAGAATGTTTCTGAGCTGCCTCTGTAACCACAGCTGCTGTTTTATGGAAGAGAGGTAACAGTGAATACAAAAGTAATCACAGCACTCACAGGGAACACCAGATCCCAGCGTGCCTGAATTTTCTGGGCTGTTCAGGCATTTTTTCCTATATTGAGAGTTTCTGCTGGGTTTTTCAGAGCAAGTAGTGGCTTTGTGTGCAGCCTTGCTGCACAGCTTCTGCTGTCCCAGGGTGCTCCAAGCCCTGTCCAGCCTGGCCTTGGACAGTGTCAGGGATCCAGGGATCCAGGGATCCAGGGATCCAGGGGCAGCCACAGCTGCTCTGGGCACCCTGTGCCAGGGCCTCCCCACTCTCACAGGGAGCAATTCCCTCCCAATATCCCATCTAACCCTGTCCTCTGGCAGTGGGAAGCCATTCCTTCTTGTTCTCCAGGCCCCTGTCCAAAGTCTCTTTTCATCTTTCCTGTTGACTCCTCCAGGTACTGGAAAGCCCCAGTCAGGTCCCCCTGGAGCCTCCTCTCCTCCAGGCTGAGCAATCCCAGGTCTCAGAAGCTGCACGGGACTCACTTCACTCCTGAGCTTCCAAATACACCTGATGCTGGTCATTCCAGCATCTGGAGATAAATGGGAACTTTGGAGAGCATCTCCATCCCACTCTGCTCTCCACATGTGCTCCAAACCTCCCCTGCATCAGCTCCCATTTTACCTTTAGCACAGAAAGTGCTGATATCTCACAGAATTCATCTTGGGCCTCTCCCAATGCTTCACATTGCTTCAGTTTTTCCTTCTGTCAGTCCCATTTGGCCCACACACCTTTCCTTTTTAGATTTCTCTTTTCATCAGGTGTGGTAAGTCTCCACCTACGTTCAGTGAGTCACTGCATTGTATTTGCCATTTCCCAAGGGGTTGGCACCTGCTGTGGTGGGTGTTTTGAGGGAAACAGCCTGTTACGGATTTGTTAGCAGTTTGTGTGGAATAATCCAGTCAGATTTGCTTGTTAGGGACCTTAAAATTCAATTTTGTCCCCAAAAGTTAGTGGCCACTGAGTGACTGTAGTGTGAAAACAAGTTTGGGGAAGTCTTGTAATATTGCCTGTAATAAAATCATGTAAGCTGGGGAAGAACAATTCTGCTGAACCTTCAGTGCTTGTGAGCCAGTGCTGAACTGGCCTTAAGTCTCTGTTTTAGTACAAACTACCTTTAGTATCTCTGGAGTTTCCCACCTTTTCTTTCTGGAGGCATTTGGGTTAAAGAGGAGTTACACCAGGTTTTAGTTCCCTCTCTGTTCTCTGTGTTAAACAACAGGCATATTTCTTGGTTATCTGTTTTACCAAAATCCATGTCACTTTCCCAAAAAACAACTGTTCCATTTCCATCTCCTGCTGCCAGGTTTAACTCCGACAGTGCCTGGAGCTAATGCCCTGGTATGTTTGTGTTCAGTAGGTTATTATTCCCAGATGGAAGTCTAATATCTTACACCACTCAGTTAGAGCCTTGGCTTTCCACTTCCAATATGGTGAAGATAATTTCTTCCAACACATGGTTGTAATTTATTGCCCTTTGCTTGACGTGTGTGTGCTTGATTGAAATCAAAGCGTAATGAGGACCAGGGCAGCTGGTTAAATCTCCCTATTTTAGATTCTGCCTTCCCTTGTTTTGGGTTGGAGATAATCAGGGCTTTAATTAAGTAATCTAATGGCTCTTTGTTGTCTGGAAGAAATAATTTCTGAAGTGATTAAATAGACCTCCCCTGGGAAGGATGCTGCTGATCTGTCTGCAAACAGGATGAGTTTTGGCAACTTTGGACTGGTTTAGTGACTGACATACATTTAGAAAGCTATTCCTCCTTTTTTCTGTGACTTAAATTGGATTTATTGGTGCTTTTAATTTTTAACAGCTTTAAAAAAAGGTAAAACATCATCTTAATCATTCTGTTCCTGAAAATGTTTGTATTGATTAAGATTTTGAGTTTCCTCAACAGAGTGAGCAGTGAAACCCTTTGAACTTCTGCTTCTGTCTGTGTTTTGATGTTGATCCATTTTCAGCTTGTTATATTAGAGCTTTGGAGCAGGAATTTGGTAGGAGTGGAAGGAGGTCTGGGAGAGGATTGACCTCTGAAACGTCTTTGTTGTGTGTAATCCTTTTATTATTGAATTTTGATTGGAATCTGGTCCAGGATAGTTACTCCAGTTCTGGATAGTGTTAGTGATGCTGAGGGTGGCACTCCAGGCCTCTGCTCTTTGCAGCATGGTTATTCCTGTCCTGTGGGTGGGACACAGGTGTTCTCTGCAGCCAGCTGAGCATGCACTGCCTCTCCATGCTCTGGAGGAGGAATTCCTGGGCCTTGTGCCTCAGGAATGTGTGGGTTGAGGAGCCTTTTGCCAGAGTTTGGGCAGGTACCTCTGTGGAGTCCCAGTGACAGATGAGTTTGCCCTTTCATTTTTAGAGTGCTCAGGGCTGACTGTGTTTTTTATTTTTATTACTCTGTTTAATCTCGTGGAACAGCCTGGCTTTGCTGGGCTTCAGGGATGTCTCAGTTTGACTGACCTGTGCCATCATCTGTACGGAGTATGTTTGGATGTCCCGTATGCTGCTGGATAGTTTAACTTTCTTTAGCTGTTTTTACTCTTTTTCCTCGTTTATTTTGGATTGTCTGTTTGAGCAGCCTCTGACAGTGCCTTAGTCCACTTGTCCTGATAAGTTAAAATGGAAACCTCTGTTAGTGCTGCCCTTGGGCTGTAACTGTTCTTGAGATCTGCTCTGCTGTCATCTGAGTTCTCCTTCCCAGGCAGACCCCAAGAGCCTCTCAGTGGAGTTCAGGCCAACTCACAAAATACTTTGCACTTCCCACAGGGTTTGTAGCAACTGCTGCATTCATGGGTTTGACCAACTTTGCTGTAGTTTGTGCATGGAACAGCCCTGATTGCACCAAGTACAGAACAGATGTAAGAGGTGTGACCAGGGGGTTGCTTTCAGCACAGCCCACCCTGGCACACACAAACTGTCGATGTCCAACCCCTGGAGGTGTCCAAGGCCAGGTTGGATGGGGTTGGAGCTCACCAAGGGGTTTGGCAGCTGTGAGCCCTTTATGAGCCCCGTGTCTGTGTTCAGATGCAAACCTGCTCTGCCTGAACTAGAAGCCCCTGGGAAGCTTTGAAGTGACTTTATTGCCATCAGCTCCCTGTTCCTCATTACTGCTGCAGCCCTTTGTGCTGGCTTTCTCCTGGGCATGGGAGTTCCTGGGGCTTGCACAGCCAGGGCCCTGCAGATTGACTCCAGATGGGTTTGTTGTGCATCCCAGCACTAAGGAAACTGCCCCTGCATCCCTGTGCTGCCGGGGGATCTGCACCGTAGGGTGTGACATCGTGATTGTGTCACTGGGGAGATTCTTGCCTTGGGTCAGGCTAATAAGGGTGAGATGAAGTCTCTTAAGCCAGGTCTAAAGCACCAAGACTTTCTCTGCTTTCATGTCTGTGTGCTTTTACAATTACAGCCATGCTGTTTTCCCAAGGAAATATTGGGATGTAGAAAACGGAGCAGTGTTGGGATCCCCTCCTCAGTGCACCCATGGGCAGCTCAGAGCAGAATTAATATTGAAGTTGTTGATAAATATTACAAAAATTAGACAATCTTCTTAGAAAAGAGGGGAAATTTAAATGTACTGGCATGCTGCAAAACTAAATCAGTTGCTTTTCATCTGATTTTTTTTTTTCTTTGGGAGTTCCATTTTGGAGCAGCTCTGCACACACTGCATTCTTATCTTCTGAATCGGAGATGTTGGGTGGAGGAGGAGTTTTTCCCTTGGGTTCCCACGGTTCTCTGTAATTACATAAAAACTGAACACTTGGATTAGGAGGTCAGCACTGGTGATGCAGCACTGTCCTCAAACACTGCTCTCTGAAGGCTTTAAATCCCCAGGAAGAAATTACTTACATTCAAAAATGAGATGAAATTTTAAACTGTCAGTTTGTTGTGATCTGGAATTTTTGAACTGGTTGTCTCTAATAATACTTTGTGTTTTATGGACAGAAATTTACCTCATGCCCTCACAAATGTACAGTGTTTTAATGATGGAATTTGAAGATAGAGTAACTTAAACAACTGCAGCCTTCTTGTGGCAGATCTGCTACAGAATCCTTCTGTTAGAGAACTGATGTCACGTGAATTTGCAGCCTCCAAAGATTTTTGCAAACCTAAAATGACACAGAAGCTTTCTGCTGTCTCTTCCCCTCCTCTCCACGTTTGGATTTCAGCTGGCAGTCTGGAATGTGGCAGACTGGGGGTGGCTGAGGCAGTGTCTGTGCTGCCCGAGCATGGCCACAGCAGAAGGGTTGGGAAGCAGTGGGAGCTCCCTGGTGTTAATGGAGCAATCCCTCCTTTGGACACACACGTTCCAGAGTGACCCCTTGTCCTGCTCATTAGGGGCCTGATGAAACTCTTCCCAGGTGACTTCTCCAAAAGGATTTGGTTGTTAATTGCCAGGAGCAATTGGATGGGAAGGAAAATGAGAGCAGTACATTTTTCATTAAATAGTGAAAGGTACTAGAAAGCACAAATTGGGAGGTTCTGGGAGACTTTCAGCCTTCAGGATCCCATTGTTTGGATACTGTTTTCCTTCCTTGCAGAGTTCCTGCACTTCACAACTCTTCTGAGCAGTTTGAGTCATCCCACCGTGGTCCAGATGTGTGCTTTTAAGTACAAGTGGCATTGAAGTTACACATACCTAACTGGATTGGTATGTTTGCTCCAGGGATTTTTGCACCTGTGTATGCTGGAAAGAATTCCTGTAAAATACCTGTACAGAGCCCCCAAGCATAATTTGGGCTGAGTTCATCAAGTGGGGTGCAAAACCCCTGGGCTGTGCACAGACATTTTACCTTCTTCATTTTAACTCTCTGGGTGAGATTGTGGAAGTGCTCCACAGTTGTGCTGCTGGGGCCAGGGAAGGAGAGAGGAGCTGTAAATCATCTGGAGACTCAGAGCAGTGGGAGAAGTGTCACATCCTGCTGGTTCCTGGTACCAGCCTGTCCTTTCATTAAAGAACAGACTCCTGAGCCTCGTCACTCGACAGCTGCATGAAGGCAACAATTATTTAGGGACAACTGATCTCCTGAAGAATTTGTTCCTCCCCCTTGAGGTGTGAGATTGCAGGGGGTTTGTTGAGCACCTGAGCAATGTTTTGGGTTTGGTGGAAGGTGGGTTGCTCAAATCTGCCACTTCTTTCACATTCCTGTTGCGATTCCTGCGCTGGTTGGAGGTGACGGGGGAAGGAGTTGGTGGGAGTTGTGCCACGTCACTTGCCACTCCAGTCTGCTGTTCCCATGAGAGCTGGAATGTCTGCTGCCTCACCTCGGCATTTAGGAAATGTTTTGGGTTGCTGTGAGACACCAGCTGCTCACGCTGTGACTTCAGTCATTGTCACTCTTGTAAAAACATGCGTAGCTGAATGCTCACTATTTTCCTTTGGGGTAGGATTTTTAAATGCCAGTTTTCTCGGAAGTCTGTTGATCTAAATAGCTGGAGACATTTCCTTTTCTATGCTGAACTTCTGTAGCTGGAAGAAATAACTATGTGACCTTTAGGGAATAAAAGAAAATATATTTTTTCTGCTTTAAATGAGCCAGTTTGAAACCCTGTGCAAGCCTTCGGAAGGTTTGCAGAGCCAGGCTGAGGTTCCAGGTGTTGGTGCTTTGGCATCAGGGGGTTTGGAGAGCCATAAGCCACAGACTTTTTGTCTCTGGATCTCAGCTACTTACTGGAAAATGCACAAATGTTTTTATGGATGAGCGATTTGGTTCTGAGGCGTAATTGAAAGTCAGAGCTTGCTTTTATTGCTGTGTGGTGGAAAGTCATTTTCTCCACACAGCATCCAGGATCCATTGGTGAGGTTTGGAGGAGAGGAACATTATCGGGAGGGTCACAGGGCCTTTTCTGAGCTGTCCTTCAGTGGTAAAACAAAGTGATTAATCTGCCCTCCTTTCTTGAGGGCTGTGCTGGAAGCTGGGGGATTTCCTCCCCTATCACATCCCTCTTGAAGTTACAGCTTTGTTCTGGCCACAGCCTCTATTTCATGGCTACAGCTCCGGCTCCTTAGACAAGTTTCCATCCTGTGTCTCCACCCGCTTCAACTTCAAACACTTCATAAAGCTTTGGATCACTCTTAGCTTAAATATTTTCTTTTATTCTTGCATTTGTAAAGTAGGTCAGTCTTAAGTGTGACATTTTTTGTATAAAACAGCTTTTTCCAGGAGTTCTGTGGTTGATGAGTAACGGATATAAAAATTCAGTGTTTGATCATGACATTAAAACTATAATTGATTTTGAGTGAACCGCTGTTCTGAATTCTGTAAAGAGAATGAATGATTACTTTGGGCCTTTTGCCTTCTAGTCACCTTCCTGAGCAGCCTTATAAAAGTTATTTTCCCAGAGATAGAGCACTGGCTGTCCTCTCCAACGACAGGGATGTCACTTGGTCTTGGTGACCTTTTAGGGTCCTTCTAACTAAACCCAACTATGGTATCATTTAGCAGTCATTGTTAATAAAGGGATATGACAACCATAGAACAATTTTTCATTGTTTTATAACATAGTTTTATCTGTAGATAAAGCCTGATTGATCTGGACTGAAACATCCTGGATTGATTGGTGTCCTTAGGCAGAGAGCAGTGATTGCTTTGCTCTGAAGCTGTCCTTTGAGAATGGTTTGTCCCTTGGGGTGTTTCTGAGGTACCACATTAGGAATTCCTGCTACTTGAGGCCTCCTGAACATCCCCAAAGCATCTGCTGGTTGTTTGGATGCTTTGGGAGAGGGCAGTTGCAGCCAGGTGGGGGAGGAAGAGGAAACAGCCTCCCAGGTTCTGCCAGGGGAGTTTATGTTGGATATTAGGAAGAAAATTCAGGGAAGGGGTTGTAAAGCATTTGAACAGCATGTCCAGGGCAGTGGTGGAGTCACCACCCCTGGAAGTGTTCAGAGAGCCTGTGGATGTGGGGATGGGATGGGCTGGGGATGTGGGTTAGTGCTGAAGGTGGTGGTGCTGGGCTGATGGTTGGACTTGATGACCTTAAAGGGCTTTTCCAGCCTCAAGGATTCTGTGATTCCAGCTTCCAAAGGAGGCAGATTGCCTTCTCCAGCCACAGCTGTGCAGGAGGATCAGGACCAGGGACATCCAGAACAGGCCACCAAGGAAAGAGATGTTTAATGCAGGAGCTCTAGTGCACTGCTGCATGTGGCTCCGGGACTGTGCTCTGCTCTGCCCATCCATTTCTTTAACAGGGAAGGTCCCAGTTTGTGCCTTCCGGGAGCCTTTTCCAATCTGATTCCACTCCTGCTTGGATTTTAGTATGTGCTGCATTTCAGTCCGTGGTGAAGGGGTTTCTTGGAGGAAGCCCAGCCCTCCTGCAGCAAATCCAAGTCCACAAATGTCAATTTAAATTCCTCCCAATCTGTCATCCCGTTTTCTATTATGGACCAATTAGCCTGTGGCACCTCTTTATTTTTCTTAAAGAAAACCAAACAGGAATGTTCCCCTCTCCAGCTGTGACTTTCCTGGGTTCAGAAATCCCACTTCAGTGCTATGTGAAGGTGAAATCCAGTGTAGTGATCAGTGCTATATATTTTTCTCCCCATGAAGGAGGAGGGGATTTTGGAGCAGTTGTGTAGTGCTGGAGCACAGGGGACCTTTGGGATAATGTATATCCTGGCGTGCCTTGGATTCAGTCGCTGGCATTGTTGTTCCAGTCTCCAGATCCTGGGCCTGGCCATGGCAAAGCAGCTTTATTGAAATAGCATGTTGGTATTTAAAACAATATTAATACTATATTTGATTCATTAGATCTCCAAAGGCAGTTAAAGCGTTTCCATGTGTGCGCTGTTGGTTCTGGCGGGAGGTTCTTCACATGGTTTTATGTGGTTTCAGACAACATTTTAGCACATTCTTAAAATACCCACAAAAGCCTTTATGTAAAATCTCATAAAGGTGAACCACATAAAAATTATTTTTTTCCTGTTTCATGTCATTAGGATCAAAGTACAGTAGGTAAGAATAAATTTCCCAAAACCTTGTTTCGGTCCCTCTCTTAATTAATGTTTCATGCTCGTAGCAAGGTCGTAAAGTGGGTAATGGGGAAACTGTCTGTGCACACTGTAATGTTCTCAGTGGCTGCCAGTTCATTTTGAGTGAATTTGCTGATTCTGTATATGAAAAAGAATATATTACATATATTTTTACAGCAATCTGACTCTGAGAAAAGACAATAACTGCTTCTCTCTGGCCTTTGATTCCCATTGCTGAAGAAAGGGTCACTTAGGTTGGAGCTGAGGTTCACTGCAGGACTGGAATTCCCATTAACTGCATTAACCAAAATCCATTTGTGAATTCCCCAGGGGATATAAAAAGGGTGTTTGTTGGTTTGTTAGGTTGAAGTTGCCTGCTGGCAGCCTGGCTTTAGCATGGCTGGGTTTGCTTTTTCAGTGCTGTGTTATCAGTGGTTGGCAAATGCCACAGGACAGTGGGTGCTGACCTGCCCAGGCTGGGTTGGTGAGGAGGGGCAGAGCCACCCATTAGAAATAAAAGGCTGTGGTGAGTTAATAGGAAATTGTTCTACCCCTCCTGAGGTCAGCACTGGTTTGGGTAAAGGCTTGGATGTCTGCAGTTAAAGGGGATTGGGGCCCTTTGGTGAAACAACGTACTGAGCTGATCTGTGAGTGCAGAGAATGTTCTGGAAGCATTGAAAGTGTCACTAACATTCACTTCCCAGTGTCTTTTCTCCTGACTGTTGGCAAAGGGTGTAGTGTGCTTTAATCCACAGTGCTTCGAGGTAATCCATGAACTCCCAATTACAATAAATTGACTTTTAAGCACCATTCCCATCTGGAAGGCCCATGGTTAGAAAGGAGGTGAGCACAGGGGTGGGAAGGTTCAATCATTTTTTCATGTGAGGGTTGATTTCCTCTCTTGCAGAGGAGGAAGGAATGGTCACTCTCAGGTGTGTGTGACAGAGGCAGAATGCAGAGCAGGTTAATGTGCCTGGGGACTGGCAGTCCTGGCAGCCCCTCATGTCTTTGGATAATGAGATCTGCCCTCCTGCAGGCAATGAAAACTCTGACTACCACCATTTTGTGTTGTTGGTGAAGTTTACTCTCCTCCTTTCACATGATCCTTGTGTGCCATGGTCATCCCTGAGATGTGAGAGTTGTGTGCCATGAACAAGTATTTATTATTCCCTTTTCCTTCATCCTCCTTATAGCTTTGATAACTTGAGAATGGAAGGGTTAAAATGCTGTGAGTTGCAATTCCAGTCTTCTAGAAGACAAAATTACTCCTTGTGCATCTCTCTTCCAGAAGTGTTGGGTTGTTTATCATTATTTTGTAAAGTGCATTTTCCATCTACACCAGTGTCACCCAGAGGGAGTGGGGCTCCACAGATCCCATTGCTTTGTTGATTTTCCGAGTGTGCTTTCAGCAAATGAGATTGAGGCAATTGAAACAATTTTCTCTTGTTTCCCATATGTGATGCTGGAATTGTAAAACCTCAACAGCATCTCTACATTTCTGAGGTCCCTGGTTTCAGTTCAGCTCCCTTTGCAGTAAATCAGTGTCAGCTTCACGCAGACTTTTGAGGCAGCAACATAAAGTTACTTACTTGCTCCCTTTTGTCTTAATTAGTGGACTTTGCTGTAAAGAACTTCCAGACTTTGCCAATAGCGAGGGAAAAGAAAGGGAAAAAAAGACCAAATTGTAAAATAAAGCCTTACTCTCAGCCCACTTTGTAGCTCGTGTTTTTACCAGCTGTTGTAGGTAATTGGAATCAGAGGAAATGTTTGCTCAAGTCCTGTAGAAATCTGTAAATAGCTCTGGTTCTCACCAGACCTTTATTCTCCTTCAGAGAAATGTGCAGTTGTTTTGTAATTAAAGTCTCTGCGTTACAAAGTGATTTGAACTGCTGTATTTCTGGTGTGTAACTGTGAGAGTGTGCTGTCTTGAGAGAAAAAAATAATCTGTATTAGGACTTCGAAATTCTGCTTATTTAAGATTATTATTATCGATGTCTGACTCTGGCTTGAGTCCTGCTTGCCTTTAACTTGCCTTTGGGTTGCATCCTGCAGGTATTTTGAAGGTGGAGTCTCCTCTGTCTACCTCTGGGATCTGGATCATGGCTTTGCCGGGGTGATCCTCATTAAGAAGGCTGGAGATGGATCAAAGAAGATTAAGGGATGCTGGGATTCCATCCACGTGGTGGAGGTTCAGGTACAGCCTCTGGGGCAGCTGATACACCCAAGTGAAAACAAAACCCAGTTAATTCCAGACAATTAAGGAGCACAGGTGTTCCACTGAACAATGCAATATTGTGTCAGGGCTGTAAACTTCTTTCCCTTGTTAATTTTTGAAAATGCCCTGAAGCAATTTGGATAGAGATAAGTCAGGGCTGTAATCAAAAAGGATCCCAGAAGAATTGAAAGTATGTTGCTTTCTGTGCATGTGATCCGAGATGTGGGGGTTTTTTTAACATTAAGAGCTACAGATAAATATCACTAATTAGGTAATAAAAACAAGGTAATAGGAGGGTAAATTGCTCTAACTAGATTTGCTTTGGAAAATTAGAGGAATGTGCACACTTAGATTTGTCTTTAAGAGACTGTGCTGCCTGAGTGGGGTTAAATTTACCTGGCCTGTTTCTTGTGAGGTCTGCCAGGCCCCATTTAGCTTTAGGAGGGATTTTAACCTTCTGTCCCTGTCCCTTTTTGTTCCCTTCCACTTGCAGGAGAAGTCCAGTGGCCGCACTGCCCATTACAAGCTGACCTCCACAGTGATGCTGTGGCTGCAGACCAATAAAACTGGCTCTGGTACCATGAACCTGGGGGGGAGCCTCACCAGACAGGTATGGCTGTGTCCTGCACACCCAGCAGCCCCAGTCAGGCACAAAACATTGCTTTTGTGAGGTGTTGTATAAACATCTCTTCTGCTGTTCTGCAGCCCAGTGAGATGGTGAATGCAGTGTGTAATTACCTGAAAGCCCCTTGAATTGTGCTTGACACACTGGAGCTTGCAATTAAAAATACAAAACATTCAGGAGGAGTTTAGACTTGCTTGTAAGTCTCAGTTTGTCTTTTGGTATTCCTGAATTTTTATTCTTCCATGCGTGTTGCAGATATTTTTATCTGTAAGATTTGCTCACTTTCTCACTGGGAGACTTGAATAGGATTATAAAAATACAGGATGACTTCTTTTCTTACATCTCTCTTTTAAAAGCCAGCTAAACCACTGAGAACAAACCTGTATTTTGCACTGACAGTAAGATTTTTTTAAGGACATCAATTACACAGTATCTTCCTTTAGTCTTTTCTTCCTGCGGTACAAGGACACTGACTTTAAAAAATCTAAAAAAATAAGATAAATCTATCCTAAACGTTTGGGGGTTTTGTGCCAGCATTAATGATTTCAGCTGCCTCCTGAGAGCTGGTTTCCACCAGGAAGGTGCCAGGCTGGCAGATCTCAGCAGTGCTGCAGTCCCTGACAGGCAGGATCTGCTGATCTGGATTTCCTTGGATGAGGCTCCAGATTCTGCCCCACCACCTGCCAAAGGCTTCTGCCTCCCTGCTGATGAACTGGGCTTGCTTTGGGCCGTGGAAGTCAGTGACTGGAGCAGAGTAATAAACTCTGGAGGACAGGAGGCACATTGTAAGGTCATGAGTGACTGCAGAGATTGGCAGCAGCTGAAACTCCTTTATGAGCCTTCGCAGGGCAGACTGGGGCTTTCCATACAAAGGACAATGCAGACTCTGTTAAAAACCTCATGGTTTTGTACAGGTTTGAGCCAGGTGAAGGCAAGGAGGGTCTGGGATTGCAGAGAGGGACTGAAACTGGGTTAGTCTTGCACAGCTTGCCCCAGGCTGGGTGATTTTTCTTTCCATGTTGTTGACTTTGAAGAAGCTGATGGAAAAGCAAGTGAAGGAAAAAGGCATATGGAGACGGTTTCGAGCCTTTTTTTTGACTCTTCCTGCAGTAATTACACCCGAGTTATGGTGACACGGACAAATATTTAATCACAGGCCTTGCTAATCCTGTAAATCAGAGCTGTGAAGTGCAGGCCAAGGGCTTGACTCTGGCTGTGGCCTCTGGAGCACGAGCTGTGCCAAGGAAAACAAGGGCCTGTGGAGAGTGGGTGTCCTCAGTACACCTTGGCCTGGGCTGCTGGGCCTTGTTTGGTTTGACTTTCCCTCTCAAAGCTTCAGTGGGGAGATTCATGCTTCTGTCATCATTTGAACAGCAGAACATTGGATTCAGATGTGGTGCACGAGGCCAGGGCCTGGCTGCAGCGTCAGGAGCGGCGCAGCAGCGCCGGGGTGAGGACACAGCTCCTGCACACACAGGGGAGCCTGAGCTGTGTGCCTGGGCATGGGACAGAATCCTGCAGAGAACTGCAGTCTCCACGCTGCCTCGAGGTGTTCTGTGTCAGGGGAAGCTGTTTGTCCCCACCTGTAACTGGACTAAACTCCTGAGTGCAAGGCTTGGACTCTGCTCCAAATCCAGTTTGCCACATCACCCAAGCTGTGCAAGTTTTACTTTTCTTTTTTTGATTAGCCCTTTATGCAGCCTGCAGCAAACTGAGCCACCAAGAGTTGGTTTGAGTTACCTCTTGAATAGCATGTTACAGTTTTACCTTGGCAGGTATCAGTAATGTTTTGAAAAAACTTTGTACGTGGTAAATTTACAGTTTTGGTCAACTCAGCATTTAAGCTACTTGACCACCTTTGATCCTAAAATGAGAGTAGCAGATGTCCTTGTGTTTGAGAGGAAGCTTTTGAAGTGTTCACAAGATTGGTCATACCCTGGCTCACAACCTGATGGCAGAGCAGCCTCTCAATGCCTGGAAAGGGAAGTCTGGTGAGAGCCGTTCCTCCAGAACCAGTTTGGCCTCGCAGCTGCAAACGGGCTATTTTGTGAGTGCTGATGGAGTGATTGACTTGGTGGCCAGGAACAGGCCAGAGGAGCAGCTCAGGGAACGCCACGTGGTGGAGCTGAGCTTGGAGCTGGAATAAGGCTCTAGAAATATCTGTTCTCTGCAGCCACTTCCTGGAGGTGAGACGTTGGTGCCCTGCACCTGACACAAACAGGGGTTGCCTTTGTCAAGACCATTTGGAAAATCTCTGCCTTTCATGAATATCCCCAGGCTCGTTCTTGCAGGGCTCCCTCTTGGGCTGTTCCTAAATGTTGCACTGAATTTTTGAGAAGGATTTTTTCCCTCTCTCTTCAAGACACGGTGTTTGTTGTTGTGGCTGCCCCTGGATCCCAGGAGGTGTCCATGGCCAGGCTGGATGGGGCTTGGAGCAACCTGGGACAGTGGAAAGTGTCCCTGCTCCTGGCAGGGGGTGGCACTGGATGGACTTTGATCCTTCCAACCCAAAGCATTCCAGGGTTGTGGGATTCTCTGGGAGTGTTCCTACAGCTGCCTTGGGGCCACGTGCTGGTCCCTCCTGGTTGATGCTACTCAGAGGTCACATCCCTGGCCTGTGTCTGTTTTATTTCATGCACTGGGAGTTGACATCTCTCCTCCAGTGCCTTGAACTACTTTTCCTTGGATTTCCCAGTGCAGTTTTTCTTCTGTTAGAACATGAGTTGTCTCTGTTTCTGGGAAGAAACAAACATTTTACATTTGTAAGGGGACAGAATAAGGAAAGAGACCCAGAGGATTCAGCCTGTTTTGGGAAGTTGAAAACTCCCCTTGGTGTAGCTTTAATTTAGTTTGCATAGTGGATTTTGGAATTTCAGGCTTTTGGTTTATCAGTTCAATTACAGAATTTTAGATTCTGTCCTCATCCAGTAGAGGAATGGGTGTTTATACACACACAGGAGTGTGCAACACAAACTCCTGTGGGTTGTCATCTCCACTACTTTATACAGTTTCTCTGTATGCCTGATTGCTTTCTGTATATGCATGAATTAATTTATCTTGAGAGGGTGAGATCAGTTCCTAGCCAGCTCCAGGCACACAGGATCCAGGGGTTGTAATTCTGCCCTGAAAACTTGGGGAGAGTTAAAGCTGAAGTGACATCTTCACACAGAGCTCTGGGTCAGGTCCTGGCTGCAGCAGTGCCTCTGTGTGGCAGAGACTCTCCTTTGCCCAGGGGGGTTTGGCTGGAATTTTCAGGAATAAATGTTGTTCTACATAAATACTGCCAGAGAGGACGCAGGGAGCAGGACTTGCAGGGAAATGAAACGTGCCAGCAGCTTTTCAATTACCTTGCACGTTCTCCAGGGACTGCAGGTACCTCCCACCCCTCCTGATTGAAGCCAGATGTTTGGCAGATGATTTTCCCTGGCAGATTTTGGGGTCCTGTCCCCTTTGTGTACATTGGAATCACTTGTGTCGCTTGCCACGGCTCCGAACGGCTTTGGCTGCATTTTGAGGTTTCATTATGCTGCACTTTTATTTAAGGTAAGAGCAGCTGTGTGATCCCGTTTCACTTGGTGCAGAGGAGATGTAAAGGCTTCCCCTTTCCTGGCAAACAGTCAGCACTGCACTTTGCTGGATGGGCTTCTGCAGCCCCCTCCTTCCAGGCAGGACGAGCAGGTGCCTTCCTGAGGTGTCCTCGTGCACAAAGAACCTGTGTGTGTGTTTCCTGAGCCGGGATGAGCCTGGGGAAGTGAGTTTGCTGAGAAAGAAGTTGGCTGCAAACCTATAGTTTATTTACATTTGGGGATGTGGGAAGGGGAGGATGTAAAGTCCCAGGGAAGTGAGGCCTGAGATTTGGGATTAAAGTAGCGCAGACGTTGATTTTTGAACTTGGAACACTCTCTAGCGAGGGCAGAAGGTTTTGCAGAGCTGGATGAAGGTTGGGCTGTGCAGACAGAGCAATCCCTGCCTGCAGGAAGAGCTGCCCTGGGATGTGCTGCTGCTCAGTGGAACCCCAGCAGAGCCATTCTGCCATTTATCACCCAGGGAAATCCCTGTGCTCAGCAATTAGGAGACTCATCCATTTCCATCAAGGGCAGCTTTCATGGAAAGGCCCATCCCACCGACTTCCAGATGTTGTAACTTTGTTTTTCCCAGCAGTGGCATCATCTTCTGATCCTTGAGCTCCCCCTCAGCAGTTACTGTGTCCTGGAGGCTCTTCAGTCACCAGCTGAGCAGTGTTTGGGTGCAGGGGCAGCAGGGGTGTGCTGGCAGGGGTTGTCTGGGGAATTATTTCTGCCTCACTTGTCCATCATGAGGGTGGGGAGGCCCTGGCACCTCTCAGGCTGCCCTGAGAAGCTGTGGCTGCCCCTGGATCCCTGGCAGTTGGAGAGGGCTTGGAGCAACCTGGGATAGTGGAAGGTGTCCCTGCACAAGGCAGGGGTGGAATGGGGTGCGCTCTGAGGTCTGGTATGGTTTCACAGAGGTTCAGTTGTGTAATGGTTTAGAAAAAGGGAGGAGAGAAGCTGAGCTCTGGAAAGTGGCAGGTAAAGGTTGTGTAGCATCCCCAGGTTTGCCCATGGTTTTGGCTGGACAGTTTGGCAAAGGAAATGGGATGTGTTTGGATACACTGGTGAGAGCAAATCTCTGTGGAGGGATGGGGTCAGTTCTCAGCTGGTTCCTACAATGCTGCAAACCCTGCAGAGATCACAACCTCCTTTTATTGGTTATAGATTGAAATAAGTGCTGCAGAGGCAAGCCAAATGTAGCCTTACTGATATCCAAATAATTCCACATATTTTCCACCTGGAGCCTTCAGCCTGCCCACTGCCTGTGGCTTTGGGAGCCCTTGGCACACATTGCTGTTTTTGTTTCATTAGAGGGATTTTCACTTTGCTCCGTGGCCAGAGCAGCTGTGGGTGTTGTTGCTTTTCAGAGCAAAATGGAGGATGAGTTCCCTTCTACCTTTGCTGGTATTTTCAGACAATTTCATGATGAAACAAAGTGTTTATCCAGCTTAAATGTCCCTCTTCATATTATTCCTCCAAATAACGTTTACAGAAAGCCCAGGCAGCTGCTTTATCCGTGCAGGAAATATCCAAAGTGACCAGCCAGCCCTGGAGATCTCCCAGAGGAGTGAATTTCCCTGTGAGTCAGACTCGGAGCAGATGGCTGGGGCAGCCAGGCCCTGGATCTGCTGCAGGAGAGCTGGGACTGGGCTCACCCTGGGGCTTGGCTGAGCCCAGCAGCACTTGGGGAGTGACAGGGGGAAGATGAGCTGCTCCTTAACATCAGCCTGTAGAGGGAATTTCCCCTCAAAGCAAATCCACCCCGTTATTTAAGCAGCAAAAGTCCTGCTGCTTGAGCCTGTGCAGTGCCAGCCACCGGAAGGAACCTTTAAAAACCCCAACTCAACAAACCCCAACTGTTTGTAGGACATGGCTGATCCTGACTCTGCACTCCATTAAACAGTCTCTTGTAACATCTGGCCTTCCAGAGCACATAAAAATGTTTTCCTTCTGGCAGCAGTTTTTATGGAGATGTAATAATATACGTTTTTCAAAAAAAAAAAAAAATTCTATTTTCAGATTCTGCTGCTTAACCATGGAGCTGGGCCTGTCCAGGTGTGGAGGAGGCACAGCAGGGAGGCTGTGGCAGGAACTGCCCCAGTGCCAGCTCCCAGCTGCCCCAGATTTGGGCAGTTTGCTGATAGTTCCCAACTCCCCATCATGTGTGGATGTGTTTGTGTAGTTCAGGTTTGCACTGTCCCCGCACTGCAGCTGGATTCCCTTCTCCAGGCAGTGTCTCCATTCCATGTAAACAATGTAAAGGCAAAATTAAACGTCCTGCTGCTCTTTCTCCCCCTCTTCCAGGTTATCTTATGCCTTCGGGGGTCCAAGTAAATTACACGCTTCCCCAAGCCTGTTACAGACTTGGCTTATTAGAAGAAACCTGTAGCTGGCCCAGATTTTTAAACTCTGCCCTGAGGGAGGGATAGGAACAGATGGATAAGAAAATTCAGTGGGATTAGTAAAACCCTTTGAAGACTGTTCTTCCCACTGCATTTGTCTCCCAGTTTTGTTTTCATGCTGTCTCAGCAAATCTTCCTGAGGTTCCTGGGTCTGATGTTCATTGTTCAACGGCTTGGCTGTGTCTTGGCCACAATTTTCACCTCAAGAACTGGGGAGGATGGACTTTCCTTAGCACAGATCGTGGAAGGCCATGGGATGGATATTCCATGAGGCACAGTCAGATGAATTCAAGCGAGTGTTGCAGTTCCAGCTCCCAGTTTGGATGCTGGGGTGAAAGATCTCAGCTGGTTCAGGGACCTGTGTCCCGTTCAGGTCCTGCACCGAGGGCGTTGGTCTCACTGTACTCTTTAAATTGTTCCAGCTCTGAATTTCTCCTGCAAAAGACACTTGGCTGCTCCTCAGTGGGGAGTGGCTGTTGTGGGGCTGTCTGCAGCAGGGGTTATTTTCATTGCTGTTTTTATTCCACCACATCTCCGTTACCAACATGTGCCCGTGGCAAGCGCTGGGGGTTTCTCAGCATGTTCTCCTGTGTTTGCACACTGGAGGAGCTGCTCAGACCCACTTCTCGCAGCCCTCCTGGACACTGCCCTGCCCCTGGGTTCCCTGTGATGGATGGATCTGTGCTTTCCTTTGCAGATGGAGAAGGATGAGACTGTGAGTGACTCCTCTCCACACATAGCCAATATCGGGCGCTTGGTAGAGGTGAGTGCAGGTTCTTTTGCCCAAATTTAGTCCCATACCTCAGAATTTTGTTGCATTTTTCTTTACAAATAGCTTCCTCATTCCTGTTGTTGCTCGGTGTGTGGTGGCTCAGTGCTCCTCCTTCCATCCCTCCCAGCTGTGTGGGTACAAAGCCACCCCTGTGCCCCTTGTTTCCTGCTCAGCACTGCAATGACTTCCTGGGCAATGAGTGTTCCTTTCCTGAGCACTAATTGCCAACTTCCTACCCCCAAATTTGCTTTTGCAGGCGCTTTTGGGGAGAATTATTTCAAGTCAGGTTGCTACACAGCACTGTCCCTTGGACTGAAAGTTCAGTGTGTATCCAGTGCTTATGAAATCCCCTGGGTTTGGGTTTAGTGTTGGATTTTGTGGCAGCTCTCAGTCCTGGAAGCTCAGCACAAGGAGTGGAGCTGCTCAGAAGCTGCAGCACCACTGACTGTCCTGACTGAAAGTGTTCCAGATTTCCTTGATTGTTATAGCCAAGAAAGGAGGAAATCCTCAACTATGATGCATTTTTAGGGAACTGGAAAATTAAAGAAAGGCAGCTACTTCTTTTTTGATCCCCTTTTTAAGGTTTTTGCTTGAGTGGAAGCCAATGACAAAAACGCTGCTTTGTTAACAAGATCTCTCTCGGAGCTCTGTCGTGCAGCTTTAAAGAGCAAGTCAAAAATTCAAAGCCACCCCTGAGCACAGAACTGTGGCCTGTTGGTTGTCCTGAGGGACTGACTTGGCACCTGGAGCCGGTCCAGGGCCAGGACGCTGCACGGGAAGGTTGGGGTGATGCATTTTCCTTCTCTGCAGAGCTGGAGAGAAGCTGCCCTCTCGTGGTACAGAGTTCCCATAGCCTGGAGAGATGGACTGGGAGGGGAGAGCAGGAACCAAGCCCCGAGTGCTGGGCTGGGAGCAGAGGCTGGGTCCCAGGGTGGGGATCTGAGTGCTGGGAGTGCTCCGGCTGTTGTGGTCAGAGGGACCCTGCAAACAGCTGAGGTGAATAAAGAGCTGCTGTGTTACTTCATTTTCCAGGACATGGAGAACAAAATCAGAAGTACACTGAATGAGATTTATTTTGGAAAAACAAAGGACATCGTTAATGGGCTGAGGTAAGGGAACTGCAGTGGGTGGGGGACCCTTCTCATCCCTGTGGTGCCACCCCAGCCTTGAGCTGCTTTTTTTCCCCTCCCTGTGCTTTGGGACAGTATTTGTTGTGTGGAGTTCAGGGAACTCTTCTACTGCAGAAATCTGAAGCAATGTTTTAATCCCTTGTTCCCTCACCAGGAGCAAAACAGCCCAACTAACACTTGTATTTTTGGATTGTTTTTCATTAGTTTTATTCTTCACAGTCCTGCAAGCTGTACTTAAATTCTGTCTTCTCTTTCTACTGTCCTTAAAAAAAGTCCCAGAATTAAGTCATTACATGAGTGGTTTGTGGTGTTTAGACTTTGTTTTAAATTCTGTCTTTCTCTCAACACCACTGGTCAAAATACAGTGTGTGAGAAGAGATTAAATTCCCTGTGCCTTTTTGTAGGGAAACTGTGCTGTACTTTTCAGCCCCTGCTCATTCCTGGACAGGAATTGGACATGGATATCCCAAATTGGTAATTCTCATGCTCACAGAGGGAAGTGCAGAACTGTGATGCCAAATCACTTCATTTTAAAGTACAGAGAGACCTCCCAGCACAGTGTAGTAATGTAGAATAACCAAAGGGCACAAAGAAATGCTCTGCTCTTCCCTCACACACCGACATGTGGAGAGAAAAACGGTGTTAATTAAATATTGGTGCTGCTGTGTGGACAGAGGGAGCAGCAGGACCTGTGGGAGGGGTTCTGCCCCAAGCCCAGCTCAGAACAGCCTTAGTTTCCTTTGTGCAGAGCAGGGTTTAGCCAGGAAGCTTTTATTAACATCAGAAGGAATCTGTAATAGTCTTTCTCTATTGCCTTGAGCTGTTGTGGTTGAATCTCTGCTGTGTCTCCCCATCCTTCAGTCTGTGTGCTGGCCCCGTGTGCAGCTCGTCATGGAAACACCCAGAGCACCTGGCTCCTCCAGCCTTTCCCTGCTCCTTCTCACCTGTGTGTGTCCCCTTCTCCTCCCTGGTGGTTCCCAGAGCCCCAGCTCTGTGTTGCCGAGTTCTTCTGACTGTTCTTTTCCCTGTTTGCTCCCTGGTTTCCCACTGCTCTCTGTAGATCTATCGATGCTATTCCCGACAACCAAAAGTATAAGCAGTTGCAGAGGGAACTTTCTCAAGTGTTGACCCAGCGCCAGATCTACATCCAGCCTGATAACTAAACCAATCCAGGTACCCTCGCTGCCTGTGAGGTGTGAGCAGCACTAAACCAGGACTCACCAGCCCAGCCCCTGCATGGTAACGGGAAGAACTAACCCCTAATCCCACAGGGAGCAGCGGCGGCGCAGCCCCGTCACCCCTGGGTCTGTCTCAGTGCAGCCACTAAACGCTGTGGTTCTTGTTTTAAATGTTTTAAACCTCCTTCCCCGTGGAAACCTCACGCTCGGAACTGGGGCAGGATTTACCACTTTGCACTCTGGCTTGGGAGCAGGAAAGGAGCACGGAGTGCTTGGAGTGGTGTGGGATTGGGCTGATTCAATCCAGAAGCCCCGGGACTGTCCCTTGGGCACCAGCAGTTTTTTACACCTGTGGTACACCACTTCCATGAAGAAATTCCCTGTAATCCCAGTGTCTTCCCTGCAGAATGAAATCTTGGGAGTCTCACAGTTTGGAAAAAAAAAATGAGACTGGTTCTTCCCATGACTTCAGAGTAAACTTGCACTCACCCACACGCCCATCCCTGTGAGCCTGGTGGATTTTGAATTTCCTTGGAGCTTGAAACGCAGTCCTGCTCAAGCTCACTCAGACATTGCCAGCCTCCACTTGCTTGTGCTCTGCACAGCCTCCAGAGGGATTTGTTGCTGTGCTCGTTTTCCCTGGAGCTCTGAGTGTCAGGAGTGCACGGCAGTGACTAACCCTGAGCCAGCCTAACCTTCCACTCCACTTCCTAACGAGTTACAGATGTTGTTTCAAACACATTCAGCTGACGAAGGAGGAAACTCACTATTTGTTGATAGTGGCCAAGAACCACTTCTTCAGCCTATGACAAATGCAAATATAAATGTATATGTTTTTATTAAAGCAGCAGAAGTCTCCAGAGACAAGAGAATGGAAATACTGTTATAAAAATGGTAGGAAAATCACCACCAAAAAGAGCAGCCTTGTTTACAGGAGACAGCAACCAGGGAAAATGAGGTTGCTCTGAATCACAGAATCCCAGACTAGTTTGGGTTGGAAGGGCCCTTAAAGCTCATCCAATTCCAATCCCCTGCCATGGGCAGGGAAATCTTCCACTATCCCAGGTGCTGTAAAGGCTGTGAAATGTGGTTTAGGTGGGCAGAAATCCTACCCAACTGCATCCTACCACTTCTCTGTGGTAGCCACTCTGGAAAAGTTTGGTTCTGCATAGAACCTATTCTATTAATTTATTTAAGAGGGGCCTTGTAAAAAGTGGAAATTTTTTATTGTCTCATTGAAATGAGAGGTTCCTCCATAGGCGTCCTCCAGGGCACTGATCCCAGGTGATTCCTGAAAGGTGGAGTTTGTCCTCTGTACTTTCAGGCAAAGGGAAGCCCTGCAAAAACCTTGTGACAGTATCTCTGTTTTTCTTCAGCTGCTTTGATCACTCATTCCTTAGAGAAGGTACAAAAAAAGGCAATTTTGAGAGCAGAACCTCTGGCTGCTTTTCCCACTGGTGCAAAGGCTGGCAGGAGGTTCCGAGGCAACCCTGGGTGAACAGTCCTGAGAAGGGTCAGAGCTCCCCAGCCTGGCCCTTCTCCAGGTGGGGCTGGATTTTCTGTGGACTTTGGGGGAGCAGGAGCGCTAACCCCCTTTGCTGTGGGACTTGCTGGGCTGCTTCCAGTCTGTAACAAAACGTTGGGAATCTCCCTCCGGCAGCCGGGGGCTGAGCGGAGCTGCTGGGGAAGCGTTCTGTGCCAATCCTTGCCAGAGTGAGTTTTGCTTTGTGTTCTCACTGAGTGGTCACGTCGCCTTCTGCTTCCCGGGGTCCAGCAGGCAGAGCTGAGCCTGGGCTGAGGGGCTTCTCCTTCCTCCTGACTCCCAGGACTGCTCCCAACCCTTCCCTCCCGTGCGCCGCCTCTGACCCCCCCCTTTCCTTCTTCCCCGCAGGTCTGTGCAGACTTTTGCAGACAAATCAAAACAAGAAGCTCTTAAAAACGACCTGGTGGAGGCTTTGAAGAGAAAGCAGCAAAGTTAAAGTCCTGTCTGTGCTAACCAGCCACGCTGTGCACTCGTTAGATTCCTTTCGTAGAGAATCATCCCCTGCCCTTTTCTGTTCGTCACATCACGATTTGCATCCAATACTCTCCATGAAACGCCATCCTCTCCCCATCAATAAAGCTGTACAAACTTTTTCAGTCTCTGAGGCCTACTTTGCATCACATTTTGCTATCAAGACCTTAGGCTATGTTTCTGTAGAAGTCCATGTATTATTTTTTTGTTCCCTCCCGCCTTTCCCACCCTCCCCCATTTATATGCATCACCACAGATCATTGTTTGTCTTTTCCTCCCTCACCCCCTCCTGCCTTTTGTTACATTGGTGTAAAAAATGTAAAACAAAAATTTATTAAATACTGTGGTGTGTGAAAGAGGAAGAACTGGAAAAACAAAAAAAAAAAAAAAGAAAAATAATCTATTCCACGTATGTTTGGGGGCTGGGCACAGGGGCTGGCTGGAGGGAGGGAGGGAAGAGAGGGTGTTCTTGGGGTTGTACGATACTGAGTAACCCAGATGTACGGGAGATGGTGATTTGGAGACCTGCTGAAAGTTCTGCTCTTCTATAGTCTGGTTCCAAGGCGCTTTTCTGTCAATTTTTATGGAATGCAAAAGGGGTTTTTGTTTTGATTTTTTGGTTTTGTTTTGGTTTTTTTTTTTTTTGTAAAGCTTAATTTGAATCTACATCTGATACTTGAGCCTCCATACTAAAAAATGGGAAAAAAAAAAGAAAAAAAATACTAAAACAATAAAAACAAGAAAAATCCCAGGACAATGTTTGTGTGATTGTGTCCTCCTTGTTTCTCTTTCCTTCCTTGCAGGGTTACTTGGGGTTTGTTTTTTGTCCCACATCCAGGAATGTTTGTCTGGAAGGGGGTGTGATGTCCCACTGCTCTTTGGCCCTGCCTTACTCACTCTGCTGCCCTTCCAAGGTGCTGGGATTGAAGCTCCAGGCATCCAGCAGATGAATATCCAGGTGTATTTAGGGGAGAAGGATCTGCCCAGCTGTGCTGGGTGTGCTAAAAATAGCCCGGGGGCTCCTGGTGTCCAGCCCTGGGCAGAGGGGCTGTGCTGGGGTGGGTGGCTCCTCCCTGGTCCCTGTGTCACCTGTGACCCTCCCCCAGTGCCCCCTCCTGAGCCCTTGGTGGGCAGAGGGACCTGGCACAGCTTTGGGATCCCTGCCTTCTCCAGGCTTTGCTTGTACCAAACCTAATCCTGGGGAAGCACATAAAGATCTGCTGGGCTCCTCCTGCCCCTGCCTCTGGGAATTGCCCTCTGTGTTATCCTCTGCAAGTGGGAACTGTTGGCACTAAGGCTGATTAATTAATGTGCTCTAATTTGCTTTTTTGACCCGTGTCAAAACCCTGCACGTGGCCAGGGTTTACCCAGAGCCTGTGTAGGATCCCGGAGCTCCTGTGGGACACGGGGAAAGGACGGGATCCCCCAGGGAACACTCTGGGATTTGGTTGCTGTCTCACGGTTCTGTCCCAGCACAAACCTGCTCTGAAGCTGGAGATAAATTTGTGTGAGCTCTGGAGCCTGGGAGGGGGAGACTCCTGGTGAGGTTTTCAGTTACCCTCTCCCTCAGGGGAGGTTGTTTCTGCTCAGCCTTTTCTGCTTTAATGTTTTCTCAAAATCCTGAACACAGGGACAGGGCTGCAGCAGTGACCTGGAGGGATGGGAACCTCGGGGAGAGCCTCAGCAATTTCCAGCACCCCTGAGGTGGCTGTGGGTGTGTAAGCTCTGTGTGCAGCTGCTCACTTTGCTCCATCCTGCCCAGCCCTAGCAAAGTCAGAGTAAATCAGCTTTGTACATAACTCGTGCTTCAGGTATACCTGTGGGGACAGACTGTATGATATATAGATATATATAGATATATATATGTGTGCTCTTTCCTCATTATTGCCAAAGTTCTTTGCCCAGGTTTAGGAAAAGCCAGTATGAGACAATTATTTAGTGTTGTGAGTGGCAGAGATGAGGGATTTGCTCATGGTTTGGATTAAAACTGGATATGAATTGTTTTACAATTCCCAGGGAAAGACAGGAAGGGAAATGCTGCTGGCTTCAGGATGAGGTGAGCAGCCCTTTGCCTGTGAATCTGGAGGGGCAGAATCATGAATTAATCAAGTAAAACCCCACTCACTTGGTTCAAGGGGCTCAGAGAAACTGAAAAACAAGTTTCCTTTCTGAAAACAGCTGGGTATGTCCCAAGTACTGGCCCAGCTTGTGTTTCAATGAACCTGCTGGTGCAGCTTGGTGGGCACTGAGCAGTTGGAAACCCATTAATGTGAGATCCCATTGTTGGAATCCCATTAATATGAGATCCAGACTGAGCTGTGGAACCATGAATTCGTGTCCTCAATGTGAGGACTAAGCAGAATAACTTCCTTGGGAAGGACAAATGTCAAGGACTGGCTGAAGAATCATAAATTAATGATAATGGAGCTAAAGCCAAAAGAAACACAATGCTGGGTATCAGGGAGCTGGAGAGGGGAAAGGGAAGCACAAGGAGGAGCTGATAGCTGCAGGAAAAGGAAAGCTCGTTTTCACAAGGCCAAGCTGTGATAGTTTTTCCTGAAGGGGCTCCAAGCTTTGGTTGGTTTCTCCAAGCTGCTCATCCCCAGCAGGAAGAGCTCAGCACACAAGAGGGAACCTGGCTGCACCTCCACTCCTGATGGGAACACAGCTTTTCCCAGAGCACCCCTGCTGCCCGTCCTTCCCTGGGGAAGGAGCACTGTGCTGAGTTCAGGGCCCCAAGAGAGATAAACTCATCAGTGTTGCGGATAAACTCAACAGTGCTGGGGATAAACTCATCAGGTTGAGGATAAATTCATCAAGGAGAGAGAGCAGGAACTGAAAACCAGAGCAAGCAGAGGCAGCTCTTCTGCTGGGGAACAGCAATGGAGCAACTTCCCCAAGGAATCTGTGCAATTAAAACATGGGTGAGGCAAAAAATGAGAAGTCAGAGAAATGGGACTGTGAGACACATTAGGAAAGAGGCAGCAGGTGCCAGATAAAGCAGCACAATGAAACCAAGGGAGGCAGGTGGGGAAGGATGTGTTTTATAGATGGGTGAGCCATGCTAATTAAAACAGGTGTGGACTCAAAACTTTGGTTCTGCTGCTCCTTCCCCACTGGATCCAGCTGTGTGTCTTCCAGAAGGAGCTGAGGGGAGACTTGTGAGGTCACAGTGGTGTTCATGCCTGTGGCAGGTCAGTCATCCCTGTCCCCTCCCCACGTTTTTCAGCAACAAGGAAGTTCCAGATCACCCTCAGGAGATGCAGCAGTGACCAGGCTCAGCTGTGGGCACTGGAGCAGCAAAGAACAACTGAGGTATCCAAAAATTCCCTTTTATCCTGAAAGCATCATTGGTATCAAAGAGGCACGAGGTGTCCCGGCAGCATCCTCTGCCACCACCTTGGCAGCCCAATGTGTCACCCACGGGCTTGGGGCCTCTTCTGCCAGGAGCCACCTGGATGGAGGGGCTGGTCTGCCTGGCCCTGAGGCCTCCTTCCTCATGTGCATCCTCCTCCTCCTCCTCCTCCTCTCCCTGCGGGGCAGGGCCCTCTGTCAGCTCTCCGGGCTCTCATCCTGCTCCCCAAGGAGAGCATCCCTCTCCTCCAGGGTTGCAGGCCGTCCTTTCCGATACGCCAGGAACTGGAAGGAGATCTGGGGAGAGGTCAAGGCTCTGCACACTCACAGGGTGGATCTCGGGGATGCACTGGGTGTCACCACCCCGAGTTTGTGCCAGGAGAGGTGGGAACAGGACAAGGAGCTCAGAGCAAACCAGAGGCTGAGGTGCAACAGCACAAATCACCCACGGAGCAGCATCACCCCACCCCTCCTGCCCAGCCCTGCCCTGCAAGGCCCTGCTGGCAGGATGGGATCCCATCCCAGGGGAAAGGATACAACCACGTCCAGGGCCAGGACACCCAGGCTGCCCACGAGCCAGGGCAGGTGGTGCAGGATGTAGTCACCTTGGCCCTGGCCTGGCTCCGGGTTCTTCAGGAGGACACTGAGACCATACAGGGAATTCCCCAGCATCACCAGGGCAAAGAGGGAGTAGGAGACCCCACTGGTGGATTTCCTCTTGTACTGGGAAAAGAGGGAGAGGAGAGAAGCTTGGGTGCAGCTCTCCTAAATCTCTACAACATATTAATCATACTCTCCTCCACCATTAAAAAAGAGAAGTGGTGACTCAATGTGAGAGTCTTTTAGTTCCCCTTTGGCTTGCAAATAAGACAAAATGAAAGCCCCACCTTCATAATATTGGTAGGTCAAAGGCAGGGGAGAAAAATAAATACAGAGAAATAGTCCCTTATGGAATGATCAGAGATGGGGCCTGGGACCTCAGAGCAAAGAGGAGAAAGGAGATTCCCCTGAGGAGAAAGGAGAACCCTGTGGAGAGAAAGGAGGAGATCCCCCCAGAGAAAGAAGAAGCTCCTGGGGAGAAAGGAGATCCTCCTGAGGAGAAAGGAGAAGCTCCTGGGGAGAAAGAACCCCCCAGGCCCCTTGGAGTGACACGTGAGGAGCCCTGGGGTCCCAGGCTGGGCACTCACATTGGTGCAGATCTGGGGCACTCGGGAGCACAGGTAGAGCACGGAGGAGATGGAGCCGATGGTAAATCCAATGATTTCAGTCCTGGAGAAAGGCTGCAAGGCAGGGACAGGGACAGCCCCTGTGCTCAGAGCCCCAGCACGGCCACATCCAGCCCCACGTGTGCCCAGCTCCCCTTCTCTGACAGCCCAGTGATAATTACAACTGATAATTATACTTCACTTTGCCACAGGAAAATACCCAGTGCAATCTGTTATAACAGGGACTGGGTTTATTTGCATTGCTCAGAGAGCTCCTTTTCTATCTATGGCCAGAGCAAAACTATTTTGCAAACCTACCTTCAGTTTCAGCCAACTGAGTTATCTTGCTGCACTTTCTTGCTTGTTTGATTTTCAATAATATATATAAATGTGGATAATTGGAGAAAGAATCAAAGGGGAGAAGTCTTTCAAATTTCCTGAAAACAGGAACCACAGTTTTTTGGAGACTGCCCATCCTATGCAGCTACCTGAGATAAAGTCTGTTTGCAAACAGAGATGTGGGAAATGTGAGGTTTGCTGACTCTTGAGCAGGCCCATAGAAGTGCTTGAAGTGAAAATACCCTGAAATGTCTGAAATCCTGAAGCAAACTGTCCTTGAATTTTGGAGGAATCTTTGGAAAAGTTCTCTTTCCAATGTCACCCTCCTAGACTGTAACAGTCTCCTGGAAAACAATTTGGTCCTAAAATAGGAACAGCCCCTAACCCCAAAACACATGGTGGGGTCCAGGGTGGTGTTTTTGGGATCACAGCATCCAGCAGGACATCCCACCCATTCCACCTCTAACCCATCTCCCAGATTTAGGAGCTGGCTCACCTTTGGTCCAAGCTCATCCCCGGGAGCTGAGAGCAGAGACCTCCCTTTGAAGGTCCCTGGATCCTCGGTGCTGGCACTGCCCAGGAGGGAGAGGCTGGACAGGGACCCCACGGAGAGGAACACGAAGGCTGCATTGATGGGGGCAGGGACTGTAGGAGTCAGACAGAGCCTGATTAGGGAGAACCCAGCAATCCCCAATAGCCCCCGGGGTGCCAGGACCCTCTTGGGGTGAAGAATCCTCCAAACTCTCCCTTATCTCACCGAGGGATGGGGCAGTGGCTGCTGTGGGTGATTGATGTGATTTATCTCCCAGTGATGTGCCCAGTTTGTACCTTATCAGGGAGGAAACCGCTCCTATCTCGGTTTCTTTGGGTTTAGGGCTCTTAAAAATCATCCCCACTAGAAGATTTCACTGTCTTGAATCACTCTCATATCCCTGCCAGAGCAATCCCTGCTGTGGCTTGTTGGTAGTAATTTATTATTTTTCAGTAATTTTTAGTGATTATATTCGGTAAACAAGCTCTCCATCTTAACAAAACTATGTATCTGATGGGTCAAATACCAATTGGCTAATAACTTGATCTGTCTTTACTAAGTTAAATCATTATCCCAGTCCCAAGGAGCCTGTTTGGGGTTCAGCAGTGCTGGAATGGGGATTTTCTCTGTTTTCTCTGACTGTCTAAACTCTGCAAGAACTGCTCAGGTTCCCTTTTCACTCCAGTTGAACAGACAGGAACTTCCCTGTCAAGGCTGGAGCACTGACCCCGAAACAGTTGGAAAACTTCCCCCTTTCCCTCTCAGCACTGCCTGAGTCAGGAGTTCTGTGGTTCCCAGCTTCGAGGTGGAGTCACCATGTAACTGTGGGGGATTTATTTATTTCTGTGCCCAGTGAGGCTCACAGGGGGGGTTGTTTTCAGCCTGGACACTGTAGTGGGGCTTGCAGGGTCTGCAGAAGCCCCAGGCCCAGCCTACAGCTGTTTGTTGGCTTTGGGTCTCCTAGGGGCTCAAATTATCCAAGGGAAAAAAAACCCCAACAACCCAGGAAGCAATAAGAGGCATCTAATAACTGTGCCTGGAACCTCCCCGGGTTCCTGGAGCCCCTGGAATCCTCCCTCTCCATTCCCAGTGCGAGGGGAGCAGAGGCCCCACCCCTGCCCCAACTCACAGGCTCTGCCCCCGTTCTTCACCCGGTAGTAGCAGTAGAGGGAGAGCATCCCCAGGTCTGCCAGCACGTAGTAAATGGCCGTGTACACCTGCGGGGAGGGGACATGCTGGGGACACCCACGGGGACCAGGGTGGGCTGGCATGATCCCACAGGGATGCTCCCTGCTCTCCCGGTGTCCCTGAGGGGTGGAGGAGGGAGCAACCTTGGGAGAGAAGGGTGGCCTGGGGTGGAGAAGGGAACAGCCCCAGAGGGACAGAAAGGAGTAACTCAGGGGGTGAAAAAGGCAGCATCCCTAGGAGAGAAGGGAAAACAGGGAGCACCCCCAGGGAAGAAGAAGGGAGCATCCCCAAGGGGGAAGGAGGGAACATCCCTGGGAGAGAATGGACCATACCCGGGGAGGAAAGGGAGCAAGCCCAGGATGGGAGAGGGGAGCATTTCTGGGGAGCAAAGAGGGAGCACCCCGAGCAGTTTGCATCTCTGGCTCGCAGTGCTGGATAAAGCAGCTCCCAGCCCCTCCCTCCTCCCGGGAGCTGGGGGGTTTAAGAGCCAGCCCGGCCCCGGTACCTGCAGGGGTAGCTGATCAGCCAGGAAGGAACCGATGAGGTTGAGGAGGTCTCCGCCCAGCCATCCCAGCAGGAAATAGATGGAGAGAGCCTGGTCCATGATGCCCGTTCTGCAGGCCTGGTAAAACTGCCTGCAGAGCATTGGGCAGAGGCAAAAACATCACCCTCAGCTGGGCCAGCGCTACCTGGGAGCCATCCCCAGGATTCCTGTGGATCCCAAAGCAGTCACGGGAGGAAAAGCAAGGCCACACGCTCCCCAGGTGGAACTCCCGAGCCCCAGCGGTGCTCACCGAGTGCCCTGTGGGAGGAGCAGGGAGGATGATCCCAACTGCAGGATCCTCCCCTCTGGTTGCGACAGAACCGTGACCCCTCACGTGCCCCTCTGCCACCCTTGTGTCAGCACTTCCAAGCACCCCAGGGCTCCTGGGGACATTCCTTCCGCAGCGTGACCTGTCCTGCCGGCCCTGCACGTGCCTGACGTGGGACATTCCGGCTGCCAGGCACAGCAACAACACCACGGCCACCACCGAGGCTCTGGGGCTGCGCTGCCTGTTCCCCTCACCCGAAATCTGCCGAGCCCTCGCTGCTTTTGCCAGGGGGGACTTAATAATTCTAGCACCTTGTGCTGGCAGCTCAGTTTCTGCCATTCCCCGAGAAGGGCTGCCCGGGATGTGGGGGCGATACTCCGGGATTTGGGAGCGGTACCCAGGGGATTTGGGAGCGGTACTCCGGAATCTGGGAACGGTACCCAGGGATCTGGGAGCGGTATCCAGGGGATTTGGGAGCGGTACTCCGGAATCTGGGAACGGTACCCAGGGGATTTGGGAGCGGTACTCCGGGATTTGGGAGCGGTACTCCGGGATTTGGGAGCGGTACCCAGGGACTTGGGAATGGTACCCAGGGATTTGGGAGCGGTACCCCGGGGATTTGGGAGCAGTACTCCGGAATCTGGGAACGGTACCCAGGGGATTTGGGAGCGGTACTCCGGGATTTGGGAGCGGTATTCCGGGATTTGGGAGCGGTACTCCGGGATTTGGGAGCCGTACCCAGGGATCTGGGAGCGGTATCCAGGGGATTTGGGAGCGGTACTCACGGGAAGGCTGCAGCGATGAAGCAGCCGATGGAGCCCAGCCCCAGGACGATGCTGGCGACATCTCGGCTGTCCTGGGCACACTCATTGAACACATCCATGATCCAGCGGGAGCCATTGGGACAATCAGAGAAATTCCCAAAGGGGAGACCCCTCCAGCGCCGCGCAGCCATGGAACCGCTGGGATAATGCTGGGGAAAAGGGAATAGCACAGGGAAAAATTTAATAACACTTAGGAACGACAGATCTGTGTGAGGGACAGAGCTGGAGCTCCTCCGGGTGCTGGCTCCTATTGGAAAAATGGATCGTTAGTGGAGAAATGGAAGAAATGAATGAACAAGAAATAAAGAAGAAATAAGAAGGGGGAAAAGGACGAAAAGAAAGGGAGGAAGGGAAAAATAGAAAAAGAAAGAAAAATAGGAAATGGAAGAGGAAAAAGAAAAAAAGAAGAAAAAAAGAAGAAAAAAGAGAAGAAAAAAAGAAGAAGAAGAAAAGAAGAAGATAAAAAAAGAAGAAAGAAGAAAAATGAAAAAGAGAAGAAGAAAAAAAAAGGCAGGGAGAGAGCGGGGAGATAAATAAAAGCAGCTGAAATCCAACCCAACCTGTCCTCGCAGCGCCGGCACTCACCTCCTCACCGACGCGGTCCGGAACTTTATTTTGCCTTGAAAACACGCTCTTTTCGAAACTTCGGCTGTTTTTCTTTGCAAATCCACAACTCCTCAGACATCCGCCGGGCTTCCCTTGCCGCAATCCTGCCCAGTTTCCTTTAACGCTGTCCCGAATCCGCCGCTCTCCCCAGTCCTGCCGCTCCTCTGCCGCCTCTTTCCAGGAAGCTGCCGGAAACCGGTAGTTTTTCACAGAGTCACAGCGTGAAATCAGCGAGCCTTCTCACAAAGTCGCTGCTTTTCCACGCAGTCCCCGAGCGTTCCCAGTTCCCAAACTTGCTTCTTTCCCCGGAGCTCGGGGCGCTCCGGGCCGGCCCCGCCGTGTGAGGGGCCGGGCGGGGCGCGGGGCGGGCCGGGGCCGCGCAGGCGCGATGGCGGCGCGGGCGGCGATGGCGGCGGTGGCGGCCGGCGGGGCCCGGCCCGCGGTGGTGCTGGGCGCGATGGAGATGGGCCGGCGAGCCGGGCCCGAGGCGAGCGCCGAGCTGCTCAGCGCCTTCCTGCGCCGCCGATACCGCCTCGTCGACACCGCCTTCATGTACGCGGGCGGCGAGTCCGAGCGCATCCTGGGCGCGCTGCTGGCCGGCGGCACCGAGCCCGGTACGGCGGCGGAGGGCGGGCTGCCCTCGGGGGAGAGGGGCTGCCTCGGAGCCGTGTCTGAGGAGAGGGAGCTGCCCTCGGGGGAGAGGAGGCTGCCCTTAGGAGAAGGGTCCCCTCTGCCAGGCTGACACTGTCCTTGAGGAGAAGGGACTTGGCCAGGACGCGTTCTGTGAGGAGAGGGGTCTTTCCTGAGGAGAAGGGATCTCCGTGAGGAGAGGGAACTTGCTGGGAACCGTGCCCTGAGGAGAGGGTTCTTCCTTGAGGAGAGGGGTCTTCCCTGAGGAGAGGGTCTCATCTCTTCTGCCAGGCTGACACTATCCTTGAGGAGAGGAGACTTGCCCAGGATTCGTTTCCTCGGGAGCAAGGTCTTCCCTGTTAAGCTAATGCCCTCCCTGAGGGAAACTTCCCTGAGGAGATGGGACATCCCTGGGGAAGGAGAAGGGTCTTCCTTGCCAGTCTAAGGCTGTCCCCAAGAAGAAGGGCCCTCCCCAGCATCCATTCCCTGAGGAGAGGGATCTTCCCTGCCCAGCTGACTCCCTCCTTGAGGAAAAAGGACTTGCCCCAGGCCCATCTGCCCTGGCAGTTTTCCCTGCCAGACTGATGCCATGCCTGAGGGGAAGGGATCCCTGTAGCAGTGCTGACACCTGGCCCTTGAAGAGCAGATCTTCCCTGTCTGGGACAGACCCTCAGTCCCTGCAGAGAAGAGCCTCTCCTGCCAGATTGACAGGGTTCCTGAGGAGAGACACCTTCCCTGAAACACCTCCAACACTTGGGTTATGTCCCTTATCCCTACTCCCCTCCTCAAGGTGGAAACATCCTTGAACATTCCTCCTCTCTCTGCCAGTGGAAGTGGCCACCAAGGCCAACCCGTGGGATGGGAAGACGCTGAAGCCGGAGAGCGTGCGCTCCCAGCTGGACACATCCCTGCAGAGGCTGCAGAGGACCAGTGTGGAGCTCTTCTACCTCCACGCTCCTGACCACGGGACACCTGTGGAGGAGACCCTGCGTGCCTGCAACGAACTGCACAAAGAGGTAAAATGCAGAGTCCAAGCCTGGACAATGCTTGATTCCCTCCTTCCCACTGCTTTTTTTAAACCAGGTCTGCTTGTTGTGCCCATCTGCAGCACTGGGTTTGTGCAGCTCTGGGAAGAGGAGACAGAGCCCAGGGCAGAGCTGAGCAGCCTCTGCTCTTTGTGTGCTCATTTGTGGTGCACTTTGTTCCCAAGAGCTCTTGGAACATCTGAACTTTGCTTCCAGCCCTGTTAACAGCCTGGGTTAAGATTAGTGCTGGTAATGGGTAAAGAATTCCTGAGTTTTGTTTATCTAGTTACACCATTTAAACTAGAAGGTATGAATTCCAAATGAACAGAAAATGGGGAATATTTTTATTATGTCTTAATAATTCAGTCTGTCAGAAAATGTGGACAGGAGTTAACCCTTCTGGACTAAAATCCAGAGGTGACTGTCCTTTTCACTGTACTCATCTTGTGCTGTCCGGATCCAGATGAACTTTGAAACACTGGAACTGAATTCCCTTTTATTCCTCTTGCAGGGGAAGTTTAAAGAGCTTGGCCTGTCAAACTACGCTGCGTGGGAGGTGGCAGAAATCTGCACCATCTGCAAGTACAACAACTGGGTGATGCCAACTGTGTACCAGGTGAGGGAGGGGGGAAGCTTGGATTTGGGTTCCCCAAATCTAGAACCAGCCCCAGTGTGCCAGATATAAACACAGAAGGAATCTGCTGCAGTTCGTCTGGGAAGTCACAAAGTCTTCCTAGGTTGGAAAAGATCTCCAGTCCCAGCTGTGCCCGATGCCCACTTTGTCACCCAGCCCAGAGCACTGAGTGCCACATCCAGACCTTCCTTGGACACCTCCAGGCATGGGGACTCCAACACCTCCCTGGGCAGCCCCTGCCTAGGCCTGACCACCCTTTCAGTGAGGAAATCCAGGAAGCTAAATGAGGTCACTGCTCAGAAACAGCTCAGTGCGTTCATTGCTGGAGTCAGCGACTCCCCTGGCATGGAACTTAAATTATTTGCAGCCCTTCAGTGAGTCAGTTCCTAAGCAAATCATAACCTTGTGTGATCTGAAGCTGCTCTTTTGGATGGGTATTGCCAGGGAAGGGTGGGGAAAGGCAGCTGCTGTGTCCTGAGCTTTGCTGAGCTCTGTCTGTCTACCACCCTGTGCAGGGCATGTACAACGCGACCACACGCCAGGTGGAGGCCGAGCTGTTCCCCTGCCTGAGGCACTTTGGGCTGCGCTTCTACGCCTACAACCCGCTGGCAGGTACAGGGGGCAAGGCCAGGCTTTGGGATAGAACCCTGTGGAACGAGGGCTCTGCAGAGCCAGCCCATCCCCAAACCTGCTGCTCCCTTCCTTCGCAGGAGGGCTGCTGACTGGCAAGTACAAGTACGAGGACAAAGACACGCGCCAGCCCACTGGGAGATTTTTTGGGAATGACTGGGCTCAGGCCTACAGGGACAGGTATGTCCTGAGCTGACAGATGAGCAGTTATGGCTGTATTAAAAAAAAACACTCTAATAATCAGCTGAGAGGAAGCAGAATTGACCAAATCTTGGAACTATGTCAGCACACATGGCTGAGGTTGTGGTGTGTGACTGAGCTCTGGGTGGATTTTAGGCTCAGCTTCCTCACAGCTCCCAAGGGAGATTGCAGAAGTCTTCAGAGGCTACAAAGAGTTGTATGAGGCTTCCTGAAAGCCTTTTGATTGGAATATAGATATACCACTAACTAGAGATCCTAAAGGCAGTAAGAATGACTTCTTTTCATGCAGGTACTGGAAAAAACACAATTTTGAGGGAATTGAACTGATAGAAAAAGCTCTGAAAGAGGCTTATGGCTCCACTGCACCCAGCCTGGCGTCCGCTGCACTGCGCTGGCTCTACAACCACTCCAAACTGCAGGTGAGAGCTTGACCTAGACAGTGCTGCCAGCACTGGGCACTGCTGCCATGGCTCACAAACAGGGAAATTTCAGTGTAGGTGTCTTTTAATCCTGTGGGATTGTGGCGTTCCAAAGTGAATATTGCTGTACAGACTCTGCCAGGCAGCAGGAGTGAGGCAGCTCTGCCTTCCTCCATGGTATCCCATGTAGTCAGAAGGGGAAGCTTCAAGTGGAAAATTTTAGGTGCCAGTTACCTTGGCTTCCCATGCACTCAGCTTCCCTGCAAGGAGAGGACTGGCCTTTCACTGGACTAGGAAACTAATGCATAATATTCCTGATGTCCCCTAAATGTTCCTGTAGCCCATCAAAAGAGGATTTGGCAGCTTCTGAGGATTTAGAGTGACTTGGGGATGTCCTGGCCTAGTGAGCAGAATTTGTGGTGTCAGTTGCTTAATTCCTGGATGTTCTTTAGTGAAAAGAAAGGCTTCATTTGGCCTGCAGTGGCCTGGGAGGTGAACCTTCTTTTGGGATCAGCAACGCTTTCGGGATCAGCAATGCTTCCCATCTCTTGCCAGGGTTCTCTTGGAGATGCAGTGATCATTGGGATGTCCAACTTGGAGCAGCTGGAGCAGAACCTCAACTACAGCGAGGAGGGTCCCCTGCTGCCGGCCGTGGTGGAGGCGTTCGACAAGGCCTGGAACCTGAGTGCACACGACTGCCCCAACTACTTCCGCTAGGGAGGGCTGGGACACCTGCCACAGGCTCTGGAGACTCAGGAGAGGTACTGCCCACCCTGCCCTCCCATCCATGGGTGGAAGGCTGGAGGTTTTTCCTGAACCAGTGAAGCTTTGTAGGATCCACACCCGTGCCTTAGTCCTCCCTGCCGGCCCCTCAGCTTGCCCAGCACACCCCGTGATTCAGGATGCAGCTGATCAGGAAAATGAACACATTAACGAGGTGAAGGCCCCTGTTCTGCTTTAATGTGAAATCTTAAATAATTACATACAAGAATAAAACATCTTTCTAGTGCAGACTCCATCTCTGACCTGTGCTTAGAACCTGGCATCTTGTTGGCAGCACTCGGGGACTTTGAATCACAGAATTTCAGGATGGTTTGGGTCGGATGGTCCTTAAAACTCATTTTGTTCCACCCCCTGCCATGGGCAGGGACACCTTCCACTATCCCAGGGTGCTCCAAGCCCCATCCAGCCTGGCCTTGGACACTTCAGGGATAAGGCAAAATTCCAAGGATTGAGCTAAGTATCTTCTTCTGTGTCAGAATAACAAACCCTCAGCATCTTTCCCTTTGTGCTGTATCAAAGCTCTATTACATTTACACCCTTTCTTCCTGGTTTTCATGTTTGAGCTGGTATTTCCTCAGATCCCAGGATACACCAACAGCAACAGGCAGCAGCAACGACCATCTGAAGTTTCACATAGGTATTTATATAAATATAAAAAAGCATAGTTAGGTCATTTTATATAAAGATCATCCCAGTCCAGGTGCACCCAGGGAAGGGAAATATCCTCCTCTTTTCGTCCCTAAAATAAAACTGTCTTGTGTCCAAGCTGTTAGTCCTCATTGCTGTCATCATCATCATCCTCCTCTTCCTCCTCCTCTGCTGTGTCTCCCACGAGCTTCTGGAAGTCTCCCGTCTCAGAATTCCACAGAAACTTCATGGTGACTTTAAATTCTGCCATCTCGTAGCCAAAGAGTTTCTAGGAGAGGACACAAATCTGTCATTCCTGCTTTACTGTCTCTGTGCCCAGCCTAGCAAAACAGTAAATTCCGCTTCCAGGTGGGAAGTGGAGCAAAACAGGGACCAAAATAATTGCTGCTGAGTTTTAGGATTTGTGCTAATTAATAATTAGTTATTTTGTGTCAGGAGGCAGGGCTGTTGTGTTACTCACCAGCACACGGGCCTGTTCTGGGGTAAGAACATCCCCTTCCTTGCACACTTCGTAATCCGAAAGCAGCGTCACCACTCCTGCAGAGCAAAATCCCTGGAAATAGGATCCCAGGCACTGGGAACTCCCCTGGAATGTGGGGGGCAGAGCCAGGACTCCCACCAACACCACCCCTTAGAGCTGACACCTTCACCCCAAGGAGATGGGTGAGATCAGGTCTAAAACCCCACACCTGCTTCCTGAGTGGGTTAATCCGAGCTGTTTCCACTGGAAAAGGATGGCATTGTGGAGAAATCTGGGGGTTTTACTCAGCCTTTGACATGAGTTTGGGGACATAAGGAGTTCCAGCCCCAGCCCAACAAGGAGAAAGTTTGTCCCTCAGGTTTTCTCCAGACCTAAATCCTGCTCTGTATTTAACATTCTTCATAAGAGACGCCAGCTGCACAGACAAACCCTGGAGCTGCCCCTCCCTTCAGTACCTTTCTTCAGTGCCGTGGGCAGCCCCAGCTGCCGCAGCTGCGGCTCCATGGAGTGGGGGAACTGCTCCAGGGGCCCCGTGTCCAGGCTCACCCCGTATGGTGCCTTGTTCCCAGCACGGGCAAAGTCCAGCTCCCGGAACTTGGAGAACCACCTGGGACAGAGATGGGCAACAAGAGCTTCAGCTAGGGGAGGAACATCCCTGGGCTGAGACAGGGACTGGGGCATGGCCTGCCCTAGGATCTGGTGTTACTTATGTTGTGGCTGCCCCTGGATCCTTGGAAGTGTCCAAGGAGGTGGAATGAGATAAGCTTTAAGGTTCCTCCCAACCCAAACCCTTCCATAATTCCTTGCTGTCACAGGAATGGCTGGCAGACAAGAGGAAAAAGCCCACGAGACCATCCCTGCTTTAAGGGAAGCAGCAGGGAGCGTTGGGGTTTTGTGGCAACAGAAAGGCTGTGCCAGACTGGGACTTACTCATCCACCTCGTCCCTGGTGCGGTTGGTGAAGAGGAGCCCGACCTCCCCTCTCAGGTGTTTGCTGACCTGGAAGAAAGGAGCATCCATGGGGATTAGGGAGCACCAGGAACTCACCTGCACAGGCTCAGTCCTGCACAGCTCCACTCACAACACACCCTTCACGGCAGGACACACATGGATTCAGTTAAAACACCCACAGAATGGTGATCCCAGGATGTTATTCCAGGATGTGGAATATGCCAGGTGAAGCTTTAGGACACCCAGAGGAAGCCCCAGCAGGTACCTTGTGCAGGTTCTCCTTGTACTCGCTGCTCGGCTCCCGGCCCAGCGCCACCATCATCACCTTGTTCTTCCCGAAGAATATCCTGAGCAGGAGGAGGAGGAGGAGGGTAGGGTGTCAGCCCTGGAGCTCAGCCCCTGGGCACCCTGCACCGCCCTCCTGCCCACCTGCTGTGCTTCCAGGCGTTCCGCACATCCTTCAGCTTGTTGTTCCTCATGTTGGCCACGGAGAAGACGAAGATGTACTTGTAGGTGTCCACACAGCGCCGCAGCTGCGAAGGAGCCGTTACCGGGACCGGGACGGGCACCGGGGGCGGGGAGAACGGGCAGGAGAGGGAGAAGGGAGAGGAGCCCGGGCCCGGGCCAGACTCACCTCGGCGATCAGCGCCTGCTTGGCCTCCAGCCCCTTGCGGGGCGTCCGCGTCAGGGACACTGCGGGAGCGGAGCGGAGAGAGCGTCAGGGAGGGTTGGGGATGGAGATGGGAATGAAGGACGGGAAAGGGGACGGGGAGGGGCATGGGGAACAGGACGGGGATGGTGATGGAGAAGGGAGTGAGAGATGGGCAAGGAATCGAGGGATGGGGAAGGGGACGGGGAGAGGGAAGGGGGCGATGGACGGGGTCGAGAAATGAGAAAACGGATAAGGGGACAGAAATAGGGAAGGGGAGAGGGAAGGGGGCGATGTGGGATGGAATCGAGGAATAGGAAAACAACGGAGAAGGGGACAGGAATGGCGGTGGGGAGAGGGATGTGCCCGGGCAGGGTGTCGGGGGTTCCGGTGCGGGTCCCGCTCCAACCTTTGCGGTCCCGCTTGGACTTCGGCATGGTTCCGCCGTGCTCCGAGGCCCCCGGGCTGCGCGCGGGCTGCCGGGAGAGGGCGGGGCTGCCCCGCGCGCTGCCTGCGCACTCCCCACGGCGCTGACGCGCTTTCCCCGCGCAGGCGGCGGCGCGGGCGGCCCCGCGGCGCAGAAGGCCCCCCGGGCGCCGGGGCCGCTGTCATGGCGGCGGGGCAGCGGGCGCTGCTGCTGCCGGTCCTGGTCCTGCTGCCTTTGGCCGCCGCCGTCTACGAGGACCAAGTGGGCAAGTTCGACTGGTGAGCGCCGGGGGTCCCGCCGGGTTGGGTCTCCGCTCCCGCGGACAGGCCCCGCGCCCGCCGCGCCGCTCCCGCCTCGGTCCCATTTCACCGGCGCTCCCGTTCCCTCTGGCAGGAGGCAGCAGTACGTGGGGAAGCTCAAATTCGCCTCCTTGGAGGCCTCGCAGGGCTCGAAGAAGCTCGTCGTGGCCACCGAGGAGAACGTGGTGGCCGCCTTGAACTCCCGGAGCGGTGAAATCCGTGAGTGCGGCCGCTTTGGGGCCGAGGGTCAATGCGGTGGTGCTGGTTGTTCCTCCGCAAAGGTTAACGCTGCTGCCGGGCCTGGGCGGGCGGGAGGGCTCAGCGCACAGGTCAGAGCCCTGGCTCTGTGAGCAGCCCAGGTTTAAACACACTAACACAGAAACGCCTTCGTGGGCACAAATGCCGTTCTCCCTTGGGCCTGTCTCTTGCAGTGTGGCGCCATGTGGACAAGGGCACCCCGGAAGGAGCCATCGATGCGATGCTGATCCATGGGCAGGGTAAGGGGCTGGCAGGGCTCCTGGAATGTGGAGCCAGCGTTAGAGCACAGGCTGGAGCTGCAGAACCCATCCCTTTGTTGGCCCGTGGTGGGTACAAGCTCCGTGTTCATCCCCCTCTCTCCAGATGCCATCACTGTGTCCAATGCTGGACGGATTCTGCGTTCCTGGGAGACCAACATTGGGGGCTTGAACTGGGAGACCTCCCTGGACACTGGCAGGTGGGATCTCATCTGCACAGGTTTTTTTGTCCTTGTGGTGCTGGTCTGAGAAGGAAAAAAATGGGTCATGGGCTCAGTCTGGGCTTGCTTGTAGAGAAAGATTAGTCAGATGTAGAGTTTCCAAACCAGATTTTGGATGAAATCTTTATGAATGGTTGAACCTTGCAGACAATCCCAGAATCACTGAGGTTGGAAAAGCCCTCCCAGACCATCAAGTCCAACCTGTGACCAATCCCCACCTTGTCCCCAGCCCAGAGCACTGAGTGCCTTGGATACCTCCAGGCATGGGGACTCCAGACCTCCCTGGGCAGCCCCTGCCAAGGCCTGACCACCCTTTCCATAGAGAAATTCCTCCTGATGTCCAACCTGAGCCTCCCCTGGCCCAGTGTGACTGTCCCTGTTCCCTGGGAGCAGAGCCCAACCCCCCCGGCTGTCCCCTCCTGTGCAGAACCACAAGATCCCCCCTGAGCCTCCTTTTCTCCAGGCTGAGCCCCTTTCCCAGCTCCCTCAGCCTCTCCTGATGCGCCAGCCCCTTCTCCAGGGTAAAATAGGAAAATAATTCCCTAATCCCTTGTACCTGTGCTCAGTTTCCAGGGGGCTGCCCTGGTGGGGCTCCCCGAGGCAGTGAAGTACGTGGCAGTGCTGAAGAAGGCAGCCCTGTCTCTGCACTACTTGTCCAACGGGCACCAGAAGTGGGTGGAACACCTGCCAGAAAGGTGAGAACACCTCTAAGGAGAGCTGTGAGCCCCTGGCACGGGGCAGAGGGAAGGGGGCTGCACCTGCCTTGTGCTTCTGCAGTCAGTAGTGTGAGAGGATGATGCTTCATGGTTGCTGCCTGTCCTGCAGTGAGAGCACTCAGTACCAGCTGCTGTATTCCCATGGGACTGGAGTGATCCACGTGGTTGGCATCGTTCCCCAGAGCCACCTGAACGTCTTGACATTCAACGTAGAAGATGGAGAAATCACAAAACAGGTAATGGAGCCAAAATGCTGGATTTGATGTGAACAAATGGGTTTCCAACCCTGTGGTGTGGTGGGTAGAGGAATCAGTTGTTGTGCAACAGAGAACCCTCCCTTTCCCTGAGGCACTGCCTTCAAACCAGGCATTTCATGGCTGAATGCCCTGAAAGCCAAACTGAACTAGCCTGGCAGCTGTCAGTCAAGATTATCCCACAGACCTCAGGCTGACAGGTAGTTTTTCTCAGTTGTGGCTAATAACACTTGACTGAACTTGCTGTTGTGTGCACGTGGGTGCTGTGGGGGCCGTGTCCTGCTGAGCCCTGGCTGTGTCTCTGTGCAGGTGAGGGTGGCAGCCCCGTGGCTGGGGGCCCTGCAGGGCTCCTGTGCCGTGGTGGGCGAGGCTGTGCTGGTGTGTGTGGACGCGGCCGCGCGCTCGCTGCACGTCTGCGCCCTGGGCACGGAGCAGGACATGAGGCACATCCCGCTGCAGGTGAGAGCTGCTGCAGGAACATCCCTGTCGTTCCTTGCCCCACTGGTCTGCTTTCCAGTTGGAGCTGGTTCCCCTGTCTGTCAGTGAACTGGGGGGTGATTGGAGACGGGAGGTCACAATCTGTAAATTGAGGGAAGGGTAGGAAAGCTTTTGTTATTCCTTCTGGCTCATGTCTTCTGAGCTTTGCTCCAATGGAGCCTCAGCCTTCCCTACTCCTACTCTGTCCCCTGACTCAGGGAATCTCTGACTGCTGCTGAGGGGAGGGAGGTGTTGGTCTCAGTGAAGGGCAACTCTCTCAGCACATGTGCTTATCTCCCCTGCAGTCTCTGGAGCTGGAGTTTGCAGATGACTTCCAGGCCAGGATCTTGGCCACTCAGCCCAGTGTGACCAGCGCCTCACGGACTCAGTTCTTCCTGCAGCTGTCCCCAAGCCACTTCTCCCTGCTGCAGTACAAGCAGGGGCTGCTCAGCCACCTCCGGGACTTCCAGCAGGTACCCGAGACAGACAGACCAGGGACAGAGCCAAGTGCAGCTGAACATCCTTCAAACTGCTGGGCTAGCTGGCAGGTGTTAAAAATCTCAGTAACTCTGGGCATCGTGGCTCAAAAACCTGTGGCAGGTCAACTGTTCCCATCTTTATGAGAAGTAGGTCTTTTTTGGTTTTGAGTTAGAGGAAACAATACAATTTAAAATTTGGCTGTGACAGTTCATCTGCTTTTAATTCAACTGTGGTTTTCTTTACTTCACAAGTACTTTTTGATGAGGTTTGAGGGTTTCTTGAGGTTTTTTTTTTTAATGTTTTCTTGCTATTTTTTTCCTTTTCCAGGCAGCTCTGGTGAGCTTTGCAACAACGGGGGAGAAGACAGTGGCTGCTGTCCTGACATGCAGGAGTGAACTGGTCAGCACAATTCCTGTCCTCTGGGACCAGCCCAGCTCTGGGGATGTGCACTGGGGGTGGGTTCCACCGGTGTTTCACAGGCCCAGGGATGGGGAGCCCTTTGAGGAAGAGGAGGATTTGATAAGTTTCAGTGATAACACAAGCAAGGCTTGATTACATCCAGCTCAGCTGTGCCTGGCTCAGTGAATATCCTGTTTTCAGCCCTGTGGAAAGTGTGCATGTGACAAGGAATTTGCTTTCCTGATCCACAGAGGATTTCAGTTCTTGGGGATATCAAACTTAGTTTCATTTTTATCCGAAACAGAATAGAACAGAACAGAGCTGTTTCCTGCCTGATGTCACAGTCAAGCTGAGACTTGTCAGGCAGTTGAAAACCTAATTTTTTATACTTTATTGGTGTCTGAAGCCATGTTACATCTGCTCTCATCCTCACTTCAGAAACCTGGGAGCTCTGATGGCCTCCATGCTGGCAGCACTCTGGAGGATGCCCGGAGGCAGGTATGGGGTGCTCTTGTTCCCCAGTTCTTGTCAGTCCATTTTATTCCTCCACCTGCAGGAGCAGAATGACAGAGGTCTTACACCAGCTGTACAACCTAAAAATACAGCCTGAACATATCCTGAAGCTCCAGTTTTTGCTGGACATGGAATTCTGCTGAAATCCTGCTGCAGGATGTGGTGTGGGGTGTGTGTAACCCCTGTTTTCTGCCCGTTGCTACAGGATTCCTTAACCTGCTCCAATCAAACCTACAACATAAACCTCTACCTGGTTGAAACTGGGCAAAGATTGTTGGACACCACAATCACCTTTAACCTGGAGCAAGGAGGGGCCAGGCCACAGCAGGTGAGCAGGGAGGGGTTATTTCTGTCCTTGCAGTACCCTCCCTTCCCTGATTTGGCAGGATGGGAGCCCCTCAGCCAAAGGGAAAAGCATCACCCTGCTTGCTCTGGTTTCACCTGATTTCTGCTTTCTTCAAGGAGATGATGTGATCAATTATCTCACTGTTTTCCTTGCGTTTTGTTTTGTTTTGTTTTGTTGTTCCCAGCTGTACATCCAAGTTTTCCTGAAGAAGGATGACTCTGTGGGCTATCGAGCCTTGGTGCAGACAGAGGACCACATGCTCATGTTCCTCCAGCAGCCAGGTGATTCCCAGAAACAGCTTCCTCCATTTGTAACAATCACCAGGAGAAATTTTTGTGTCCTTAAGGATTATATTTTATCATTATTTTTCTTGGAAGCTGAAAAAATTAATTTAACTCTTCTGAGTTGCATGAAAGACACAGGAGAATTTCACTCTCACCTGGACAAACAATTCTGCCCTGTTTTGTGTGAGCAGAGCCTTTGGATTTCAGGAGGTTTTCTTTTTGTAGGATGAGGGTGTAAGTACTGGTGTAGATCTTCCTCAAAGATTTTCAGAAAAGGTCCTCATGGCAAAAATATTAATTTGCAGAAAGGGTTGAAAGTCCCATCTCAGTGACAGGAATTTTCCAGGGTTCTAAAGCAATCCAGGAGTTCACACGGTGAATCTCTTATTTTAGATAGACTCAATGACTGTAACCCATTTAAAGCATCAGATTGCTTTTACTGATCCTGAGGTTTTCTTCCCAGAAGTGGCTTCACTTGCATGATGTATTTGTCTTTTATGAAACAGTTAATTTAATGACATTAGATATTTATACACTGTTTTGCATTTCATTAAGAGATGATCTGCATTTCAGGGTTGCACTGAAAGATACTCTTATATTGAGTGAGTCGATTCCCAAATATTAAGTTGATTTTTCCAATATTCTGCTCTTATTTCTTTCCAGGAAAAGTTGTGTGGAGTAGAGAGGAGTCGCTGGCAGAGGTGGTAAGCTTGGAGATGGTGGATCTGCCTCTGACAGGTGCACAGGCCGAGTTGGAGGGAGAATTTGGAAAAAAAGCAGGTGAGTTTAACAGAATTACCTCTGTGAGTTTGTTTTCCTTCATAAATAAATGTGTTTATTGTTTTCTGCTTACTCTGAGCTGAGAGATTAATTTAAATCTCTACTGATGCCAATTAAAATGAGCAGAAATAAACCCTTTTCTGTCTAAACTTTGGAAATCCAATCCAGATGACATGAATGTATTACATTGTTACATTAAAAAAACAGTCAGCAGCAGTAGGAGGGATTTTGGCCATGTCTCCTAAATGTTTCCTGTGACTCTTTCTGGAAGACTCATTTCCAATAGCTTTTTTTTTTGCTTTGTTTTGTCTTTCCTTGCTGTCCTGGATGCAGCCATCCAAGGTAACCCCATCCTGCATGGAGTGTGCTCTGCTCCTGCCTAATGCTTCCTGGTGCCACTGGTCCCCTCTGCTTGCTCTCCTCAGGGGCTGAAACAGAGTTGAAATCCTGTGTTTTAGTTATTTAGGAAGTTGAATACAAACCCTGATTGGGCTGAATTAAGAATTTTTAATTCCTCTGAGTACTGAGTGCAGAGGGATTTCTGTAGGGGCCGGGGGGCTGTAGGTGGGCACAGTGGGAAGGATCACAAAATCCTCTGCATGAAGATTTGCTTTCAGTTGATCAGGGCATGTTTTGGAATGAGTGTAGAGTGGGAAAGGTTGGTAAATGCCAGAGTCTGTCACAGAAATGGCAACTGTAACTTCTTGCAGGGTGGGAGGCAAGGAGTTAGCCAGGTTTGTGCATGGCACTGTTTGACACCACCATTTCAGCTCTGGGGTGGGACCTGTGTGTTTTCCCTGCCGTTGTCACTGTGGGTGCCACTTGCAGATGGTTTGCTGGGAATGTTCCTGAAGCGACTCTCGTCCCAGCTCATCCTGCTGCAAGCCTGGACTGCCCATCTCTGGAAGATGTTCTACGATGCCAGGAAGCCCCGGAGCCAGATTAAAAACGAGATTAACATTGACAATTTGGCCAGAGATGAATTCAACCTCCAGAAAATGATGGTGATGGTCACTGCTTCGGGCAAGGTGAGGAGGCCAAGGCAGGAATCTTTCTAGACTGGAGCAAAGAGTCTCAGCTCTGAATTCCCAGCCATGTTTTTAGCCAGGCTTGGGCAGAAATAATGGGAAGATGCACAGGATGTTTTGTGGTGGCTTTAAAGGGGGACTAAGATTCAGCTCTCTTTGGGATATGACAGAGGAGGATGCAGTGCTTGAATGGGAGGGTTTTTTTCCTAAACTTTGGCTTTCCCACGTGTTTTTCCTCAGCTTTTTGGCATTGAGAGCAGTTCTGGCACCATCCTGTGGAAGCAATATCTCAGGAATGTGAAACCAGGCTCCTCCTTCAAGCTGATGGTGCAGAGAACAACAGCCCATTTCCCCCACCCTCCACAGTGCACTCTGCTCGTCAAGGACAAGGTGAGGCCCCTTCCTTTCCCCTCCACTGGGCATGGGAATCTGCCCTTGGACAGGCCAATAAAACCATCTTCTTGGGCATCACCTGGTTGTCACTGGTGTGGGGATGGCAGGGCAGAAAGATCTGGAGGGAAGCAGACACAGAAGCCTAGGAAACTTAAAAATGATGGTGGTTGTTATGGACAAATGTGGGATAAATGTTTGGACAAATGTGTGTGTCCAAACAGAATATTTTCAGCATGAAATAGCTGAACCCAGGGTATGAATGGTCAACACCAGCAAGTAACAGTTAGAAAAAGACCTTTTTTTAAAACTTAAACAAGAGGCAAAATTTACCCTTTTTTTCAGGAAACCAAAATGAGTTTTCTGTACGTCTTTAACCCCATCTTTGGGAAGAGAAGCCAAGTAGCTCCTCCTGTTCTGAAACGTCCAATTCTCCAGACTTTGCTTCTGCCTATTATTGATCAAGACTATGCCAAAGTGCTGCTCCTGATTGATGATGAGTACAAGGTAAACTGCTTTGCCTGGAGGCAGTTTTCTTCACATTTCTGGTTAATTATTCCCCTCCCTTTTGGAGCAAGATGGAAAAAAAAGCCATTGAACCGCATTTCACACAAAACAATGAGGTTATTCTGGTAAGACAGATCTTATCTTGATAAACATGTTAGAAATAATCTTTCTGGTTCATTCTGGGGTGGGTTTTTTGTCTGTATCAGTTTTTAACCTGTGTTCCCATTCTTCTTTTTCAGGTTACACCTTTCCCAGCTACTAAAAACGTCCTTCGCCAATTAGAAGAAATAGCCCATACCATCTACTTTTACCTAGTTGATGCTGAGCAGGGAAAACTCTCTGGATTCAGGCTGAAAAAGGTATGAAAGACCCATTGCACTTGCTGAATGCCCTGTGGATAATGGCAGATCTCGGTTCCCTTCATGGAGCTTTGCTCAGAACTGGAACATTCAGCCTCAAAACACACCGAAGAAACTGGAAATCCCAGAGCAAGGAAATCTGCATCCTGCTGGTGGAGGTGGTGTCCTTGGAGGATGAGATCCAAACTCCCAGGTGCTTTTTCCCTGCAGGACCTGAGCACAGAGGAGATCTGGGAGGTGGCCATCCCCACGGAGGTGCAGAGGATTGTGACTGTCAAAGGGAAGAGGTCCAACGAGCACGTGCACTCCCAGGGCCGTGTGATGGGCGACCGCAGCGTCCTCTACAAGGTGCTGCTGCAGCTCTGTGTTGGCTCTTTGATGAGGGGTTATCCTGTGGGAAGATCCCAGTACCATTTCCTGCTGCCAAACTGGGATGAGCTGCCCTGTGGTGCCAGTTTCTCTTTATGGGCACCAGTGTCTCTGTGGAAAAATGCTCATTCTGGAGGTTTCTTTTTGAAAATGTTTTCTTACAGCAATTAAGTCAGTCAAAGTCTGATATTGGGGAAATAACAGCTTGATTTCTTGAGGTGCTTGATTCTAATTTGTTCACAATATGCTCAGTGCCAGATGAAGAGCAGGCAGGAGGCGTCTGTGGCACTGAAAGGGGGTCTCAGCTGTTTCTCCTTTGTCCCTAGTCCCTGAATCCCAACCTGCTGGCCGTGGTGACCGAGAGCACAGACACGCACCACGAGCGCACCTTCATCGGGATCTACCTCATGGACGGGGTCACGGGCAGGATCATCCACTCCTCCGTGCAGAAAAAGGCCAAGGGGCCCGTGCACATGGTGCACTCTGAGAACTGGGTGGTGGTGAGAGCTGCTTCTTATTTGGGGGACCCCTGAAATCATGAGCTGAATGATATTAAGGTGATAAAAAGTGACCTGTAATGAAGGTCCTTCACGGTGCAAATATGGCAAAATGCACACGTAATGCACTGTGTGCAAACCCTGACAATTTGTAAGCTTAACAAATTAGCATACTTAACAGAAATCTTCCAGTTAGAGGGACAGTTAATTAAGTAATCCCCCCCTTTTAGTTCTCTCCCCACTGAAGCCCCCTCTAGCTTCTAACCCCCATTTATTATGTCTATGATACATGGAAAAAATGAGATGTCCTTGGCTCACTCTAGAGCAAAGACTAAATAAGATTGCAGCAAGGTTAGCTTATTGTTCTAAAATCTAAGGGAGGGGCAGGAAGGTGCTACAGTCAGTTAAGGAGCTGTATAACTATATAATAGTAATCTACAGATACATGGAAAATGTATAAAAAGAAAAACTCCTTTTGGCAGGGAGGCAGTTCCTGAACCTGCATGGAGGCAGTTTTGTGACCACCCTCTGTGATTTTCCTGTGTCCTTGACTGCTTCCCTGATGTTCCTGAACTCCTCGTTGCAGTACCAGTACTGGAACACGAAGGCCCGGCGGAACGAGTTCACAGTGCTGGAGCTCTACGAGGGCACAGAGCAGTACAACGCCACAGCCTTCAGCTCCCTGGACCGCCCCATTCTGCCCCAGGTTCTCCAGCAATCCTACATTTTTCCCTCTGCCATCAGTGCCATGGAGGCCACCATCACCGAGCGGGGCATCACCAGCCGCCACCTGCTCAGTGAGTACCTGCTCAGTGAAAGGGGAGCACTGAAATCCAAGCACAATGCGCTTTGCTGCCAAAGAGTCGTGCCTGGGGGTTGTCCTGGACTCCTGCAAGTGCAGGGATAAGCATTTGTCTCTGTTGGCTGTCAGAAAAATGCTGTCAGGAATGGCCATGAGGTGCCACCACTTTCCAATGGTGCCCAGAGTAGCAATGGCCATAAACTAAAACCCAGTAAGTTTCTGTCATCATAAGACATGAAAGAAGTTGACTCCATGCTCTCAGAAGAGAAAATAGAAGGCTTTATTTACAGTTTATTTAGTTTCTTTTATAGCATGCTGCACTAAAAGGAACACTATTCGTGCAGAGCGTTTGACACCTCTCAAATCCATTGGTTAAACCCACAGATGTAGTAAATAACACCTGCAGAGAGGTTTGTTATGGGAAGGAATATTGTTTACTTAAAATGTTTTGGGGGAAAAGGGAGAGCTATTGAAAAGTTCCCTTGGGAAGAGCTAGCAGTTCTCAGGCTCAGAAATATTGAGCCCACAAGTTTCACCCCAACATGAGGAAAAATTTTTACTTGAAAGTGGCAGAGCAGTGGCACAGCTGCCCGTGGAGGGTCTGGAGTCTCCCTCTCTGGAGACGTTCCAAACCCACCTGGATGCATTCCTGAGTCACCTGAGGACCCTGCCTGGGCAGGGGAGGCTGGACTGGGTGATCCCCAGACAGCCCTTCCAACCCGTGCTGTTCTGGGATTCTGTGATGTTTAAGATATTTTTCCTTCAATGCACAGTTGGGCTTCCCTCTGGGGCCATCCTATCCCTTCCCAAGGCACTGCTGGATCCTCGGCGCCCGGAGATCCCGACGGAGCAGAGCAGGTACGGAAGGAGTGAGAACTTCTCTCCCTGGGCTCTGCAGAGGGCTGGATTTTGTGTGTCAAAAGTTGTGTGAAGAGGAATGACTTGTCCTGGCTGGATTCAGAGCAGTCTTGGCACAGAATGAAGGAAAGTTCCTTCAGATCAAAGGTTGGACTCTATGACCCTGGAGGTCTTTCCCAACCTGAAGGATTCTGTGCTTCTGTTCCCAGTCTGTGGTGATGAGATGCATTTGTCTGTGTTACAGCAGGTCCGTCATTAAACCAGCCTGGTGTCTGTATTCTCAGGGAGGAGCAGTCAAAGGAACTGGATCTTTTAGAGTTACACTTGTAAAACTTTGAAAGCTTTAGAGGAGATGGTGCAGCTTAGCCTGACCCATCTGATCCATTTGATTTTCATCCTGCAGCAATAATGAGTCTGCACTGGGAAACGCTCCCAAATTTGCTGTTTTAGCTTAGCTTCAGGAAACACTGGTGGCATCCCCTGTGTGCTGCCTGGCTGGGGTTTGATGTTTCTCGTGGTGCCTTGCAGAGAGGAGAACCTGATCCCATACTCGCCAGACGTGCAGATCCATGCTGAGAGGTTCATCAACTACAACCAGACCATCTCCAGGATGAGGGGGATTTACACAGCCCCCTCTGGCCTTGAGTCCACATGCTTGGTGAGTGCAGGGTGGAGGCCTCTGTGGAATTTGAGGGTGGATTCCAATCCCATGGCAGGGACCTCTGTAACTCCCATAACACAGCTGATCACAGCTCCTTTCCATTAACCCTGTGTGGATCATCTTGGGGTTTTGTGCTCCAAGCTGCATCCCCAGCTCCTGATCTCTCCCCTGCAGGTTGTAGCCTATGGGCTGGACATCTTCCAGACCCGGGTGTACCCCTCCAAGCAGTTTGATGTGCTCAAGGACGACTATGACTACGTGCTGATCAGCAGTGTCCTCTTCGGGCTGGTCTTTGCCACCATGATCACCAAGAGACTGGCCCAGGTGAAGCTGCTGAACAGGGCCTGGCGCTGAGGGAGGCCCAGCCTGGAGAGCAGTTTGGGCTGGGATCTCAGCCCCACCCTGAGGGATGGATCCAAACGCCTCTATTCCATTTGGCTGGAAGATATTTGTGAGGAAAAGCTGCTGGTGGAACAAAACCTGCACTGCCCATGTGTTTCCCGTGAGGAGAAATGGAAGAGATGAAAAACAGAGACTTTTTTAGTCTATTCTGACTGAAAAAGAAGGTCCCAACCCCCCTTTAAGGTCCCAAAATCAGTGTCTCCCTGATGTTGGTGAAGAGAATCCTAAGGATGTGTGTCCTGCTGATCCTGGGCTCTCCCTCAGTGCCAGCTGTGCTCCACATATCTGGCAGAGAGGAGGGTTGTTGGCTGTGGAGATGTGGTAACAAGCTCCTGGTGTGAGGAAGAGACCTTGGGTGATTTCCTTAGGAAAAATGTTGGGAATTGGGTGTCTGTCAGTGGGAAACGGCCTCATGGAGCCACTGACAAAGCTGCAGAGCAGTGGGAAGAATTTGAGCCTAAAGTTTCTCCATGTTCTTTATTTATTTTGACAACATCAGTTCCTTCCCATTTTTTTCTAAATTCTCCTGCCTCTTTTTTTGTGTTCAACACTTGGGGTAAAGGTAGGGTGGTTCAGGGGGGGAGCCTCTCAGCCTTTCCTTCGGGATCACGGCTCTGAACTCGGTGGATTTTAATTGTTCAGATCCGGATTGGCATCGAGTTGTTCCCCCAGGAAGAGGCTGTGTCCCCTCCACTCCCTCAGTGTCCGGATCCCAAAATAAAGCTGCGAAGCAGGGAGTGGGTCTGTGTTATTAAAGTGTTTCTTGGGCTATTTAAGGGTTTGGGGCTATTTAAGTGGGCATTTGCGGCTGTTCAAGTGGGTTTGGGGGGGGCTATTTAGGTAGTTTTTAGGGGTTATTGGGGTAATTTTTCAGGGATGTTTAAGTGGATTTTTTGGGGCTGTTTAGATGGGGCTTTGGGGCTATTTAAGTGGGTCTTGGTGGGGCTATTGAGGTGTTTTTTGGGGACCATTGAGGTGGTTTTATGGGGCTATTTCAATAGGATTTTCGGGCTGTTTCAGTAGGGTTTGAGCTACTTAAGTGGATTTTTGGCTGTTTAAGTGCGGATCTTTTTGGTATTTACGGTAGGGGGTTGTTTTCTTATTTAAGTATTTTGGGAGACCCTTGAAGCGGGGATGGTTTCGCTATTCCAGTGGTTTGGGGGTTTTTGGATGATTTTTCGGACCGTCCCAAGTCCTCCCCACCCCGGGGCAGCCGCGGGGGCGGGGCGCGCACAGGGCGCGTGCGCGGCCCCCCCCGCCTTCCCCGCGCCGCGCACGCGCCGCGCGCCAAAGTTGCTGACTCACGCAGTGCGCACGCGCCCGCGCCGCGGGCCAATGGGGCGGCGCGACGTTGCGCGGTCGCCGCCCCGCCGGCAGGGGGCGCTGTGCGCGCCGCGGCCCCCCGGCCCAGCGCAGCCCAAGATGGCGGCGGGCGGCGCGGGGGCCGCGGCCGGGCCCGGCTGGGACGTGGCCGTGCGGCCGCTGCTCTCCGCGTCCTACTCTGCTTTCGACATGAAGGAGCTGCCGCAGCTGCTCGCCTCCGTCATCGAGAGGTGAGGGAGCGCGGGCAGGGGCTGCCGCCCCTCGGCGTCGCCCGCTCAGGGGGAGCGCTGGGGGTGCCACTGCGGGAGCGGCTGAGGTGGGGCCCGGCCTGGTGCCCGGTGCCGGGCTCGGTGTCCGGTTCCCGGCAAGGCAAGCGGTGGGGCTGCGGCTGCCCGGGCAAAGCCCGAGCTCCGTCCCTGGCTCCTCCCGCTGTCCTGGGGCCGGAGCTCTCGGAGGTGCCCTCAGGCCCCATAACGGGCTGAGGGTGCTCGCCCGGCCGCAGCACCTCGGACAGGCGCTCGCCGAGAGGTTTCGGGACTGTTCTTGTGGTTTTGCTTTTGTCCAGGGGTGTCACAGTTTGCCCGGTTGGGCCGTGGGAAGTGTTGTCTCACCCGGCTCTGGGGGGACCAGACTTCCCTCTAAGTCTTTACCACTGCAGTGCTTCTCCTATTTTAAGTCGAAATTATGCAGAACCAAATCAAGTCTGCCTTATCTTAACCACACAGGTTGGAGTCAGAGCATAAGAGTACCCACCACAGCTACTTAATTCAACTTACAGGTTCTTTTATGGTCTAAAACACGAGATGTGAATGTCACAACATCACGCTCAATTTTAGAGATATAACCCCGGCCACAATAAGTTGTTAGGAAACATAAAATAAACAGTACACTGAGGAAGATGATAAAATGAAGCCTTGTGGTGTTTTGTTTAATGTAGCATGGCTGAGTGTACAGTGGATGCTTCAGACTCAAAGAGTTAATTTGAGGAGTTCTGTGCCAGTGTTCAATTGTTTCCCCAGGAGCTGCACGCTCAGTGTTGATGGCTTTGGGCAGTCTTTGTTTTAGGGACAGTGTCACTTTTCCCAGAGCAGCTCTGCTGTCCCTGTGCCTCAAGTTCATTAGTCGAGTGTTTCCTCAAACTATCCCAGGGACACTCGAGTGGATCCACTTGAGTTCTGGGAGAGGGCTGTTTCCTCCTTTAGAGGGAATGTTGGTTCTGTTTTCCACTTGAGACAGCAGTTTGTTACCTTCAAGCAGCACTGCCTGAGGCTGGAGTTGTGATGGCCTGGCAGGATTTGGGCTCTTGCAGGATGGTACTTTTTCTTTTGTGCCTTGGTGTGGCATGCTAAATGACAAAGGAATAAATTCAACTTGTTCATGTCTGGAGCTGTGCTCTTCTGTGCTGAACAAGAATCTATCTTTAGATTTCTCACAGATCATCTTTTATGTGTTCAAGTTATTTTTAGCAGGCAGAAGTTGAGCTCTTGATGGTGTCAGCCAACCCCAAAGTGGCTGGATTTTCCCTTAAATAAACTTGGTGCAATGACAGCAAAATCACTAGTATTATTCTTTCCAAAATAAATCAATAAACTCCTTTTTTTAACTACTCTGGTATTTCATGTATAGTTTTAAGCATCATCAGGTTACTGGTATTCCGCTGTTAGCAGGTGTCTTCAAGAATTGACAGAAATTAGGCCCTTATTTGACATAGATGATGGAAATGCTGACTTGGACAGGTGCAGATGGAGAGGAGCTCTGTGTCTGTGAAGTCACTCCAGGCTGGTTTTTGGGGAATTACTCCCACAGGGAGAACTGCACCTGGAGCAGTGCCTTCCCAAGGAGGAGGCTGCTCTGTGCCCACTGCCCCAAGGACAGGGGGTATTCAGGGCTGCTCAGGGCTGGGGAGCAGAGCCGAGGCAGGAGCTGGGATTTGGTGCTGATTAACTTTGATAGGTGACAGAGGCTTCTCCTCAGCCTGAGCAATGAGCTTCCCAGGGAAGCAAAACCCCTCTAAGCAATAAACCACAGTACAGGGGCTGCAAAGCCATTATTAAATCTCACTGTATACTCAGAATAACACTCTGGCACATCTCAGTTTGAGCTGTTATCTTCTGTCGATGGTTATTTGTAAGGATTGATGATTACTTGACTGCTGCCTTCCACTTTGCATTATCATAACATCCACAGTGTGCTTTAGTAAAACTCAAAGCTCCCATTGCCCAATCCCTATCTCGTGCTGGATTCTGCACCTCTGTGTTCTTTACACCCTGTGGGCACTGTGTGGTGCACAGCTTGACCTATGCAGTAATTTAGGAGCTGTCAGCGTCTCCTGTACTCTGTTATTCCCAAATGGTTCTATTTGTTCTCTTAACAATACTTACATACATCTAGTGCTGCTGGCTTGGAGTTGGGCCTGAGAGGTAGGTGAGCAGGATTAATGTCTGAAAAGGAAGGAGCACAGACTGCTTTGCATGTTCAGTCTCAGGGCTTGTTCCTCACCAGAGCAGTTCAGGCAGGAGAGGGTGAGGTGAGGCCTGAGGTGTTGGAACTCGGTTGTGTGAGGCTGTTGAATATCTTCTAGTAAAGCCTCTCTCTTAATTTTCTATTTTTCTATTTCTATTTCAGCTTTTTTAGGCAGACTCAATAAAACCTCAGACCTAGGAAATCAAATTACAAAGCTAATGAGTGTTTCTTTTTGCTCATTTTTGTGGAGAAATGGTTCTGTTTCGGAGTTGTTTCTGTTTCAGCTGCACCTCCTGTTACAGCTGGAAACGATGGCTTAGGGTGGAAAAAGGGAAGGTGACTGGGCATAAACTGGGCTTTGTCCAGGTCAGCAGGGAATGGTGAAATTGGCCTGTGCCATGGGCTGCTGCCCTCTGCTTCCCACCTACCTTCCAGGAATAACCTCAGTCCCAGAGGTGAAGAGCCCAGCCTGGCTGGATTTGGAGAGGCAAAGTGAAGCTGAGTCTGATAATCTGTTCTTCCAACTTGCTTGTTCACATCACTGCATGAAAGCGTGAAAGAAAGTAAATGATCATTTATGAGGCAGATATGCACATCCCTTAGTCTTGTCACAGGAAAAATGGGAGGTGGAGGTGGGTGTGGAGGCAGAGCAGTTTGTGTTCTCTGTGTCTGTGCAGGTGGGGTGTGGTGGAACACCTTTAAGGTGTCACCTCTGCCATAAAAGGCTGATCTCTGGGGCAGTGAGTGTAGCTGAGAAGCCTCAGAGACTCTGCCTTCCCTGCCCGAATCCCTCCCCAGCTGGTGGCAGGTGCTGTGCCTGTGTCTGCTGTGGTTCTGCAGTTGCCTGGTTTGATCCCTCTGATTTGCAGACTTGCACAAGCTCCAGTTGCCTCGGTGCCATGATGAGAAGGGAATGCCTGTGCTCCGGGCCTGGCAAATCCTGCCAGCGTTAGCAGAACACACAGTCCAGGCTCTCTGGGCAGCTGAGTTTAGAACAACTTAAAGGTTAATGAGCCTTTGGCAGGGAGTGCAGCTGGTAGAGCCTGACCTGTTGATGCTGTGGAGGAGAAACACTGGCAGCACAATATTTCCTTACATTTCCTGTGTGGGCAGAGGTGCTGATGCCGTGATCTGGCTGCTGCTGGAGGACTCAGTCCTGGGGACACGAGGGTTGTGTTCCCAGAGCGGTCGCCGTGCCTTGCCCCTGTCACTGGACACTTTGGGCTGTTGGGTGGTGCTGCTGCTGTGCTGGGTCTGCCTGACCTCTATCCCCTTCTCCCTTGCAGTGAATCTGAGATCCTGCACCATGACAAGCAGTATGAGCCTTTTTACTCCTCCTTCGTTGCACTTTCCACACACTACATCACTACTGTGTGTGGTCTCAGTAAGTGTTCCTTTGCTTCTTTTGCTCCTGTGTAATGACTGGATGCAGTAAAAGTAAAACAGAACTGTTGATTTTTGTATTTGTTTTTTTGTCCTCTTGCTGAATCAGACTTTAGGGCCAGCATTGCTGGCTTTTGTACCATGAAATGTCAGCTCTGATGGAAAGGGAAGCTTGTTGATGGGAGTATTTGGCCACCATCAACTGGATAGCATTGCCTTTTTGGCCGCTTATTCATTGACCTGATTTAATTTTGGTCAAGTGTTTAAATCAGTGTTCAGGATTTTTAGATTATCCTTCAGCAGTTATAATACTGCCATGCCTGGAAATGTCCAGGGCTGGGTTGGATGGGGTGTGGAGCAACCTGGTCTAGTGGAAAGTGTCCCTGGCCATGGCAGGGGATGGCCTGGATGGGATTTAAGGTCCCTTCCAACCCAAACCATTCAGGCTTTCTGTAGTTACGTTACTGTGTTTGAGTTAATGATCAAAACATTGTGACTCAAAATATTTTTTGTTATTTTGGCTGACAGTTTAGCAATTTCAACAAAAACTGGGTTTTGTGAACTTGTTTCATGTTCTTCAGCGCTTCTGTCAGCATTAAATAATGTTGCTGGGGAAACTGCTTTATCTGTCTGAATTCCCGTCTGGCAGAAGGAATTATCCTCGCTTTGCTGACATTTCTTGGGTTACATTGTAATGAGACTGAGTTTATATTGCATCTGTGTTAGGCAGAAGAGATGGAGTGTGTACCCACACTGCAGAGCATCCTGCTTTATTGACAGCATTGGCAGCTTATTACACTGGACTATTTTAAAACTTACTCTGAGTACAAGGATCTGCTTTTTTCAGTACCCAGAAACCAGTTGCAGTCAGTGGCAGCTGCGTGTAAAGTCCTGATTGAATTTTCCCTGCTGCGGCTTGAGAACCCAGACGAAGCATGTGCTGTTTCACAGGTGAGCACAGGTTTGGACCTCCTGGGCCAGCCTCAGTGTGAGAATGGACTTTGGGCTCTAATTCTGAAATATCTTCTCTAACGTCAAATGCATAAAGCAAAATTAATGAAGCTCTTAAAATACTTAAGGTGTACACTTTGGTAGACCCTGATTCCTGCTGAATCTTGCCTTTGTATACTATACTCAGAATCAAAGCTTGCTCACAACTTGAAATAAAGGTGACCTGAAGCCTTGGTTAATGCAATTCCAGTTTCCTACACTCTGGTTTGAATTTGTGCAACAACCTGGGTACAGCTATCTGTTGAGTTTTTAAAGATATTTTCTTGCCTACTTGTATTTCTGTCTTGTGGGAAAGCTTAAATGTATTTGAAAGAGGGACGGCTTGTGAGGAGTGTTCCCATAATGTAGTGTGTCACAGCAGAGAGAGCTTTTCCAGGTGTTTTCCACAGGAAACACAGGCAGTGTCAGTGACCTGGATTACCTGCAGTCAGGGATGTGTCTCGATCCTTGGGGAGATCAGAGTACCTCAGAACTGTGACAGTGGCCTCACCACTGAAGCTACGTTACTCTAAATCCATTTGTTTAGAGTAAACGATATGGAGGAGGGATTGGAATCAAGAGGGTTTAAATGATACTTGATGTCTCTGTTTTCTGTAGAAACACCTCATTCTGCTGATCAAGGGGCTGTGCACGGGCTGCAGCCGCCTGGACAGGACGGAAATCATCACCTTCACAGCGATGATGAAATCAGCCAAGCTGCCTCAGACTGTCAAAACCCTCTCTGATGGTAGGGAGAGGGCTTCAGCTGTGTGTGTTTCACTGCAGCACTGGAGTTAGACACAGAAAATCTGAGGTTTGATGTCTGAAATGGGGGTTTGTTGTTTTCCCTGCAGTTGAGGACCAGAAGGAATTGGCCTCCCCGGTGAGCCCAGAGCTGAGACAGAAGGAAGTGCAGATGAACTTCCTCAATCAATTGACATCAGTCTTTAACCCCAGAGTCTCATCATCACCATCAATCACAACAGAGACACAGGTGAAAAACCTCTAAAACAGAAACAGTCTGAATTTCAACCATTAACCCAGTGCAAGGAGGGACAGAGGGCTCTAAGTGGTACTTCTTGATACAGGTGTAAAGAAAACCTTTCTTAAGTACATAAATCCTGCTTGCATGGGATAAATGGCAAACAACCAAATACTGTTTGTGCTGTATTGGCAATACTGGATTTGTTTCCTCCTAGAATGCAAGGCTCAGTGGCATCCATGGCTGTTTGGGGTTGTTCTGCTGATACACCTTGCTTCTGTGTAGAGACTTAGAGAAATAATGTGTGTTTTTAGTGCCTCCATAATATATTTGGTATGTACTTGCTTTAGGTGGAAGGAGAGAGCGAGGATCAAGCTGCTACAGATCAAACCTCTGCAACAAAGACCAAGAGCATATTCATTGCTCAGAATGTGGCCAGCCTGCAAGAACTTGGTGAGAATCAGTTTTCTAGCTTGGGGCCAAAAAAGTACTGGAAAAATGTCTCTCCAGTATTACATCGCACAGCTCTGAGTTGGAAGAAACTCTCTGACCCAAGAGGTTCCCTGAGTTGCCTGGTGATTGCCAAGGGAGGTTGTGGCTGGAATGGAGTTTTCATTGCAGAGATGAGCTCAGTGTATTTGTGTTTGAAGGGGTAAATTAGGTGGACAGTATGAAATACCTTATGGGATAGATTGTTGAGTAGATGTGGATTAGAATCACAGGATTGTTAGGGTTGGAAGAGACCTTTGGGGTCATCAAGTCCCACCAGCTGGACCTGGTGTGCCCTATAACATGGACACAGAGCTTTGTGACACCCATTTACAAGTGCGGGCTGCAGACTTCAGCAGCTGGTGTTACAAAGCACTCTTTATCCTATTGCCTCAATTCTGATGGCATTTTCTCACCACCAAGAGCAATTAAGTCAATTACTGAGCACCGTTAGGGCTGGGCCAGTGACACAGCCCTGCTGCTGTGGTTGGCAGGTGGCTCCGAGAAGCTGCTGCGCGTGTGCCTGAACCTGCCGTACTTCCTGCGCTACATCAACCGCTTCCAGGACGCCGTGTCCGCCAACTCCTTCTTCATCATGCCGGCCACGGTGGCCGACGCCACGGCCGTGCGCAACGGGTCAGTGCCACCCCTGCTTGGGGCATCTCCGTGTGCCTGGGGGAGGTCACTGTGCTCTCTGGCCTGTCCTCACCGTGTGTCCTGCCCGCAGGTTCCACTCACTGGTGATCGATGTCACCATGGCTCTGGATACCCTGTCCCTGCCTGTGCTGGAGCCCTTGACACCCACACGTCTCCAGGACGTGACTGTTCTTGCTCTCAGCTGTCTCTATGCAGGTGAGTGGATCTGCAGTAGTTTTTTGGAGCTTTTGGCTGTGCTTTATTACCTGCGTGTTGGAGGCTCAGCCCACAAGCAGCCTTTATTTCTCATGAATTTGAAGCCCTGCAGCACAGCGTGGTGATCAGGTTAATATTGAAGTTGTTACTGATATGTTCTGCTACTGTTCTGTCAGTATCTAAGAAAAAGACTGAGTGACTCAACATTTTCTTAACAACCTGTAATTTCTGCTCTTTCTTTTTATATTCAGAGCATAATATATTTTTACTTTAGGCTTCAGCTTAATTTGTTATGGCCCCAAATCAGCCTTGTTTCCCAGGAGTGGTTTAAGCACACCAAAATGCTGAGTGTTCAATTGGTATGAGGGGCACTTTAAGGAGATGTGTCACTCAAGTCTGAAGATTGTCTTAAAAATGGTATTGAATTAAATGGTAAAACATTAACCTCCTTTAATTGCTCTCATGTGTTTCTGTAGGGTAAAACTTCACTCTTTTGAGGGTACAAAAGATTTTTAAATCTTTTGCTGTAATACTGAGCGTTCCTTGCTCCATCAGGTTGATGGACATGTTCGGTACCATTTGTCTTAATGTGCTAAATTGGAACATTTTGTCCCAAGACTGCCTCTTCCTAAGAATGTACCCTGCACTTGTTTTCCCTGAGGTGTGAGCGTGGCCACCTGCATGGCCATCCTGCATGTGGGCAGCACCCAACAGGTACGAACCGGGTCAACAAGCTCCAAAGAAGAAGATTATGAAAACGATGCTGCTACTATTGTGCAGAAATGTGTAAGTAAATGACAGAGTGTTCATTGTTTTCCTCCTCAGCAAGTGAAGAGCACAAAATTTGTATTTGTTTGCAGTGCAATACACAGCTATGATTTTGAGACATTGCCATTGCTGATAAAGGAATTAAAGGGGTGGCTAATTGTAGAGGGTAAAATACAATTACATTTGGAGTTTTTATTTTTGTTGCTGTCTGGTGGGGTGCCTTAAAGCCATGGTTTTGTCTTTATTTGCAGCTTGAAATCTATGAAATGATTGGACAAGCCATCAGCAATTCACGGCGTGCAGGAGGGGAGGTAAGATTTCCATCTCAGGAAGCTTTTTCACCCTTTTTGTGCTTGTGTACTTTGGCATTTGGATTGATGATGTTTTGTCTTTTTGGTGCTTTTTTCTCCCCCCTTCCCCATGACTTTTGGCACGATAGCATTATCAGAACTTCCAGCTGCTCGGGGCTTGGTGCTTGCTGAACAGCCTCTTCCTCATCTTGAACCTCAGCCCCACGGCCTTGGCTGATAAGGGGAAGGAGAAGGATCCCTTGGCTGCTCTTCGTGTCAGAGACATCATTGCTCGCACTAAGGAGGGTGTGGGGTCTCCCAAGCTGGGACCTGGGAAAGGGTATGTGACACCCCTGCAGGAAGCATTGTCCAGGGCTCTAACCAGCCCCAGCAAGCAGCTACTGCAGGGTCTTGCTGGTCTCGTGAAATTTTATCTCTGTTTGCAATTCAAGTCCCGAGTCTTGGAAAGAGGAGAAGTTGTTGTCTCCAGTTTAGCAAAGCAGTCACTTTATTTAATATTTATTTATTTATTTATTATTTCCCCCCTGAGATGCCATTCTGTCCTTTCTGTTTCTGCAGGCATCAGGGGTTTGGGGTGCTGTCAGTGGTGCTGGCAAATCATGCCATCAAGTTGCTGTCATCTCTTTTCCAAGATCTGCAAGTGGAGGCGTTGCACAAGGTATGCAGGTAGCATGGACATTGTCCTGAGCCTTCTCTACTGATGCAGTCTTGGAATTCTTCTACCAATTTCTCTCTCTTTCAATTCAATTTGAAACTCTGTCCTCCAGGGCTGGGAGAGCGACGGCCCTCCAGCAGTGCTGGATATCATGGCTCAGAGCACATCCATCCAGAGGATCCAGCGGCTCATAGACTCTGTGCCACTCACTAATCTGCTGCTGACTCTGCTCTCCACTTCCTACAGAAAGGTAGGAACTGGCACACAGCTAGAGAACTTCTGGAGCTGAGCCACACCAGATTGTCATCACTTAACAAACTGGGGCTGTGCTGAGAACATACAATTCTTCTTTCAAAAGTCGTCAGCCAGAGCCTTTCTCTTTCCTCTTTTCAGAGATGTAAATTTGACAAACTTGTGCTAATGGAAATGCACTTTTTCTGGAAGTTCAATGGTATTTGTGATTTTAGTGGAAGATGAAAAAGGTGCATTGGTAACATGATTTTATATTAGAACTGTTATTTCAAGTGTTGCTTATAAGCTTGGTGTAGATTGTTTATTTTCAGTCATTCTGCGTAATTTTTAGTACAACTTAAGCCTTGAAAAACTGTTAATAAACTAGTTGAGACAAATTTCCTAGAAGAAAATTAAAAGGCATGAGGAAGTTACTCTTATTTTCAGATTACAATCTTTCCCAATCCTAACATTTTCCTGGTTCTGCTGTTCTTTAGGCCTGTGTCCTGCAGCGCCAGAGGAAGGGCTCGATGAGCAGCGATGCCAGTGCCTCCACTGACTCCAACACTTACTACGAGGATGACTTTAGCAGCACTGAGGAGGACAGCAGCCAAGGTAATAGAGTTTGCAGCAGCTCAGGATTTTACACTGCTTTTCACATTTAATGGAAACCTGGCTACTGTGCTGTTGTCTTCTCAGACTGTGACTTGTAACACTGGAAATACAGAGCAGTTTGTAGGGTCTGTGTGGCAGAAGAAGTGCTGACTGCACTCTTTTGTGTAAACTGAAGCCTGAGTGGCTAGGATTTCACAGTATTTGCGTAGAGGAGAGTGGAAATAATTTCTTAGTGTAAATTCCTGCTGGACCTCTGTGAAAGGGCTTTGCCTTGTGGTTTGGACAGAGGAAATGAAGATTGCAGACACCTTAAGGCTGCTCACTGAAATTCTGGTTTAAGCCTTTCTCAGACTTGGTAGTTTTGTGAGGTATTTGCTTGTAACAGGATGGGTTTGTTCTTCCCGCCCTGTGTGCTAGATGACGACAGTGAACCAATCCTGGGGCAATGGTTTGAAGAGACAATCTCTCCCAGCAAAGAGAAAGTGGCCCCACCGCCGCCCCCTCCACCCCCTCCTTTGGAGAGCTCGCCGCGGGTGAAGAGCCCCAACAAGCAGAGTGCTGGGGAGAACGGGAACATCCTGGCCAGCCGCAAGGACCCCGAGCTGGTACGGCCAGAGCTCAGCCCGGGGAGCTGTGGGGGCTCAGGGCAGGCACTGCTGGGCTGTGGCACCCTGCTCCTGCCAGGGACAGCTCCTGCCAGGGACAGCTGTGCTGGCAGCCTCCGTGGGAAAGGGCAGGGGGTTCTGGTGCACTGCTCAGGGGAATCAGGGAGTCCTCTCCCTCTCCCATCCCTTCCCCTCCTCTCCGGTCCTGTCTGCGCCTCTCCACTCCTCGTTGCTGCCAGGGAAGCAGAGGCTGGAGATTGTATCTGTTTCAGTGATAGAGAGAGAGGGAAAATGAGGGCAGAGCTGCAAGTGACATGACTTGCTGATAGAATGCTTTTAGCTCCAGCTCTGTTGGGTAAAGACAAAAATAAATACTGCAGTGGAGAAGTTAGAGCAACCTCCAACCTTCTCAGAGAGTTCTGGAATCAGTTCGGGTCCAGACTACAGTGCAAGGAGCTGGATTGCCATGAGTGCACCTTTCCTCCAAGGCAGGAGGGGGAGGTTTAAGGGACTCGGTTTATTTTGCTGGTGGTTTAGTTTTTGTTTAATGTTGTCCTTCTGCCTTTGTTGCTTCTATAGTGTGTTTCTCTTTTCTTTTCAGTTTTTGAGCCTAGCTTCAAACATTTTGAACTTTATCACTTCTTCTATGCTGAACTCCAGGAATAACTTCATCCGCAACTACCTGAGCGTGTCCCTGTCGGAGCAGCACATGGCCACGCTGGCAAGCATCATCAAGGAGGTGGACAAGGATGGCCTGAAGGGTGAGTGAGCAAACCTCTCTGGTAGAGCTGTACAGCTCAGAGGTGTCACTTTTGTTTTAGTTTCATGTCAGTTTTAAATACTGGAGAGCAAAGGTAGTAAGTGGCTTTCGATCCCTGTCTTATAGGCACGTCCGATGAGGAGTTTGCTGCTGCTCTGTATCACTTCAACCATTCCTTGGTGACCTCAGATCTTCAGTCCCCTGCCCTGCAGGTGAGCTGGGATTGAATGCATAAATAAAATGAAGAAGTGTTGGTATCTGTTTATGCCTCTGTATGGGTTCTCCACACCTTGAGTAGTGTGTTGGTTGTTCCATTTGGCCCTGAGGATATTCTGCAAAAAGAGATTGGAATATTTTGAGTGCTGTGATTTGAATGACCTTTGCAGTCATCCAGCACAAAACATCCTGCACAGTGTAAATTTAACATCTGGAATTCAAGACTAATCCACTGGCCTTTGAAGGTGATGAAAGCTGAGAAGGAAATGAGTTTGTGTATTTTGTCTTGGAGAGTTGCCTCTATCCATGAATTTATCAAGAGACATTCCTACAGATTTGCTCTGCTGTCAGGACTGATGCCAAAAGGCCTTAGAATTTCTCAGGAGAGAATCAAATTAATCCTTTTGCTTTAATGTCTTAACTTTGTAGACTCTAGGATTCTTTGCTGGGTCATGGACTGACCTGACTTAACCCTGTCACGGAGGTTACGAACCTGCTTCACCCATCACTGAGTTCAACCCCTGTACTTTGTATACGGTTTTCTATTGTATTTAAAACACTCTGTTGTTTGTTAATTTTTAAAAGCAGTTGGACTTTTCATCAATCTGCCTTTTTACTACATTTGAAAAGAAGCAAATATTGCTGTGATCAGTCGAAGGGCGCTTCTTGCAGATTCACAGATACTGAACACAGTAGCATAGTCTCTCCTGCTCTGATATTGCAGTGAATGAGGAAAGCTCATTAATGCCATTTTTTCTGCATTGACGTTGACACTTTGCTGTGTTTAGGTGGCAAAGTGACAGCATTGAGTGTCCCTCCATAGCTCTGCCCTGTATCTGTGACAGGAGAGGCATTGTTGTGTGAGCAGAGCTGAGAGCCTTGCTGTTTATTGTCATCTGTATGCTCAGATCATCCTTTAATTAAAGCATCAGACAGGACTTGTCTCTTTCCAACAAGCCCCTGTTTTGTTCCAGAACACACTTCTCCAGCAGCTGGGAGTTGCCCCTTTTTCTGAAGGTCCATGGCCTCTCTACATCCACCCTCAAAGTTTGTCGGTGCTGTCCCGACTCCTCCTGATTTGGCAGCATAAAGCCAGTGCTCAGGGAGATCCTGATGTTCCAGAATGCCTTAAAGTCTGGGAAAGGTGAGATCATTTTATGTTGAGCTGTAAATCAGTCATCTCTTACCTCTGTCATTTCCTGAAATTCTCTGGCCCCAGCATTCCAAGTGTGTGTGTTCCCTGATCTGGGATCTGTGTGGTGCTGGGAGGAGCGGAGGCTCAGTGTGCTGTGCTTGGGAATCCTTCACCCAGAGCCCAGGAAATGAAACCTGCAGTCAGGAGTTAGGGGGGAGGAGGCTGAGGGGCAGCAAGGCTGGCTGTAAAAAGGAAAGGAAAATCTCTTATTTTTCAGCAGGTTTCTGGTAGGTCCTGTTAGGGTGGTGCTGAAATTGTTCCTCTCTGCCATTATGGGTTTTGGTGGTTTAAAACTCTAATGAACAGCTTTTCCCAGGGAGCAGGTTTGAATCACCCCTTCTCCATTTGAATGATTGTTCCTGTTTTCCACTAAACATATTTGCCACTGATTTAATTTCTGTAGGTTTTACTGCTCAGTTTCATTCCAATGCATGGTGTAGTGAACATTTGTGAAATTGCCAGTATTAGAAGAGTAAGCAGAAGAATATAATTACTTCTAGTTAAAGAGATTTTAAAGAGGGAACTAAGAGGAAAACTAAACTTGATAAACTTCCTCTCCTGTTGCCAGGTTTGTGGGCACCCTGAAGCAAAACGCCTTGCAGGGGACTCTCCCCAGTGACACAGAAGATCTGAATGTGGAGCATCTCCAGCTGCTGCTGCTCATTTTCCACAATTTCTCAGAGAGGGGCCGCAGATCCATCATGATGCTCTGTATCCAGACCATTGTGGAGCTGACAGCAAACATGGAGACCCAGCAGAGTTCTGTGCCTCTTATCGTGGCACGGCTGCTCCTGGTGTTTGACTACCTGCTCCACCAGTATTCGAAGGCCCCCGTGTACCTGTTTGAACAGGTAAGATTTTGACATCTGGATATTTTATTGGTCACCCAGCAGGAATCTGTAATGGGCAGCCATTTGGTGTGTTCTTTCCATGACCCTTGTGAGTAAATCACAAAGTTTTGATGTCGTTTCCAAACTTCAGAGTCCAAGGAGTGATTAATTATCGTGGCTGGTTCCTAGCAGCAGGTTCAGTTGGAGTGTAAATTCCTGGTGTGACTGGTGTCTGAATGAATCCTAGTAAGGACAAGATGATTGTCCTACCATATCTTTAAAATACTGAGTATTTGGCTGTTTATTTCACAAATACCTTTTGTACTTCCTTACTTTAGTGTTAAACCATGGAGGGTTTTGGCACTGCCCTTACTAGTGAGATGAGATGGTGCTTTGTGCCTGGCTGCCTGGCTTTTCCAATAGTGGGAAGCTTAGCCATGGATTTGAACTGCTCAGTCCAGAATAAAAGCCATAAGAGAGGGTCCAAAGCTTCCCCCAGAAGAGTGAATTGTTGTCTTTTGAATAAGACTTTTTCTATTTTGTGTTTCTTTCTCTGTGGGGTGGTATTTTCTCCCTATCCCTCAGTGACAAGGATGTCATGGGTGGGTTTTTATTTGGTTTTTCTAATTCAGGTACAATATAATTTGCTGACTCCACCCATTGGCTGGGTGAGTGGATCCCAGGACAGCAGCAGACGAACGTCTGTCCCACTTTATCATGGCTTTAAAGAAGTGGAAGAAAACTGGACCAAACACTGTTCATCAGGTAAGAAAGAAAATGTAAGGAATTTTTTATTCCAAGATTTGCTTTTATAAATAAATGAGAGCCTTTTCTGTGCCTTGGTTTGGGCAACTTTTCCTGCTTTTAATGGCCATAGTTACAATAGGTAAAAATACATCCAAAAATGCAAGAATTGTTTTATTAAACAAAATTCAAGGTTATTCTCTTCTAGGAGTATGCAAGAAGTAATTAAAAATAAGTATATGTTTATTTTGCCAGGATTGTAGGAGTAGGAAAGCTTTGGCTGCCTATACCACAGGTTAGAGCTCCTATAATGTGTCATGGAGCTGGCTTGGTATCTGGTAGTGGTCATAGAATGCAGAAGGTTGTGGGCATGGAGGAGAGAATCTAACACAATGTGGCCTGTTTAAACTGCCACTTTGAAGGTTATTTTTTGTTCTCACATTCCAGACTCTGCTCCACAGCCCAGGTTCTACTGCATCCTGTCTCCAGAAGCTTCTGAGGATGATCTGAACCGTCTGGACAGCACGGTATGGCTCTGCTGGTAGAGACTTTCTGAAGGGCCAGGGGGGTTTGCCAAGTGCCAGAGAAAACAGACAAGAAGGAAAGACTTGATTAAAAAGATGGAATCTTTCACTAAGTGGAGAAAAGAGAGGCCAGATAAGATAACATGGGATTCCTTTTTACCCCTAGTTGGATGTCAGGGCAGTCACTGTGCAAAGTCTGTGAAGATCTGTTGTAGTACTTGCAGGAATTCTTGGGATTCAGGCAAAGGCATGTGGCATTGGAATTGTTTTCTCATCACTTTGCTCCAGGTTCTCCCTGGGTTTTGTGTCCTCACTAAATTTGTTGCCCTGAGGATTATAGGCTCTCTCTCCTGCCTGCTCCTTATCCCCAGTCCACCGATCCCCAGTCCCAACAGAACCTCTCCCCGAAGTTTATTTTGCAAGGTTTTGGGCTGTGGGTATTCTGAATGCTTAAAGGGCTTTTGTAAGCAAGGGTCCTGATTTGTCATCTCCTACAGGTTTGTGAGGTCCTTTTCTCCAGGACTACGAAGTATGATGAGCTCTATGCAGCCCTCACCTCGTTACTGGCTGCTGGCTCCCAGTTTGATACACTCAGGAGGAGGGAGAACAAAAATGTCACTGCACTGGTAAGACTGTCTTGCTGCCTGTGTTGAGGAGTAACAAGTTTTCAAACTTGGGATTTTCAAGCAAAGTAACCGAAGTATTTTGGACTGTGCTTGGAGTAACAAGGAACTTAAAAATCTCATAACTAACCATAGTGTTTGTGGTGGCTGCACATCTCTTGAGTTTTTAATTCATAATGTGCTTCAGGCTTGCTATAAGTCCATGGTAATTCCAGGAGGTGTGGCTAGAACACGATTAAACAGGAAAAAAGTGTATAATTTTTCCTTTTTCTTTTCCTCACTCCTGCCTATTTTATTGTTTAATATGACAGAAACTCAGTCCAGAATGTGTTCATCTGATTTGGCACATCTGCGGGAGTGCGGAGTCCCTGAGGAGATATTTCAGTAGCTGTAATGATGGAAACTGCAGTCTTTGTGTACTAATTTTTCCAACAATTCCTCTGTTTAGGAAGCCTGTGCCCTTCAGTATTACTTCCTGATCCTGTGGCGGATCCTGGGGATTTTGCCTCCCTCCAAAAGCTACATGCACCATTTGGCCATGAACACCCCCGAGATGAGTGACTGTGACCTCCTGCACACCCTGCGCTGGTCTTCCCGCCTGCAGATCCCGTCCTACGTTGTGTGGATCAAGGTACAGCTTCAGCTCCGTGGGGTGGTGACAGCCACAGTGACAGTGTCTGTCCTTCTGTGCTGACTGCACCTGGCATTTGTTTTGGGGGAATTTGTGCCTGCTTTTTCTAAACTGGTTAATTCCAGAGCACTGCTCAAGTGTGATGGATCTGGGTTTTGGCATTTGTAGGATCACCTTATCAAGCAGGGCATGAAGGCTGAACATGCTGCTCCTCTCATTGAACTGACCTCCAGCAAGTGCATCTCAGTGAAGTACGACGTGGAAATAGCAGAGGAATACTTTGCTCGACAGGTGAGGTGTGGGAGTGCAGCTGGACATACAAACTTCTGCTTTTGTGGGGTGATCTGCACTTACTGTTCCATCTTCTGTATTTTCAGATCTCTTCTTTCTGTGCTGTCGACTGCACAACCATTCTCCAGCTGCACGAAGTCCCCAGTTTACAATCCATTTACACCCTTGATGCTGCAATCTCCAAGATCCAGGTTTCTCTGGATGAGCACTTTTCCAAGTTAGCTGCAGAAACTGATCCTCACAAGTCCTCAGAGATAACCAAGAACCTCCTCCCTGCTACGCTGCAGCTCATTGACACTTATGCTACTTTTACCAGGTACAGTCATTGGGATTTCCAGCAGGACTGCAATTCCCTGCTGTGCTTTGGGCTTTCTCTGCATTTTGTGTGTTGTTTTGTTGGAAGTGCCTGGGAATTTTATAGTCCAGAGTAATTGCTTTATGTCCTCTAGAGGGTCCATTGCTTTAAAAGAATAGCAAGTAGCTTCTCAAGCCATGCAAGGGACTTTGTTGTTTCTGAGTAGCCTCCTTGTCTGATCTTCCAAGGCTTCCTTGCAAGTTTGCAAAATCAGCTTTTCCTCCAAAGATAAAACCACCCTCTAGGATAGTGCTACTTAAGGTTATTTCTCTGGGATAATACTGAGGCTGTCAGACCATCAAGAAAGGGGGGGGTTTAATTCTTACATTAAAAATCTAAATTCTTCTAAACTCTTCGTTAGAACCTGTGTAGAAGAAAGCAAAAATAAATCAGCTTTTTCTTTTTGGGCACTTCTCCTGGTAAGTAGCTTAGAGGGGATAAAAGCCCAGAACTCCCTTATTGGTGTGAGATGAAGTGTGGGGCAGAACTTCAGAAGTTTGTGTTTTATCTGTCACTCCATTGACACACTTAGTTGTGAGCTGCAGAGCTCATTTCTGAGGTAAATCCCCTCCCTGTGCCTGCAGATCGTACCTGCTGCGGAGCCTGTCAGAGGAGGGCTCCCCGGACAGCAAACCCTCCGAGGAGAAGCTGCGGGGCTATGCCGCCGTCCTGGCCATCGGCTCCAGCCGCTGCAAGTCCAACACTCTGGGTGAGGGGCAGGGCAGGGCTGGGCTTCACAACACTCTGGGTGAGGGGCAGGGCAGGGCTGGGCTTCAGGGTGCCTCCCCCCATAGGTGAATCTTTCCACAATTCTTCCAATCTCAATACCGATTTCAAACTGATCTCCACCACTGTTCATACAAGTGAGTTGTGCTGCCAGCAGTACACTGCAAAGTCTCTTCAGTGTCGTACCAGCTGAAACAGTTGGGCAAACCTTGAAAGGATCGTTATCTTGTGGGCTCCTCTGGATTAGTGAAATGTTTTTATAACCATATTGGAGCTTGTGGCATGGAATAACAAGGGGAACTATGAAATGCTGGTATGCTGAAGACCTGTGAATTAGTATTTGTGCCATGTTTTCTGCGGTTTTAATGAAGTGAAAGCAGCTGAGATGCTCTTAAAAATTTAGGGATGATTTTGACTTGTAGACCTATGAATTTATTCAGTGACTGATTGTTCTGTGTAACTGCAGGTCCAACCCTTGTCCAGAACTTGCCATCAGCTGTGCAGACCCTATGTGAATCCTGGAACAACATCCACACCAACGAGTTCCCCAACATCGGCTCATGGGTGAGTCCAGCCTCAGGGCCTGATCTGGTGTGAGTGCAGCTGCAGGAATTGCTGGGAACAGGGGCAGTGTGTGGCTGTGTCCCAGATCCAGGGCTCTGATGTGTGTGTGTTCCCTCCCCAGCGCAATGCCTTTGCCAACGACACCATCCCTGCAGAAAGCTACATCAGCGCCGTGCAGGCTGCCCACCTGGGCACCCTCTGCAGCCAGAGCCTGCCCCTGGCAGCCTCCCTCAAGCACACCCTGCTGTCCCTGGTCAGGCTCACCGGTGATCTCATCGTGTAAGTCAGGCCTTGTGTTACACTGTGTGTTCCACACACTGCTGGGTGCTTTGGTCTGTGTCCTTCAGGTGTCTGTGCAACACTTAGTGACCTGGTGCTGACTAAACCTTCCAGTTCACAGTTCCAAATACCAAATGAATAACAGACAGTCTTTCTATCTTCCTGTAGTATCTCCTAAAGTCAAGCTTCCTGAGGGAAACCTTTTTGTCAAGTATGGACTTGAAGAAACTGGGATATAAACTGACGCAATACGGATCTAACTAATTCATTTTTATTTTGTTATCATTGGCTTGTGTGAGGTTTTTAATGTGTAAGGAAAAGTGAAATGCCATTTTTTTCCAGGGACTTAGTCTAAAATACTCTGAAAACAAAAAGTAGTTGTTGACACTGCAGACAAGCCCCAAAGCCACAATATATGATGGTGGGACTGTCTAGGCAGATGTTTTAACCGTATATATGCAAAAATAATGTAGACTTTTCCTACATAGAGTGACTGTTTTTCTGAGGGAGAAAATGGATTGGCCAGTATTTTTATCCTACTTTTCCAAAAAGGGTTTCGTCACTGACTTCCATCTGGAGTTGTGCTTCACTTAATGTGAATTCTGGTTTCCAATGGTCATGAGCATCATGCAGATGTGATACATCATGCAGAGAATTGACTTGTGTCCTTTTCTTTTCAAGCTGGTCAGATGATCTGAACCCACCCCAGGTGATCCATTCCCTGCTGCCCCTCCTTCTGGAGACCAGCACAGAGAGTGTGGCAGAAATCAGCAGCAACTCCCTGGAAAGGATCTTGGGCCCAGCGGAGTCCGATGAGTTCCTGGCACGTGTTTATGAGAAGTTGATCACAGGATGCTATAACATACTGGCCCATCACTCTGACCCAAACAGGTAACAAAGCTGTGTGCAAAGATTGGCTATAGGAGGGTTGGTTCTGGAACAGAAAAAATCAGATTATTTTTATCTGTTGAAAGCTTCTGTACTTGTATACTATAAATATGAGGTGTTTTATTCACATTACCAGAATTGTGGAGTGGGAGTGAGAGCTAGAGAGAATGGGGAGGACTAACAGTAGAAGAGATTTAAAGTGTAAAAAGAGCAGCTCTTTATAGGAATTTGTGTGTGAAGTCTCTGAAAGGTCTGGATTATTTTAGGTTTCTGACTGGGACTCGCCTTACAGCATCAGGTGTCCCTTTGCTCTGACTCGGTGGATCTGATGGTGTTTATATAAAGTTGTTCATTAATTGTTTTTCTGCTGTCTCTTGGAAGAAGAGCTGCTTTCAATCGGTGGAAAATTTACTGGAATTGTAATGGCAAATAGATCACTTCTGACCTCTCAGAACTGCTGTGATTGTTGAAATTGTTTCTAGATATTTTTATTTGATCCTCATATATTTGATCCTTATCTATCCCTCTTTTAATCCTCAGTGGGCTGGATGAGTCCATCTTGGAGGAATGTTTGCAGCATCTGGAGAAACAGCTGGAGAGCAGCCAGGCCAGAAAAGCCATGGAGGAATTCTTTTCAGAAAGGTAAAGTCACCATGGAAGTTGTAGCCCAAGAGCTTCATTTCTCGTCCTTTTTCTATTAGCTTTTCACTATAGACACCAAGGTGATGTTAAAGCCATTGTGCAGGAAAATACAGAGTCTATAAAGCCAGAATATCCTTCAGACAGTGCAGAGAATGGGAAGAGACTCTGGGAGGGAGAGGACCTGGATCTTTGTCCAAGTCAAATAGTCAGCAAGGCCTCCCAGTGATGATCAGTGGAATCTTGCAGGATGATTGTTTTGTCAGAGCAGGTTTCAGAGAGATGCTGCTCCATAAGGCACTTACAGACCAAGCTGCAAAGTCCCAAATTCTCTCAGTGCTTCTGTGGGCCCACGGGTTGATAATTTTAAGGGGAGTAGGGGTTGGCCTGACTTAAAATCATAAAGACTAATTGTGCTGGCAGCGACCTAGAACAGCTAGAACAGCTGTGATAGAAGCAGCCTAGCACAGCTACAGTGTTCTTAGTATGAGGTGAACAGGGGAAAAGGCTTCCTCCATCAGAAAGCTGACCATTGCCTGGTTTTTCTCTTTACCTGTTGAACAGTTTAGAATGAAAGCAGCCTGGTGGCTGTACATTGTTCGTATGGAAGGGAAAGATAGGCAAGAAAATCTTGACTTCTGTTTTGGAGCCAGTTCAGGCCCTTTTGTGATTGGATATGTAGAGAACACTGAAATACTGCTGAGGAGCCCATTTTTTGGGCTGAGTTGGGTTTGCTGTTTGGCTGCAAGCAGTTTCTCTGGTTTGGCTGCTGAGCAGGGTTAACACAAACTCACGCCAGTCTGAAACGTGAGGGCAGAGGGAAGTGGAATCCATGGCAAAGGGGAATGGGCTGCTTTTTACAAAGCTGATTTAGTTTTCTCCTCTGTACAGTGGAGAACTGGTGCAGATCATGATGGCGACGGCCAACGAGAACCTCTCGGCCAAGTTCTGTAACAGGGTGCTGAAATTCTTCACCAAGCTCTTCCAGCTGAGTAAGTGCCAGTGCGATCTCCTCCACCCTGCCTTTTCCACTTTCACACTGTTCTTGTATTGTCTGAGACTGGAAAGTGCTTGGAAGAAAAGCTGTGGGAGGGAGTGGGGTCACAGCTTCACGCTTTCAAGGAAAGCCATTTTCACACGTCTTTCTTGGAGCATCTGTCACTGACACTAACTTTCCCCTCAGCTGAGAAGAGCCCCAACCCCAGCCTGCTGCGCCTCTGTGGCTCCCTGGCCCAGCTGGCCTGCGTGGAGCCCGTGAGGCTGCAGGCCTGGCTGACCAGGATGACCATGTCCCCACCCAAGGACTCGGACCAGCTGGATGTGGTGCAGGAGAACAGGCAGCTGCTGCAGCTCCTGACCACTTATATTGTTCGGGAGAACAGGTAAAACATAGCCTTGGTCCTGTCTTGTGTGTGCTCCATGTTCCTCTTGTTCTCTAGAACAATCTCGTGCGAGTTGCTGCTGGTTCTTTGTGGTACCTGTGTGAAACTCTCCTCTTTTTTGCTCAGCCAAGTGGGGGAAGGCGTGTGCACCGTTCTGCTCAGCACTCTGATACCAATGGCAACGGAGATGTTGGCCAATGGGGATGGCACGGGCTTTCCTGAGCTGATGGTTGTCATGGCAACTTTGGCCAGTGCAGGACAAGGGGCAGGACACCTCCAGCTTCATGGTGCTGCTGTGGACTGGCTGGGCAGATGGTAAGAGTGAACTCCGTACTGCTGATGCTTCATTTGTGGGTTTTTTTTAATTTCTTTTCTGGTGTTTTGAAGACAGAAATTTGTGTTTACAGCTATTCCCTTCTCTCTTAGTTTATTGTTGTTTGGGATCTAGTGTCTTAGGGAGGCTGATCTGTGTTCATCTTCCAAACAATCACATTTTTTTCTTTACTCAGCATGGTTTAATTACTTCATTTAGACATTCCCTGTTGTTGATCTAAAGCAAACTGAATGCTTGAAATTGTTGGTCAGGACTGAGTTTATTCTTCCTAAAGGCTGTCAGCTGGAGTGAGGGGGTTTGGACTCCCCATCCCTGGAAGTGTTCCAGGCCAGGTTGGATGGGCCCAATCTGGGATAATGGAGGGTGTCTCTGCCCATGCAGGGGGTGGGATGAGATGGGCTTTAGGATCCCTTCCATCCTAAACCATTCTGTAGTAATTCCCAGCGTTCTGTGTTGCAGCAAGAAATACCTGTCTCAAAAGAACGTGGTAGAAAAAATGAATGCCAACGTCATGCAAGGGAAGGTAAGCCTTGTGCTGGTGCTGCACTTGCAGGAATGACTCCCAGGCACGAGTTCAGCTGTCCTGGTTTGGTTACATGGTGGGAATATTAAATAATATTATTAACATAAATAATTAAATAATAATAAAGCAATTTGGCCAGGGGGTGACTGTCCTGTGTTCATGCCTGGCAGCAGCTGTTGTGGGCCCCATGAACAGCTCAACAGTGCGCTGTGAGTGCTGCCTCTGATTTTCGTTCCCTTCTGCTCCCCAGCACGTGACAATCCTGGAGTGCACATGCCACATCGTGTCCTACCTGGCCGATGTCACCAACGCCCTGAGCCAGAGCAGTGGGCAGGGCCCCAGCCACCTCTCTGTGGACGGTGAGGAGCGCGCCATCGAGGTGGACTCGGACTGGGTGGAGGAGCTGGCTGTGGAGGAGGAGGACTCTCAGGCTGAGGACTCGGTAGGCAATGGACACAATGAATGCTGCAAAGGACAGGAGAGTTTGTTTTGCACCTCCCAAATCACTCAGCTTATAAATTGAGATTTTGTGTTTATTCCTGATGAGAAACTGAGTGAAGGACCCTACATGTGGAGGAGAGGATCTGTCATTCCTGCTTAGATGTGTTGACTTTGTGATGTCAACAAAAGTTAAATATTCATTTTTTTAACTGAAAAAAGGAAGACATGGGATAAAATGGGTGTGCTCCTGCTCGTTGGTTGCCAATTACTAGTTTTTGTATCAGCAAGCAATTTAGATTAATACTTTTAAGTGCTGTTGGCAGGTGAAAAAAAGTTGTTAGAATGTGTTAAATTTTTTTTGTATCAATATTTTTGTTACTGTTTCTTTTTGTTAACTATTTCGTGTTACTACAATGTGTCACCATCTCCTCTCCCCATGTGGTTTGATACCCTCTGCCTTCTAGCTCAGTGTTGCTAAAATTTGCTGTTGTTAAAATGTACATTTGGTGTCTGGAGAATTTATTCTGTACATGTACTTTACTGAAGCTACAATTACGACACCTTCCTAAAACAATTTTGTTCTGGATAGGATGAAGATTCTCTCTGTAATAAACTCTGTACCTTCACCATCACACAGAAAGAATTCATGAATCAACACTGGTAAGAATGTCAAGCTTGTGTTCAGAGTTTCAGCTTGGTATTCCTGGCCATTGGGAAGGAAACCAGAGTAGCTTGTGAGCCTCAAGGCACTGCCTTTCAAAACTCACCTGGCTTATTTTGGGCAGGTACCACTGTCACACTTGCAAGATGGTTGATGGGGTTGGTGTTTGCACTGTTTGTGCTAAAGTTTGTCACAAGGATCATGAGATTTCTTACGCCAAGTACGGATCCTTCTTCTGTGACTGTGGAGCCAAGGAAGATGGCAGCTGCCTGGTAAATTCTTTATGTCTTGAGATTTTCAAGTCCTTTGCAATTTTCTGTTCTGCAGTAAGTTATGTCAGGATTTGAGTATGCAGGAGTGCTAAGACTTGAAGGCTTTGACTTTATCATGAACCCTCAGAATTTACAGCTTGCCTGGAAATTAATTATTTCCACCAAATAAGAGCATTGGTAAAACTGTCCTAGTGACTCGTGGGCTTCCACCTGCCTTTACAGAATTTGCTGCATAGCAAAGAACACCTTCTCCCATGTTTTCCACTAGCAGCAAAATTGAAATAATTACATCTTAAATATGGGAAGTTTCTAATCTTGGGGTGGAGAGCCACGTGTAGGGCGTTATTTCTTTAGAACTGTGCTCTAATAGCTGCTCATACAATCTCTATTCACTTGATCAGTAGCCAGGTTGAGCCTGGTTTGGGATTTTAGCATTACTCTGTCATTCCCAGGCGTTGGTGAAGAGAACTCCCAGCAGTGGGATGAGCTCTACCATGAAGGAATCAGCCTTCCAGAGCGAGCCCCGCATGCCTGAGAGCGTCATCCGCCACGCCAGCACATCCCCAGCTGAGAAGGCCAAGGTCACCATCAGTGAGGGCAAGGGCCCTGACGAGGAAAAGCCCAAAAAGAGCAGCCTGTGCAGGAACGTGGAGGGCTGTCGAGAGGAGCTGCAGTCCCAGGTATGATTGTCAGCTGCTGAACAGATGGGTTAGATGAGGATTTTGGGCAGGCTGGGTTGGTTATAAGCTGAGATGTGAGTGTCATAAAGGAGTGTCAGGCTTTCAAAAGAGTTGATATGCAGCTCCCATCAGAAGCATCTTGTTCAACATTTGTCTGATCTGTTTCTTGTAGGCCAACTTCTCCTTTGCACCTTTGGTGCTGGAGATGCTGAATTTCCTGATGGATGCCATCCAGGTCAACTTCCAGCAAGCTTCTGCCATGGGGAGCAGCAGCCGTGCCCAGCAGGCTCTCAACGAGCTCCACACTTTGGACAAATCAGTAGAAATGACGGATCAGTTGATGGTACGGAACAAAAGGAATTAACAGAGTGTGACTGGGGGGGGAGCGGCTTTTCAACAGAGACATTCCAGTGACACCCTTTGGATGCTTTCCCTGGCTCAGGTCCCGACCCTCGGCTCTCAGGAAGGCGCCTTTGAGAACGTGCGCATGAACTACAGCGGGGACCAGGGCCAGACCATCCGGCAGCTGATCAGCGCGCACGTGCTGCGGCGCGTGGCCATGTGCGTGCTGTCCTCGCCGCACGGCCGCCGCCAGCACCTGGCTGTCAGCCACGAGAAGGGCAAGGTGGGCTCCCGAGGCAAGGGGAACAGCGCCAAAGCTGCTGGGCTCACAGGGGAAATGGAGCAGTGCTGGGTCCCAGGGTTCCTGGGAAATGGAGCAGTGCTGGGTCCCAGGGTTCCTGGGAAATGGAGCAGTGCTGGGTCCCAGGGTTCCCAGGAAATGGAACGGTGCTGGATCCTTGCATTTCCAGGGAAATGGAGCAGTGCTGGGTCCCAGGGTTCCTGGGAAATGGAGCAGTGCTGGGTCCCAGGGTTCCTGGGAAATGGAGCAGTGCTGGGTCCCAGGGTTCCCAGGAAATGGAACGGTGCTGGATCCTTGCATTTCCAGGGAAATGGAGCAGTGCTGGGTCCCAGGGTTCCTGGGAAATGGAGCAGTGCTGGGTCCCAGGGTTCCCAGGAAATGGAACGGTGCTGGATCCTTGCATTTCCAGGGAAATGGAGCAGTGCTGGGTCCCAGGGTTCCCAGGAAATGGAGCAGTGCTGCGTCCCAGGGTTCCCAGGAAATGAAACAGTGCTGGATCCATGGGTTCCCAAGGGAAATGGAACAGCGCTGGGTTCCCAAGGGAAATGGAACAGTGCTGGGTGCCTGGGTTCTGAGGGAAATGGAACAGTGCTGGATCCCTGGGTTCTGAGGGAAATGGAACAGTGCTGGATCCATGGGTTCTGAGGGAAATGGAACAGTGCTGGATCTGCTGGGTTCCATGGGGAGATGGAACAGTGCTAAGGAACAGGAAGGACTGGGGTTTGTTCTGCCCATCTTGAGATCTGGTATGAAGTGGTGTGTAGCTTAGAGGAATTTCTCATAGGAAAAACTCTTCAGGGAAAAGAGTTCCTGCAGCAGGAGCACTGAGAACAACTCACTGCCATCACCCACCTCACTGCAGGCACCTGAGAGAAGGTTGGACTCAGGTGGAAGTCTATGACTCAGTGAAAGGACAAAAGGAAATGGCCCTAAGGTGCACCAGGGGAAGTTCAAATTAGTTACTATAAACAAAACTTTGTCTGCAGGAGTGGTCAGACATTGGAGTAAATTGCCCAGAGAGGTGGTCGAGTCACCAACTCTGGAGGTGTTCAAGGCACTTGGGGACGTGGTTTAGGGGTGATTATGGTGGTGCTGGCGTGATGGTTGGACTCAGTGATCTCATGGATCCCTTCCAGCCTTGATGATTCTGTGGTTCTGATTCTGTAACTGGGATCTGGGACTGAAATGCCTGACTCCCCTCAGTTACAAAGTGAGATAACTGAGTTCATTCTGTGGTGCAGATCACAGTGCTCCAGCTCTCAGCCCTGCTGAAACAAGCAGACTCCAGCAAAAGGAAACTGACCCTCACCCGCCTGGCATCTGCACCCGTCCCGTTCACGGTGCTGAGCCTGACTGGGAATCCCTGCAAGGAGGACTACCTGGCTGTGTGTGGGCTGAAGGTAAAAGTGCCTGCCAAACCCTTTTCCAGGGAGCTGTAAACATCAGCACAAAGCCAGCTGTCATTGATTCCTCCAAGAAGTTAGCACAGAGCTGCCTCCAAAGTTCTGTCACTAATTCAGCTCCTGATTCGCTCTCCTACTAGATAGATGAGGTAAAAGAAGCAGGACCTTTATGAACAATATAATTAATGAGACAGTGACTCGAAATAGTATTTCTTAGTGTATTTAGGCTGATTTTGTTTTAAGACAAGAGCCAAGGTTTAGTCATGTCAAACTTAGTGTGTTACAACTAGTCTGTAACAATTAGTGTTCTTTGGCAAGGACTCCTCTTTTTTGTATTCTCCCAATTAGGTTCAGCTTTTCCAGTGCAGAATCTACAGATGTGTTATTTAGCTGAGAAAAAGCTGCACTCTCTGTAGTTTTTTCTTGTCAAACCTTCATGTCATTTATCTTCAATGCAGGAAATTGAGATTTGGATTCTCTGAATCATTACTTACCATAACAGAAATGCTGACTTTTAACTCCATTGTTGGCTTCAAATATTTATAAACACTTTGTTTTAATATTTAACCAATTTTCTTCATTACTCCAGGATTGCCATGTGTTAACGTTCAGCAGCTCTGGATCAGTCTCTGATCATTTGGTGCTTCATCCCCAACTGGCCACTGGGAATTTCATCATCAAAGCCGTGTGGCTGCCAGGATCTCAAACGGAGCTGGCCATTGTCACTGCAGACTTTGTGAAGGTATGTCTGGCCATGAGCTATTGATGATACAGCTTCTGTCAGACATCAGAGTCTGGATCCTCAGGGAGTTGCATGTGGGAGAATGTGATAATATTCTTAGAAATAAATTGGAAATATAAGTTTGGGATGTTAGGGCTGTTTTTGCAAGGAAAAGCAAACCCAAAGAACTCAAAGAGAAAAAAAAAAATCTCCAAGCTGTAACATCTCATAGGGATTCCCTCATCTCAGCTCTTGTTCATTTTCACTGTTTTGTGTCGTAGCAGTTAAATTACTGCCTTCATAATCATTGTAGTTAATTATTTCCTTGGTTCTTCCCACAGATTTACGACCTCTCAGTAGACGCCTTGAGTCCAACTTTCTACTTCCTCCTACCAAGTTCCAAAATCAGGGATGTCACCTTCCTGTTCAATGAGGAGGGGAAGAACATCATTGTGATCATGTCCTCTGCTGGCTACATCTACACACAGCTCATGGAGGAGGCCAGCAGTGCCCAGCACGGGCCCTTCTATGTCACCAACGTGCTTGAAGTCAACCACGAGGACCTGAAGGTGCTGGTGACTTCTCTTTCTCTCTTTTTTTTCATCTGCCATTTGAAGGCAGAAGTTTCCTTCTTTTTTATCCTTCTCCTTTTAAGCCCCCTGATCTAGATCAGGGAGCTTTCTCATTCCTCTAAAGAGAGAAATATCCTTACAGTAAAAGGAGGTGGGGGTGAAAATTAAACCCCTTGATCCTTTCATCTAGAAAATAGAGCATGTTTTCCATGGCTGGCTCTGAAGTCATGCCCAGCAGGATTTCTCAGCAGGGAAATGGCTTCAGAGCAATGCTGTTCTCAGAGTAAGGCACTCCAAAGGTGCAGGAGTAGAAGGGATAAATCACCATGGCTGGGGCTGGAGAGCTGCAGTCAGCCTTTGTTTCTAGTCTTGAGGGTGACCTTTAAAATCTCTCCAGTGTTTTTAACCCAGCCTGCTTCAAAACAGGAAGAGATGGGAAGGAGGCCCTCAGGAAGGTCTTTTATGAGCTGGGCATACATGGAATGCTCCATGTGACACTGTCACACAGCGCTGAGGCTCACAGCTGCGGGAGCTCAGGGTGTTACCTACAGCCTCCGGGTGTGCAGGCTCAGCATCCCCTCCCAGAGCCTTTGAAGTGTCTGATGGATGAGTTCACCCAGGAGTTCAGCTTAGAAAATTGTAATTTAGGGCTGTGTTCTCTCACTGCTGGGGAGGAGGCACAGCTTTGGGAATAATTCCATCGTAAATTTAAAAGCTTGACAGAGTGTTTGGGGATATTTGTGTTTATGTTAAACGTTGCATCCCCCAGGACAGCAATGGCCAGGTGGCAGGAGGAGGGGTGTCAGTCTATTACTCCCACGTGCTGCAGATGTTGTTCTTCAGCTACTGTCAGGGCAAATCCTTCGCTGCCACCATCAGCCGGGCCAGCCTGGAAGTGCAGCAGCTCTTCCCAATTAACATCAAGAGGTGAGGATCCTGGGGGACACTCCCTGCATTTTTATTTCTTTTTTTTAAATAATAAATATTGCTTACTATTAAACATCCTAGCTCTAAATGGCCAAACCATGTGGTGATGTGGTGAAAATTCCCTGCTGGCTGATGATTTCTTGCTACTTTTCATGGTCCTTCTGTCTAATGGACTTGGATGATCCCTGTGGGTCCCTTGCAGCTCAGGAATTCCATGATATCCCAGTTACAGGATGCTTAGAAACCAAAACTGGCTGTTACAGCAGTGGGCCACACATGCATTTTGTCCTCCCAGCAGGATTTCAGAGCAGAAAGGTGTCTGCAGAGCAGTGGAGCTGCACAGAGTGAGCTGCTTGAGGTGCAGCCTCTGGAACCGATGGGATTATCCGCCCTCGCCGAGGCGGCCGAGCAGGAAGCTTTTGTTTCCTCTCAGCACCACTGCTGCAGTGGACCTTGTGCACTGTGCATGTTAAGGCTGATTTTCAGACTCCCTTGGGGGGAACCAACCTCTTACTCTATGAATGTGGCAAGAAAAAGACACAAAAGTTCTGTTGTGTTTTCTGATACACAGTGCTGGGCACTCAGGCCACAGACTCTTCACTGGCCTGACACAAAGACACTGTCACGAGTGGGCTCTGAAGGAGGATCAGCTTCCAAGAGCTCCTGAACTCCTGTCAAGTTTGGCTTAGTCTTTCTGCAGCTCTGTTTCCACTTTTTCCAGTGAGCAGACACGGATTCTCCTGCACTGGCCTTTGTTCATTGCTGCTAGGTGTGTTGAAACATGGAACTGTTCATCCATTCAGATAAAAACATTGCTGAAAGCCATTTATAAATTACCTCCATGATTTGGGGCATAAAATGCAACACTAAGCCAGTTTTTCCTCAAGTTTGCAGGATAGAGATCAGGGCAGAGGACTGGAATGCTCGTGGCTTCTGCCCACTCTGGTGACTGTGTCGGGTTTCTCACCTGTAAACCAGACACTGTTCATTGGTGCAGTGCTTGAATCCCTGCTGGGGACAAAGCTTTAACTGATTAGAACACAATGAAATTTGTGTGGTTTTGCTTGTGCTGCTCTTTAAATGAATGTCATTTTGCTCTTTGTCTCTTGCAGTTCTAATGGTGGCAGTAAGACCTCTCCAGCCCTGTGTCAGTGGTCTGAGGTGATGAACCACCCTGGCCTGGTGTGCTGTGTCCAGCAGACCACGGGTGTCCCACTGGTGGTGATGGTGAAGCCAGACACCTTCCTCATCCAGGAGATTAAGACCTTGCCAGCCAAAGCAAAGGTTAGTCAGAGTTCTCTGTATTTTTGGCTCTTAAAATTTGGGTTCTTGTTGTTCTGTCTCCATTCTTGGCAGCTTTTCTAATACGAATTTGTTCCTCCAAGCGAGAGTTGCCACGCCCTTCTCTTGCCTTACCTTGCAGATCCAGGACATGGTGGCCATCCGTCACACGGCCTGCAATGAGCAGCAGAGGACCACCATGATCCTGCTGTGTGAGGATGGCAGCCTGAGGATCTACATGGCCAACGTGGAGAACACGTCCTACTGGCTGCAGCCCTCTCTGCAGCCCAGCAGCGTCATCAGCATCATGAAACCCGTCCGCAAGCGCAAGGCAGCCGCCATCAGTAAGGGCTCCTCACAGGACCTTTGTAACTAATGGACATGTAAAGATTGATCAACATCATCTAAATACTTACAACATTTATCCTGACAATTATCTAAGTACTGGCTAAGTGGGTAAAATGTTTCAATAGATGTATACAGAAATACTTTCCAAAGGAGGCAAGTTGTTTCTGCAGGTTTTTTACCACAACTTTGCCTGTTTAGAATATCTTTTGTCATAAAGATCTCTTTCCCCTTCTAGCAACTCGCACATCCAGCCAGGTGAACTTCCCCATTGACTTCTTTGAGCACAACCAGCAGCTCACAGATGTGGAGTTCGGAGGCAATGACCTGCTGCAGGTGTACAATGCCCAGCAGATAAAGCACCGGCTCAATTCCACGGGCATGTACGTGGCCAACACAAAGGTGAGTGGGGCAATTTGAGGACTCTGTCGGGCTTCTGGGTGACGTTATGGTTCATGTTGATACCATGCCTTGCCTTAAGAAGTCTGCTTTGTTCAAATGACCCTGTGCAAATACTGTAATTCAGTAAGTCGTGGAGGCACCTCTGAACAGAGTCCTTGGCTTCAGAGGGAATTTTTGAGCTGTGATTTGTTCTCTGCAGCCCGGGGGTTTCACCATCGAAGTGACCAACAACAACAGCACGATGGTGATGACGGGCATGCGGATCCAGATCGGCACCCAGGCCATCGAGCGAGCTCCCTCCTACCTGGAGATCTTCGGCCGCACCATGCAGCTCAACATGACCCGCGCCCGCTGGTTCGACTTCCCCTTCACCCGTGAGGAGGCCCTGCAGGCTGACAAGAAACTCACCATCTTCAGTAAGGCTTTGTGCACTGCTTGCTCTGACCACCTGATGGGTTTGTTTGGGTGGGATGAAGCTGCTTCACTTCACAGCAGGGAGTTTCCACAATCTGTTCGTTTGCCCTGATTGCAAAAACAGTCTGAGGGGGGAACCCTGAACATCTGATAACTTTATGGCCCAGATTCTTGCTGGTGTGAGTGAATGGTTAGTAGTTCAGCTCAATGATTTTGTGCTGAGGCAAGAGAAGGAAAAATGGCCTCGCAAAGGAGATGGCACTGTCAGTGTCTGTGTATTAATGACAGTGTAATTGCTGTCCTGGCCCTGTGAAACGAGGCTGGTTTGTATCCAAAAGCAACAGTTTCACCAGTTTTTAAGAAATTTCTCTGATCACTACAGTTGGGGCTTCTGTGGATCCTGCTGGAGTCACCATGATGGATTCCATAAAAATTTATGGCAAAACCAAAGAGCAGTTTGGCTGGCCTGACGAGCCCCCCGAGGACTTCCCGTCTGCTTCTGTGAGCAACGTTTGTCCCCCAAACCTCAACCAAGGGAATGGCACTGGGGACACCGAGTCAGCTGCCCCTGCTGCTGCCAGTGGGACTGTCCTGGAGAGGTATTTATACAGTCTGTCCCTTATCTCTCCTTGGAAATGGGTTGTTGTTGTTGTGGCAGGCACTTGGGCGCACTTGTGTGCTTTTCCTAACTTGGAGAACTAGAGGGAATTAGTGAGTTGTTCTCACTGCCTTACACAGCAACAACTGAAAACAGTGATTATCTTGGTAGGAGGGTTTGTGGTGTCTCTTGGTTGATCTGGTGCAGTAGATGGGTAGATCTGTGTGCTTGCTTGTGCTGCCTTGTTCATGTTTCAGCAGTCTCGAGGAGCTCAAAGCAATTTCAGCTGCCTTGGTACATTCTCTCATTTCAAGCTGGCCCTTTTTTGGTCTCTGGAGTTCACAAAGGTCTGGCCTCTCTGAAGTTAAGATCAGTTTTGAGGAGGGCTTTGTGTGTGACCCTGCTTTAGGCTCATGGCTCCCACCAACTGACCTTGTAGCCCACGTGCCTCAGGCTGAGCTGTTGTGCTGGGGAAGGTGTGGGATTTTCCCCCATAACCCTGCTTGAGAGCAAAACCCCAAGGGTGACCTGGACATAAATATAGTGAATAAACAGAACTTGTGTTCTTTCTTATATCCACGCTGTGTTTTCCTTTGAGCTCACACAGTCTGTATCTTAAGGGTTGTAAAAGCAGCAAGGACAGGAGGAAAACAGCTCAAAGAGGAACTGGTACAGCTGAAAGATGAGCATTTCAGAGGATACATAAACTGCTCAGCTGTGAGCAAGTGGTGGTTAAGTTTGTCTGACTGAAATTCTCTGGTAAAAGCTCAGGGCTTGAAGTGCCAGTAAGGCCCAGTTGAAGGATCTGTTCAGCCATCCTTTAATATTTTGTTTAATAGTTCATGGGATTTTTTCCTGTGTTAATTTTCCTTTTCCTTCCCTCCTCTGCTGTGATATCCCCACAAGATGTCCCTCTTGGCACAGACATGCTCTCTGGTTTTCCAGAGCAGTGGGATTAAATTCTAAAAATTCAGATATAAAAAAATTATTCTTCCTATTTGGTGTTACCTTCTGAAGGGCCTCTGGAGTAGGAACAACTAATGGCAGGCAAGAGGCAGCTTTTCTATCCAAGTGTGGTGTCTGCACTGGAATTTAAGCCTGGGTGGTGCTTTAAGTGGTGCTTGGCTTGTCTGTGTGAGGTGACCTGGCTCATCTCTGTCTTTGTTTTGCTCCAGACCAATGTGTGCTGCCCAGGTAGAAAGACCCTGCTTAGACTGACGCTCCCCTGGCTTCCTGATTTCCCCATTTAATTTGCCTTTTGCTTAGAATGTGTTCTAGGGAGTTTTTCTGTGAGCTTTACACATTTTTATTTTTTTTTCCTTTTTCTTTGCTCCCCCAAAGTTCAGACACTGAGTCCCTAACCACCCTGGACCGGTTAGTATGGCATCCTTTTCTCTGCACGAATGAGTGTGTGTCAGAGAGACAGAACACATGGTGTGGCTTCTGGTGACTGGGGTTTTTTTGTTTTCCAAGTGACATTTGCTTCTTTACATTCTGGTCATTGCATGGCAGATGGTTTAGCAAATGTAAAGATGAGGTGGTTTGCAGATTTTTGCTGTACACAGCGTAACTGTTGCTTATTTGACAGACTCCTCTCTGCTTTGTTCCTTCCTTGTGCCTTCTTATCCCACTTCTGTTCCCTCCAAGCTTTATGAGGGTGGCGGTGGGGAGGGGGATGTTATTTATCACCACCAGACCAGACAATTGTTCCTTCTACCTTCCAATCCTACAGTGTTATTTTTCCCCTTAATGCTCTCTCTTCCCTGCTTTTTCCTGTATCTTCCTGCTCCTTCTGGTGTGTCAGATGGCATTTCAGGTAGTTCTACCTGAGGGCATGGAGTGCTGCTACAGGGACTTTGCTGCCACTTGTAAATCAGGTTTTCCCTCGGAACAAGTGTTTTTTTCCCAGCCTGCTTGAACCTCAGCATCCCTCGCTTGGGGTCACACCCAGTGCTCCGAGTTAATTTTCCTCTGGAATATTTTGTGCTGAAACTCCAACTTGGAAAGAGCAACCTGTGTGAAAATAGCAAGCGAGTAGAACGTTGCTCCCTTAGCAAAGTCGGTTCCGCTTTTTCCCATGTGTCATAGCCAGCCTTGATCTGCAGTCATCTGTACGTCTGGGGGCCATGGTGAATTGGGACTGTCAAGACAATCCAAGTTATCCCTGCTGCAGGCTGCGTAAGGAAATGTTTTATCCTCTTTGGGAGAGAAAAGCCCCTGTCTTTCAGCTGTGGATTATTAAAGCAGTCCTAAGTTTGTCTGTGAGCGTGAGCCAGGTTTAACTCTGGTCTGTAACACAATGAAATGATATGCATGGTGCCTGTGGCAGGTTTTATCATGCTTTGATTTTGTACTTGGCATTCGTTAGCTGTCTCTGAGCTACTCATGACTGTAGCCCGCATAAAGCAAAGTGCTAAGGAGAGAGAAGGGTTGCTGTACTCAAGCCTGCTTTCCTCTCTCCCTCCAGGCTAGTAGTGAGTTCTTTAGAAGCGCTGGAAAGCTGCTTTGCTGTGGGACCAGTCAACGAGAAGGCAAGTAACTTTCTGAATACATTCCTGAGCTTTGGAGCTGGGGGAGGAGGGGCGAGCTCAGCACTACCTCCTGCAGCCCCGGGGGCCTGATAGGAGCAGAGCTGCATCCCTTTTGCTCAGAGCACTGATCTGAAAGTTGCCTTAGCCAAAAGCGTTTGAAACTAGTTTAGAATGACAATTGGCATTTGCATTTAGCGCTGGTGGGCTTTTTGTGCTTCGGAGTGACCTCGTTTACAGAAACAGCAGGGTAGGAGCCCATAAATCTCAAAAGGACTTCTCTTCTGTAGGCATGTGAAATATTCCCTAAATGTCAAATAGTAAATGGAGGGAGGCTGTCAAAAGGGTATTGAGGGAAGGGAGCTGCAGGTACACTGAGTGATGGTAAATATACTGAATAATGGGGTTTGTCTGTTCTTAGGAGAAGAATAAGATTGCAGCTCAGGAACTGGCTACTGTGCTGCTGTCCATGCCAGCCCCTTCCAGCGTGCAGCAGCAGACCAAGAGCCTCCTGGCCAGCTTGCACACCAGCCGTTCAGCCTACCACAACCACAAGGTACTGCCCAGGGCATGGATTTGGGGACACCTGGAACCTGCCAGGTCATGGCTGAAGTGCAGCACAGCCCTAGAGAGCCCTTCCTCCACGCAGCACAAACCTCCTGTCTCATCTCTCTTTATCTCCTGCTGCCTGCCCCACTGGCTTTTGTGTTTCACCAGAGCTGTGTGATTCTGTGCCCTTTTAGGCTTAGCTGTCCTTCCTTAGATGACAAGTGCCGGATTTCCCCAGGATCTGTCCCGTGGTTGTACTTCAGCTGCTTTCTCATGCTGCAGTCAATTGTTTTTCTTTGCCTGTGTTATCTTTCACTCTACAGGATCAAGCACTGCTAAGCAAAGCCATTCAGTATTTGACTTCCTCAACCAAAGAAGGAAAGGACCTTGATCCTGAGGTATTCCAGAGGCTGGTCATCACTGCTCGATCCATTGCTATTATGAGACCCAACAATCTGGTCCACTACACAGAATCAAAGCTGCCACAGCTGGAAACAGGTAGATAAGTCTGTAATTTTCTCTAAGTTTCTGTTATGATAATTGAAGCTGTGCTGGGGTGTTGGGTTCAGAGTGACAGGGACTGTATTTGACACATTTGGTAGGTGTGTGATATCCTGCTGGTGAGAACATCAAAGCCTCTGAAAAATGCCATTTCAAATAAACTTGGTGTTACTCTCATTAAGGTTTTCTCCTGCACATTTCTGAGAGGTGTTTTTTAATCTGTGCAGAGAGTGAAGAAGGTCAGGAGGCCCAGAAACACATAGAAGGAGAGGGCTGCACCTTCATTACCCAGCTGGTGAACCATTTCTGGAAGCTCCATGCATCAAAACCCAAAAACGCCTTCCTGGCCCCTGCCTGCCTGCCAGGTGAGAGAGCTCTTTCTTTGCTACTGGCAAGCCTGTGGTTTCTGAAGGGACCTGTTTTAAGTTTGTAAGCAGAGAAAATTACTTGTTCACTGCTAGTGCTGCACTGAGGGCTTTGTGATGTGGAGCTGCAGATTCTGCTCCGAAGCTTTTGTTCAGGGCAACATGTATTGTGCCAGGAAAAAGGGACTGATGATTGATTTGCTCACATTTGGCTTCATGGGTGGTATTAGAGGTTATTCAGTGGTGCTGGTATATGGAATTCAAATTATTCCATCAGACAGACAAGACTGGCTCAGTCTGGATTGAAAATCAATGTATTTGTGCTGTTAACTTTGTGCCTTGAAGTCTGCAAACAAAGATGCTTCCTGCAGTGCCTCACTCTGCTGAAATACAGAGAGAGCTGATGTCAGTCCTGCTTTTATTCCTCCTTAGGTCTCACTCACGTTGAAGCCACAGTCAATGCTTTGGTGGATATTATCCATGGATACTGCACGTGTGAGCTGGACTGTATCCATACTGCATCCAAGATCTACATGCAGATGTTACTTTGCCCAGTATGTCATCTTGCTCTGCTCTGCCTCAGCCTCTAATTGCACCAGGGGAGGTTTAGGTTGGACATCAGGAAAAATTTCATCATGGAAAGAGTGTTCCAGCCTGCCACAGGCTGCCCAGAGCAGAGTTTGAATCCTCGCTCCTGGAGGGATTTAAAAGTGTAGATGTGGCACTTGGGGACATGGGTTAGAGGGATTGGCAGTGTTGGTTTATGGTTGGACTTGATCTCAGAGGGTTTTCAACCTTAATGTTTCTATGATTTTATAATGTGAAAAGTATTAAAAGTGGATAGAATGCGAATACATAGTACAGACACGAAATACAGCCAGAAACACCCAGCCAGAAGTGAATGAAGGAGAATTCTCTCTCTCCTTGTGTTCCAGTAATGTTTGTCACGTGCTGTGTGTGGAATTACAAGTGTTGCTTTGTAACACCTGAGGGAAACGGAGTTGAGGCAGTGTCCTACATGAACCAAGACTGACGAGAGTCACAAGTGTATTTTTAGCCATCTTTCCAGATGCTGTGAATAAGGACTTAGAGCTTAGGGAGTGTAATGATGAACTGTTAACCCTGCAGGACCCAGCAGTGAGCTTTTCCTGCAAGCAAGCTTTGATCAGGGTGCTGAGACCCCGGAACAAGCGGCGACACGTGACCCTGCCCTCGTCCCCCCGCAGCAACACTCCCATGGGTATGCCAGGGCATCTCTGCCCCAAACCAGCATGGCCTTCTTGACTGGTCAGAAAGGACAAGAAAATCATGTGTTCTTATTATAAATTGGGACTAAAAAATACTAAAATCAGCCTTTTTCCTTACTTGTGCTCTCCCTTGCCCCCTAAACCCCTTTTTATTTAATAAACTCTCACCTTTTCATTGACATTTTGGGATTCAAAAAGGAGATCTCTCTGAGATATTCCCCTTTCAGTGACAGGAAAATCTGATCATTCTATCTAGAGAGTAGTAATCTTGAGTTAGTATTTCTATGCATGTTTTCAGGTTCTAATAAGTCATCAAAGATGTGTGCAGACCAAAATTATCAGAGCTCCATCCAAGAGAGGTTTTTCAGTATTGTAGGCAAATTGTAGGTGTCAGGGGGTCTCATGGTAACTGAGGGTAGCTTGGGCTTATTCCCAGCATTAACTGCCTTGTTTGGGATGGGATGAGGAGCCGTGCATTTATGAACTCCTGCTTTGCCACTCAGGAGATAAGGATGATGATGATGATGACGATGCAGAAGACAAGCTGCAGAGCTCTGGGATAGCAAATGGAGAGCACATCCGACAGGAGAGCCAGGAGCAGAGCGAGGTGGATCATGGGGACTTTGAGATGGTGGTGAGTCCAGAGCTTCTCCTTGGAGCCTTTGAAGTGTGCCAGGACTTGAGTTAATTTAGTTCTGATGAACCTGCTTGTAGTGCTCTCTTACTGGTGATGGTCTGGGGAAAGCTCTCACTGTGTTTCCTCTCCATAGTCCGAATCCATGGTCCTGGAGACTTCTGAGAATGTGAATAATGGGAACCCTTCTCCTCTGGAGGCTCTCCTGGCTGGAGCAGAGGGATTCCCTCCGATGCTGGATATCCCTCCAGATGCAGATGATGAGACAATGGTGGAATTGGCTATTGCCCTGAGCCTGCAACAAGATCAGCAAGGTCAGATGTAGGCATTGTTGGCAGGGAAAGAGGGGATGGAAACTGGGAAAGAAATGAGGCAAAGCTGTTGGTGTCCTCACCAGTGAACCAAAGATAGCAGAACGATGAAATGTACAGAAAATGCAGGAGTTAACTTCATTCTCTCAAAGAAAGATGCTCATAACTTGTTCTCTGCTTGCAGGGAGCAGCAGCAGTGCCCTTGGACTGCAGAGCTTAGGACTGTCCGGCCAAGCTCCCAGCTCCTCCTCTCTCGATGCCGGAACACTCTCGGACACAACAGCATCAGGTAACTGTTCACTGCAAAGCATCATCTTTTTCAGATTTTGACCTAAATAATGCCTTAAAATTGGTTTGCAAAAATGGTATGGAAGAGCCAGTTATTACTACGGGCTTCTTATATTTTTGAGAGTGTACCTACAGCTTTTTCCTGCTTAGGTTGACTCTCACTATAGACTTCTGAGGAAGTTACTTCCTCTCTTTAAACTAAAGCAGACAAAACAAAGCATGTGCTGTATTTCCCTTGCATTTATAAACAACCAGATACTGTTCTTTAAGTAACTGTGCATGCCTGTGTGTTTGATGAGCAGCTTTCCTCTCGGGATATCCCCTCTCCACTGCCTTCAGCAGCCTTAACTGTCCTGCTGATCACCCCCAAGTTCCCTTTCCCTTTGGTAGCTGTCCCCAGACCCAAAGCCCAGTCCCCGCAGCCTTTCCCTCGTAGCGTGAGCGTCGTTTGCGGTTGTTCCCAGGCAGTGTTTTTACTTGTAACAGCTCTCTTTATTCTCTTAGCTCCAGCGTCCGACGATGAGGGCAGCACGGCGGCCACGGACGGCTCCACGCTGCGGACATCGCCCGCGGAGCACGGCGGCAGCGTGGGCTCGGAGAGCGGCGGCAGCGCCGTGGACTCGGTGGCCGGGGAGCACAGCGGTGAGTGAGCTCTGCTGCACCCCTGCAGCACCCTGCAGCACCCTGCTGTACTCCTGCTGCACCCCGCTGCACCCCTGCTGCACCCCTGCTGCACCCCTGTTGCACCCCTGTTGCACCCCTGCTGCACCCCGCTGCACCCTGCTGCACCCTGCTGCACCCCTGCTGCACCCTGCTGCACCCCTGCTGCACCCCTGCTGCACCCCTGCTGCACCCTGCTGCACCCCTGCTGCACCCCTGCTGCACCCCTGCTGCACCCCTGCTGCACCCTGCTCTACCCTGCTGCACCCCTGCTGCACCCCTGCTGCACCCTGCTGCACCCCTGCTGTACCCCTGCTGCACCCTGCTGCACCCTGCTGCACCCTGCTGCACCCCTGCTGCACCCTGCTCTACCCTGCTGCACCCTGCTGTACCTCTGCTGCACCCTGCTGTACCCTGCTGTACCCCTGCTGTACCCCTGCATCCTCCCTGCTGCACCCCTGCATCCTCTCTGCTCCCTTGTAGCAGTGCATTTCCACACCCAAACATGTTTCCAAATAAGGAAAAGGGGGTTCAGTTACGCCCCTGATTTTTAAGGAGAAGCACCAGAACTTTCTGTTCATCGCTCACCGTGGTTGGCCCAGTGCCATCACAGGGACACTGGTTGAGCTTTGGAAATGTTTCTCAAAACCTGTAGTTGTTTCTATTGGCAGCAAGCCAAATTATCCTTCCTTGATCTTTGTATACTTAAGAAGGAGCACAGAGGTGCTCAAGGGCTTTTTGGGGTGCCTTAGCCAGGTGTAATGGCTTCCCTATGCCTGAGCATGGCTTCTGTTTTGTTTCTGTATCGTTTGTTGTCTTCTCATTTATTAAAACCTTTGCTTTTGAAAACATTCCCCAGGAGCCCTCTTGAAAATACTAACCCACTCTGGGAGGTTGCAGGTCAGCCCTCAGGACTTGATACATCTTGATGGGGTCATTACACCCTGGCCTCCTGTAAGATTGTATCACTCCCTCCCTGCTCCCTTTCTGCTGCACTCCTGCTCCCTCCCTGCTGCCACAGCCTTGCCCGCCGTTGGGAGCGTGTGGGTGATCCCTGGCACAGAGGAAATCTCAGTTCCCAGTGGCTGCTGCCATCCGTCGTTGCATGGGTTTTGCCTGAGTGCCCACAGATGGAATATTGGCTGCTTTTTGTGGTTCTCTGGAAATGTGGAATTTGCAGCAGATCTTGCTGGGCTGTAATAACAGAATCATCAAATCCCAGAATGGTTTGGGTCAACCTGTACCAACCCCAAAACAGGGACTCCTTTCACTATCCCAGGTTGCTCCAAGCTGCATCCAACGTGGCCTTGGGCACTTCCAGGGATGGGGCAGCCACAGCTTCTCTGGGAAACCTGGCCAAGGCATCATCACTCCCTGAGGAAAGAATTTCTTCCTAATATCCCATCTAACCCTGCCCTTGTTCAGTTTAAAGCCACTGCCCCTGGTCCTGTCACTCTCTCCCCATATAACAAGTCTCTCTCCCTCCTTTTCATGAGTACCATAAGAACTCTGTAAGGTACTGAGGGGCCACAAGCTGGTCTCTCTGGAGCCTTTGCCTCTCAGAATGCCTAGGGCAAAACTGAGACAATTCACTATGCTGCTGGTTAAGTTTGGATGAGATAAGATTAATTCCTTATTTTAGTTTGGGGACTGATACCCAGGTAAAATAATCACAGACTCTTATTTAAAAAATTGTCAGATTGTCTGCACTGCCCATCCAAGTGTTCTCTGACTGAGTTTGAATTACTGCTGTGGGACCAGCTCAGTTTGGGCCACAAACATGAGGGTGGCAGAGAAAAGATTTCTACAAATGCATCTTCAGCCTCTCTTGTAGCTTTGAGAACCAAAGCCAGCATCTCCTTTGAACCACAGTTCCAAACCGCAGCTCAGCTGTGGTGGTGGATATGAGGCAGGTAAGGTGCTTGTTGAGTTGCTGATGTTGTCTTTCCCTGTTTTCCTTTCCTTTCCCTCCCCAGTGTCCGGCCGCAGCAGTGCCTATGGGGACACCACAGCCGAGGGCCACCCGGCGGGGCCGGGCAGCGTCAGCTCCAGCACGGGAGCCATCAGCACCACCACGGGCCAGCAGGAGGGAGAGGGCTCCGAGGGGGAAGGGGAGGCAGAGGGGGATGTCCACACCAGCAACAGGCAAGAGGCTTTGTTTGCTCACCAGGAATAACACCTGTGCTCTGGGGGGATGCTTGCAGAGGAGGGGGCTGTGGGTGCTGCAGTTCCAGGAGCGTGATTTGCGACTGCTGGGTAAGGAGAGTGGAAAGTCAGAAACACAGACTAAAGCAAACTGCCATTGCAAGATCATGGAATCATGGAATGTCCTGAGCTGGAAGAAACCCACAAATATCATCCAACCCAACCCCTGGCCCTGCATAGACACCCCAACAATCCCACTCTCTGCATCCAAATGTTGTCCAAACACTCCTGGAGCTCTGGCAGCCTCAGGCACTGCCCATTCCTTGGGGAACCTGTTCAGTGCACCCTCTGTGCAATCATCGTGTGGTGTGATAAACACACCCCATCTGTGTCCCACAAAACTGTTGCCTTTAGGAAGTGATGAAAAAATCCTGCAACTAAATCTAGTTAACACAGAATCACTAAAATCTTGGGAACCTGTGAAATTCAGTTAGGACAAAAGTGTGTGCAAGTGTCCTTTGGGAAAATGGGCAGCTTTTCATTCAGTGAGAGCAGGTGCTCAGTCCCTTCTCCAGTGCAGTGTGGAGCTGATCTGCAGAATGTTTCCATGCAGTTGCAGTCCCCAGGTGGCCATGCCTGGGCAGTGTGGCTCCACTGTCAGAGGTGCTCTGTGTCTTTGGCACTGCTCCCCTGTGAAGTCTGAGCGAGTCCTCTCCTCCCTGGGAGGATGTGATGCCTTAGGGTGCTGGGACAGATTGCAGTGCTCTCTTGGAGCCCCTGCTGGGTGTGGTGTGTTCTGTGCTGTGTCTGATTACTGCTCTCAATCCCCAGGCTGCACATGGTCCGGCTGATGCTGCTGGAGAGGCTGCTGCAGAATTTACCCCAGCTGAGGAACGTGGGGGGCGTCCGGGCCATCCCTTACATGCAGGTGAGGGAGGAGGGCTCAGAGTTAAGCCCAAATCAGACGGTTCAATCACTGTTTTCTATTTGCATGTGCTTTTCTCCTTATTGCCTGGTCACAGTGTGAGTCCATCTGTTGCACAGCATTCCTCACCCACAGGTTTTTGCTGGACTCCTGCCCTTTCTCAGTGTGACTTTACAGCTGACTGAGAAGCCTGAGGGCTCCAATCCTTGAGCTTCAGTGTGCTTGGGAAGGTCTTGTGGGTTTATGCTGAATGTTCATGTTAGAATGTGAGGCACAGACTGGATTTGGGAAAGAACACAGATAAATCAAGATAAAATCAGTGCTGTTTGTGAAAGATAAATAGTTACCTTGAAAATGTGGGGCCTGCCCTCTAATAATTCTCTGACTGCTCTTCCCAGGTTATTCTGATGCTCACAACAGACCTAGATGGAGATGATGAAAAAGACAAGGGAGCTTTGGATAATCTTCTGTCCCAGCTGATTGCGGAGCTGGGCATGGACAAAAAGGTAAAGTGCAGTGTGGGCTCATGCTCTGAATGTGCTCCGTCAGACAGGGTTTCTTTCCATGGAAAAGAGTCACAAACACATTGCTCTGTGTGCATGTGTTCAGGCAGTTTATTCCTCTGTCTCCTTTCATGTAAGGTAGAAAATGACGAGTGGAACTCCCACTGTTTCCTGAGTCTGGCATCCACAAGTGAGCATGAGAATTTGTTTTGCTGGAATTAAGTTCTGAGAAGAGCCATGATTAGTAAATACATGAATAACATATGTAGCTTTTCATTTGTGTGGGACTCTTCTCTGGCAGCCAGGGCACTGCCCACCCTTCTGTTGAGGCATTTCTGCTGCTTTTTTAGTCTTATTGCTTGAGCTTAAATTAGAAATTCTTCCTGAGGATCAGAGCACTGAACTTGAGAGGCTTGAGACACTGCTCAGCTCTGGGACTGAACAAGCAGGATGTGTCTTTTCTTGCAGGATGTGTCCAAGAAAAATGAGCGCTCCCCTGTGAACGAGGTGCACTTGGTGGTGATGAGGCTGCTCAGTGTCTTCATGTCCAGAACCAAGTCAGGATCCAAGACTTCCATTTGTGAGGTACATTCTCCAAATTGCTTTGTCAGGGGGTGATCTTCTCTCCCTCTACTCAGCTCTCACAAGAGCACACCTGGAGCTCTGCACACAGTTCTGGTGTTCTCAACATGAGAACAAATGAGATTATTGGAGCAAGTGCAGAGGAGGCCATGGAGTTGCTCAGGGAACTGGAGCACCTCCCCTATGGAGACAGGCTGGGAGATCTGGGAATGTTCAGCCTGGAGAAGAGAAGGTTGAGTGGAGACCCCACAACACCTTCCAGGGTCTGAAGGGGATACAGGAAAGCCAGAGAGAGACTGTTCATCAGGAGCTGAAGTGACAGGACAAGGGAGAATGGGTCAGACTGAAAAAGGGAAAATTTAGATCAGATATTGGGAAGAAATTCTTTCCTGTGAGGCTGGAGAAGCTGTGGCTGCCCCACCCCTGAAGTGTCCAAGGCCAGGTTGGACAGGGCTTGGAGCAATGTGGGACAATGGAAGGTGTCCCTGCCCATGGCAGGGGGTGGAATGGGATGAACTTCAAGGTCCCTTCCAACCTAAACCATTCTGGGATTCTGTGATGTGCTTGTGAGGCTTTCATTCATCAAAGATGATCTAAAAGCTTCTAACTGAAATAACAGGTGTAAAACTGGAAAATCCTTGAGAGGGCTTTGGAAAAATTTATAGGGAACCTGTGATGTTACTGAACTCTTGTGGCAAAAGAGTTTTGAAACTGGGACTGGAGGAAGCAGCCGTGTAAAGACAATTGGATGCTCTTGTTTTGTGCACAGTTCCAGGCTGAGCTCAGGGCAGCACATTAATGATGTTACTTAAAACGGTCTGGCAGATTTTTCCCTTGCATCTCACCAGTGCTGAAGGGGTTAAAGAGGATTTGTAATGTGATTATTGGAAAGCAATATGCTGCTGTGTCAACGTAAAAGTCGCTAAGAGGATTCCTTAGATATTTGTTGCTAAAAGGTACAGTAATAAGGCATAAAAAGCAGTATGTGTGGTGGGAAGGAGATTAATAAAAAAGCATAGAGGTTAAAAAATTTAGTCTGAACTGCATCAAATTTTAATGAGCTTATGAGCTGTGGGGTTTGTTTGGATTTACAGGGCTGCTTTAATAGTTTTATTTACAGTAGCTTTTTCTCCAGCCTTTGTTACTCACTTGAGCTTCCCACAGAAATCAAAGCTCCTCGTCTTGCAGAATGCAGGTGGAGCAATACCTGGGTGGAGCAGAGCCTGTGAGCGGCAGCTGCAGCAGGGACTCTTTCTCTACCAGAATTCACGCCCAGCTGGCCAAATCCCAGATAAACAAATAGAAATCCCAACTTAAAAAAAAAAGGGGGGGTGAAAAAAAGAAAGGAAAAAAGCCCTAGTCGTCTAATCCACAGCAGAGTGGCCTCTGGCACATGTGTCGAGGGGAGATTAGACTTAAGAGGAGATTTTATTTGTTTTCCTTTACTAAGCACTTGTTCAAAAGAGTCTCTGTAAATATTTGAGTTGCTTTTCATAAACACAAAAAAAACCCCAAAAAAACCCAACCTCAAACAAACCCCAAACTTAAAAGCTGCCTGCAAAGTTTCATCCAAACCTGCTTTCTTGCCCACATTGTCAGCAGGTGCTCAGGGCAGCCCCAGCTCTCCCCCCTGCAGGTTCCCAGGTGTGTTCCTGATCCAGCTCCTTCCCTCTGTTCCAGGCTTCCTCCCTGATCTCCAGTGCCACAGCAGCTGCCTTGCTGAGCTCTGGTGCTGTTGATTACTGTCTGCATGTGCTCAAGTCCCTGCTGGAGTACTGGAAGAGCCAGCAGAATGATGAGGAGCCTGTGGCCACCAGCCAGCTCCTGAAGCCTCACACCACTTCCTCTCCCCCTGACATGAGCCCCTTCTTCCTCCGCCAGTATGTGAAGGTGAGTCCTGCCCTGTGCTGGGAGCTGTGCACTGAGAGGAGGCTGCACAGGGCTGGGAAAGCAGCCCTGCACAGGCAGTTTGCCCTTAAAAGAGCAACCAAATTTCATCTTCTAGCACAAAGTTATAACTGGGAATGCTCAGAGTTCTCACAGGGCAGCCCAGCTCACTGCATCCCTTGGTGCACTCCTAACCCAGGAGTTCTGTGGAGCTGCTGTCACTATTCCTGGAGGAATTGTTAATCATCCTGAAGGGAAGCTGCTCCAGCCCGTGACTCCCTGTGCTTGGCAGGCAGAGTTCCTGAACTTAGTTTGCCAAGGAAGTGGCAGGGTGGATGGGAATTTCCACAGTAATTCCCAGGCTTGTTCCACTGTGGTGCCATTATGCCATGGTTTGCTGTTTGTACAGCTGCTGTGCAAAAAGCCCGATTAAATGTAAGAATGTCTCCTAAGCTGAAAGCTCCTAAATTGAACTACTTTATTACTCCAGACTAGCTTAGTGCAACCTCACAGCTGCCATCCAGTTCAAGGCCTTGTGCAGGGTTTTATTCATCATTTGGGAACTGCAAAGGGACAGACATCCCTTGTTTTTAAAAAATCAGGAGAAGCACCCTGTCATTCATTGTGACACTGCACTGGATGTGCCCAGAAGCTGAGGGATTTCTCTTGCTGCCAGGGTCATGCTGCAGATGTTTTTGAGGCCTACACTCAGCTCCTGACAGAGATGGTGCTGCGCCTGCCCTACCAGATCAAGAAGATTGCAGACACAAACTCCCGCATCCCCCCTCCCATCTTTGATCACTCCTGGTTCTACTTTTTGTCTGAGGTAAGCAAGAACATGATACACCTGCAGATTTCCACAAGAAAACTTCAATAATGATTTCTTTCATGGGAGACATGAGCTTTTGCAGAGCTGATCTCAGCTCCATCTTTTATTTTTAATCTCCTTGAAAGAAGGTGAACTCTTGGTTTTGTGTGTTCCTGTTGAACAGGAAATCTGTAGGAAAATATACATGAAAGATGAGGTTGCTGTTATTTCTTGGAACTCAGTGGTTGCTGCCACAAAGCATAGAGAGAAAACCTGCTGTGAGATGGAAAAATGTAACGTCATGCTCAGCTGTTGGTGCTTGGGCCTTAAAAAAGAAGTCAGGAAGATATTTGGAGTTTGTCTTCTCAGTTTGCTTCCTACTTCATATAACAAGTTATCTTACATTTACACAAGTATGAGTTAGGATTTCTTAATTAGCCTTGGTTAGGTGTTGATTTGAGGTTGGAGATGACAAGGGATGGTTTCCAGCAAGTGGTGCAGTGTTGCTGTGCAGTGTTTCTTCTGCCTGGGACTTGCAGCACCTTAAAGCTGGGTGAACACACCTCCCACCTGGTTTTTTTTTGGAAGAAAACTCTGATTTTTGCTGGCCAGTGTGCCCCTGTGAGCTCACATTGCCCTGGCTTCTCTCTGCAGTACCTGATGATCCAGCAGACGCCGTTCGTGCGCCGCCAGGTCCGCAAGCTGCTGCTCTTCATCTGCGGCTCCAAGGACAAGTACCGGCAGCTGCGGGACCTGCACACCCTGGACTCACACGTGAGGGGCATCAAGAAGCTGCTGGAGGAGCAGGGAATCTTCCTGAGAGCCAGCGTGGTGACAGCCAGCTCAGGCTCTGCCCTGCAGTACGACACCCTCATCTCCCTGGTAAGGGAAGGAGCAGGGAAAGGGCCTTGGAGTGGTGTTGGTGTGGCAGCAGTGCTGATGTGCTGTTTGATCCCATCCCTTTGTGCCTGCAGATGGAACATTTAAAGGCTTGTGCAGAGATTGCCACACAGAGAACAGTGAACTGGCAGAAATTCTGCATCAAGGATGATTGTGAGTCCTGTCCCTGCAGAGTTTGGGGGAGCAGTGGTGTTGTGGTTGGGATCAGGGTGGCTCAGATGGGGAAGCTCAGCAGAAAAGGGAAGACACAGCTGAGGGTTTTGATAGGATTGAACTGTTTCCAGTACTAATTATCCCAGTGCCCTAATTGCATCTGGTCCTTGGCTAAAGAGCAAAACATGGTGTAATGGATAACTTAGAGGAGCAGATCTGTGTTCTGTTGCCTGTGCTACTGCTGTCCCAGAGAGTAATTTGGGATGATCCCCTGTAACTGGTGTACCCCCATGATAGGCTTCTGTGGTGCAGGGACAGGACAGTTCTGGGAGTTTGGTTCTTGTGTGCAAAGGCTTTAGGTTTAGGTTGGGGTTTTTTTTTTCTTTCTTTGTTTAATTGAGGTTTTAGTGGCATGGAGCTGTGTCAAGGCAGGGTTAGGCTGGATATCAGGGAAAGGTTCATCCCCCAGAGGGTGCTGGGCACTGCCCAGGCTCCCCAGGGAATGGTCCTGGCCTCAAGGCTGCCAGAGCTCCAGGAGCATTTGGACTGCACTCCAGGGATGCCCAGGGTTGGATTGTTGGGGTGTCTGTGCAGGGCTGGGGTTGGATTCAATCCCTGTGAGCCTTTTCCAACTCAGAATATTCCATGATTGAGTGATTCAAACATTTTCTCCTTTCCTCCACAGCGGTTCTCTATTTCCTGCTCCAAGTCAGCTTCCTGGTAGACGAAGGAGTGTCCCCGGTTCTCCTGCAGTTGTTGTCTTGTGCTCTGTGTGGCAGCAAAGTGCTGTCTGTGGCTTCATCCTCTGGAGCTTCCAGCACCTCTTCCACCTCTGCTCCTGCAGCGTCAGGCTCCGGGCAGGCGGCAGCGCAGAGCAAATCCTCCACCAAAAAGAGCAAGAAGGAGGAAAAGGAGAAGGAGCGAGAGGGTGAGGGGCAGCTGGGCCCTGTCCTGTGGTTTTAGGGAGCAAGTCTGCTCCTCACAGCCTTTCTTACTCTGTCTAGAAAGAACTGAATGATAAATCCTGCTGTTAGGAAAGGATCATGGCTCGTGGCAAGGGCACCCACAGCCACAGTCAGCAGAGAGGAGCAGTTTTCCCATGTGTAGATGGGGCTAAGGTGAAGCAGTGTGTCCTAAGAGTTGGGCTGAAATCACGTGCTGAGGACATCCCAAACCCACTGTATTTATTGCCTTGAGTGGGTTTGAAGTTGTCTAATGATGTTACCTAATCTAGTGATGAAGCAGCTTCTACTTAACTTGCCTGTCCTGGGTTGTAGGAGGCTGAAATGCTCACGAGGATTAAAACAAATCCTGGGGATGCACACCCAGTGAGCTCTGCTCTGCAGTGATTCTGTTCAGACTTGTTTCCTCTGGCTGCCTTGGAAGCTCTGCTGGAGCCAGGGCTGCTGCTTAATGAATACCCACAGTCCTGGGAAAGTAATTAAGCTTCCCTGTAAAAGTCACGGGCATAAATTCTCTCTTGGCTTTTCTTCAAGGAGCCGCTTTGGCTTTCACCATCAGATGGTTCTCTGTGAATCTTTTCATTGCCTCATGGTCAATCCTTTTTATCAGGATATGTAGCACATTTCTCACATCCTCACTGGCAAGTTTTCCTGCAGTTTTTTTCCTGTTAGTCAGGAGTACTGGCTTACATTTTTAAAAAAGACAGGAATGTTAAACTTTCCTGTTACCTGAAATATAATGATTTGTCCCCATTATCCTGACCCTTAGAAATAGGAGAGTGGTGTGCCTGTGAGGTGCTGCATTTATCTTCTCCCTAAAGCCTTCCTGTTGTCCCTAGGTGAGGGTTCAGGCAGTCAGGAGGACCAGCTGTGTACGGCCCTGGTGAACCAACTGAACAAGTTTGCTGACAAGGAGACCCTCATCCAGTTCCTGCGCTGCTTCCTGCTGGAATCCAACTCCTCCTCAGTGAGGTGGCAGGCCCACTGCCTGGCCCTGCACATCTACAGGTGAGCCCAGGGGCTGGGTCAGTGCCAGAGCCTCTCTGAAGGATGCTTGCAGGGGTTGGCCCCCTCTGGAATTGCTCTCACTGGTTTGCAGTTGCTGGGGCTGGAGGTGGAAGTTGTGACTTATCCATGATCAATCTCAGTTGTCCTCTGCAAGGAGCATTTTATTTCTGTCTGCAAAATCTGACTCCTGTCATGACCAGGAGGAGGTTTTTGTGGGCAAAGTGAATTTCTGAGGTGGATCCAGACTCACACTGTGAAAGGCTGGGAGCTGTGTAGGGAAAGGAGCACTTTAGAGGACTGGACTCCTTCAGAGCTCTTTCAGTTGTTTCAGGACAGCTGCTTTTGTGTTGGAGTGCTGGAAAACAACTAGGTTCAAGGGATGGTGGGATTTAGCTCTGTGAACTCTGCAAGATGATGGTTTCCCAGTTTGGTGGACAGGAGCTTATGTTCTTCTGCACAAGATCTGTGCCATCTTCAGGACCCTGACTGTCTGTAATCCACTCAACAGGAACTCCAACAAGTCCCAGCAGGAGTTACTGCTGGATCTCATGTGGTCCATCTGGCCAGAACTGCCAGCCTATGGAAGAAAGGCTGCCCAGTTTGTAGATCTCCTGGGGTACTTCTCCCTAAAAACACAACAGACTGAGAAAAAGGTACAGTGACATTCCAGAGGGGAGGTACAGCATCCCAGGTGCTCATTTGTGATACAGCTGGGATGGATTTTCTGTCAGAACAGCTTCTGGTGGAAATATTTTATGTTCCTAGAACTTTAATGTTAAAAAAGCAGGATCTTTAAAAAATTTGGAAGTGTGAATTTTTGTTTTATTGTTTTGGAGGTGAAATTGTGCTGGTGAGTATTTATTTATTGAGAAAAATACGAGGTTTTTATGGACCTGGCAGCTCCAGTTTATAGATTTTTGATATTGCAACTACTAGAAATCTTTTGTAACATGATTTTTGAAGAAAGGAAGTGGTGGCCTCTTTTAGAGGATCAGTGGGATTGATAACAAATAATTTAGACCCATTGATACTTGCATGAGTATGTTCAAAAGGTGGGGCAGGGATTTGCAAGGATTGACTGACAAACAGCACTTACTGAGTAAATCTCAAATTTTAGGATTGATTACTGTCCTGGGTAATGATTTAAACACATAAATTCCTGCGGGTGTGGTGTGTGCCTCTTCTGAGGGACCTGGCACACCACAACATGAGGGATATCTGTCTGTGCAGCAATAAAAGCACTGTTTTGAAGACTGTCTTTTCCTGGTTGTATTTCAGCTGAAGGAATATTCCCAAAAGGCCGTGGAGATTCTCCGGACTCAAAACCACATTCTCACCAACCACCCCAACTCCAACATCTACAAGTGAGTCACTTCTGCCTTTGATCCATGTCACTGAAGGGTTTTCCAGCCGAGCTCCATCCGTGGGGGAATATGCAGCTCTGCTGATGGGATGGTGGTGGGGATGGGCCCTGCTGAGGTTCTGTGCCTGCTGGGCTTGGGAAAGCAGCAGAATCCTTCCTGCCAGATGGAAACCTGACATTGTGCCCTACCAGCAGAGCTTGGCTTGAGCACTTCTGCTTTCACTGTCAGTAAATGTTATAAAATCTTAGGCCCAGCTGGAGAATAGAGATTTGCAGTTTTAAGTGTGTTCTTGGTCCCACCTTGGCCGTTGATAATTACAATAACAATGCTGCTTAGTTAAAACCTGTTATTTCCAGTGTGATTTACATTGTAACAGTTCTGTTACACACTGGGACTGGGGCAAATTAAAGTGATTCTGGTTGTGTAGCCTGGGTTTAAAGCAGCAGATGCCCAGGTCCATGTGTGAGTGTTGTTCCCTCATTCCAGCACATTGTCTGGGCTCGTGGAATTCGATGGCTACTACCTGGAGAGTGATCCTTGCCTTGTCTGCAACAACCCCGAGGTGCCCTTCTGTGTAAGTAACCCTGGAATCACACAGTCATGGAATATCCTGAGTTGGAAAGGGCCCACAAGGATCAAATCCAGCCCCTGGTTCTGCACAGGACATCCCAACAATCCCGCCCTGGGCATCCCTGGAAGTGGTTTGCAAATGCTCCTGGAGTTCTGGCAGCCTCAGGGCCGTGTCCATTCCCTGGAGAGCCTGGGCAGTGCCCAGCACCCTCTGGGGGAAGAGCCTTTCCCTGATCTCCAACCTAAATCCACCCCTGGCACAGCTCCAGCTGCTCTGCATGACACCAGCAGTAACTGCTGTTATGAAATCCTTTCCAGTGGTGGGGATCCCAACCCTTTACAGGTGTGGTTTTCTCTGTCCCTGAGATTTTGGGGTGCCCTCAGACAGGCAATGTGCCCTTGGTTTGTCTCCCCAGTACATCAGGGATCCCAGCCATTTCCATGTGTGGTTTCCTGTGTCCCTGAGGTTTTGGGGTGCCCTCAGACAGGCAATGTGCCCTTGGTTTTTCTCCCCAGTACATCAAGCTTTCGTCCATCAAAGTGGACACGCGCTACACAACCACGCAGCAGGTGGTGAAGCTCATTGGCAGCCACACCATCAGCAAGGTGACAGTGAAGATTGGAGACCTGAAACGAACCAAGATGGTGAGAACCATCAACCTCTACTACAACAACAGGACTGTGCAGGCCATCGTGGAGCTGAAGAACAAGTATGTCCATCAAGTTTTGCGTTCAGTCTCTGAATTTGGTTCGTTCCCTTGGCGTCTTGTTTTTTCCCAAGGTTCCTCCTTAGACTATTACTCATTGCTCTCAGCCCACATTGGATGGGATTGTGCTGAATCCCCTACAATTGTCAAAGCAAAGATCCAGATTTCCTCTGAAGCTTGAAAAATGCCTATAAAATTTGTGGATTCTAACTTTGTCCAGGCTCGCTTTTAAGCACCTGACTTAATTGTGTGGGAACCAGTAGTAATACCAAGAGCACTTCATGGGTAGTTTGACTCCAAAAAGGATTTGGACTTTGCAGCATGTCCAGGAATGCTGAAAGCATTAACATTGTTTGAAGCCACAGAGTAGAATTAAAATTAGAAGTTGGATGGTCTCACTCTCAGCTCTGCTTTACCTACCAGAAATGGCTCCTTTTCAACACACTGCTCAGTCTGGAGCCAGTCCTGCTTATGTGCTTCCCCTTCTTACTTCTTGAGATGTTCTCACCAGAATCAGATCTCTCTGGCTTAGGGATTAATCTGTGCCCGCCGCTTATTGCTTATTTGAAGTCTTAATCCTCTGTGACATCACAAGTGGCTGCTGTGGAGAGGATTATGATGTCACAAAGAGAGGATTCTGACTTCAGGTTGAGAATAAGCAGTGGGAGCAGATGAGATCTTTAAGAAATAAATATCCTGTTTTCATGCAAATGTCCTTACTAATAAAAAAATGGAGGTGAAAATCCCTAGAAAATGTCTGTAGAATTAAAGTTTTTCCATGAGGCATCAACAGCTCTTTAATCCCAAACAGTCTCTCTCTATGAAGAGGATAAAGGCTTAAAATGTATTTCTGGCTACATATCATGTCAATACAGAAGCTAAGGAAACGAATCCTAGAACTGCTCTCCATTCATCCCAGTTAAAGGAGATTTGGAGCCGAGACGGTTGCATTTGGCTTCTCCTCACACGTGGGTGGGGAGGGAACTTCCCTCTGGAAAACCTTCCTTTCCTTTTCTTCCCTTCCCATCCCTCCTCTAGGCCGGCACGCTGGCACAAGGCCAAGAAAGTGCAGCTGACCCCAGGGCAGACAGAGGTGAAGATCGATCTGCCCCTGCCCATCGTGGCCTCCAACCTGATGATCGAGTTCGCCGACTTCTACGAGAACTACCAGGCATCCACGGAGACCCTGCAGTGCCCGCGCTGCAGCGCCTCGGTGCCCGCCAACCCCGGCGTGTGCGGCAACTGCGGCGAGAACGTCTACCAGTGCCACAAGTGCAGGTCAGGCTGGCACTGTCCCCAGGGTCACTGAGTGTCCCCCAGGGTCACTGTGAGTGTCCCCAGGGTCACTCTGTGTGTCCCCAGAGTCACTGAGTGTCCCCAGAACGTCTACCAGTGCCACAAGTGCAGGTCAGGCTGACACCGTCCCCAGGGTCACTGAGTGTCCCCAGGGTCACTGTGTGCCTCCCCAGAGTCACTGAGTGTCCCCAGAACGTCTACCAGTGCCACAAGTGCAGGTCAGGCTGGCACTGAGTGTCCCCAGGGTCACTGTGAGTGTCCCCAGGGTCACTGTGTGTATCCCCAGAGTCACTGAGTGTCCCCAGAATGGCCACCAGTGCCACAAGTGCAGGTCAGGCTGTCACTGTGTGTGTCCCCAGGGTCACTGAATGTCCCCAGTGTGACTGAGAGTGTCCCCAGAACGGCTACCAGTGCCACAAGTGCAGGTCAGGGTGCCCCCAGTGTCACAGTGTGTTCCCAGAGCATCTACCAGTGCCACAGGTGCAGGTCTGTGGGTTGTCACTGTGTCCCCAGGGTCCCCACAGCATGTAGCAGTGCCACAAGTGCAGGTGTGTGTCCCCCAGAGCCCCCCTGGGTGCCCCACACCCCCTGCCATGTAAATCCCCCATTCTGGTTAATACAAGCACACAATCAAATTAGTGGGGAAGTATAAAACAGGCTTACAGGGATTTAATATAATGCAGGCTAACAAAGGGAGCCTAGGAGCACAATACTCAGCGAGCTGAAGTTTCACATCAAGCCCTCAAAGTTCACACCACAGAATTCCCTGGAGCAGGTTATTTTTGGCCTGCCTGGGCTGGAGGCTGGAGTTCAACTGTGGGAGTGCAGGGCTTCCCCCAGGATCCCTGGCTGGGGCTGGACAGACAGTTCTATTCATGGCTTTTGTTATGCTCTCCTCATTCAGAGCAGGCTCAGGGGTAATTTACTGTGTGCTATTCACACTTCCACTACAGCCTTAGAAATCCTTCTCTTTTGTCACTTTTGTCTCCTTATCTGATATCACTTTCCCCTTATTGTTGTCCCTTATTCCTCTTTAATTCTCATGGGATTTGAGGTGTTTAGCAGGCTCTTTCCTGGTGATAGCTGGTGTATGGAAAGGTTTCCATGTCCCTTCTGGAGTTCTAGGAGCTATAAATCAATTCTGTCTGCTGTCCTGGTCTGCAGTGGGGTAAGAAGTGCTGCAGTCAGTCCCACTGTGAAGCCCAGACCCTACAGACCAGTACAGTTCCTTTATCTGTGTTCTCCTGAAGGACACAGTGCCCCAGCTTGACTTTCTACTGGGAATTACTGTCATTAAAATAGAATCGTTAGGAACAATTTCTTGTTCCTGCTTTTTCCAGCCAGAATGTGGCACTGCTGTAAAGACTTCTTTTGTTGCCTGATCCATAGGTTTTGATTCTCAAGTATTTCCCTTCCCCAGGGCAGTCTGGTCACCAAGATGTTGTAAGAGTCACGCATCTCTTTTACCCGAGTCCATCCAGTTGGTTTCATTGCCTCAGTTGCCTTGAGCTGCAGGTTTTGAGCTGCTGCCTTGCCTTTCAGGTCCATCAATTACGATGAGAAGGATCCCTTCCTGTGCAATGCCTGTGGCTTCTGTAAATACGCCCGCTTCGACTTCATGCTCTACGCCAAGCCCTGCTGCGCCGTGGACCCCATCGAGAACGAGGAGGATCGCAAGAAGGTGAGGCTGGCAGCAGGGGCAGGCAGGAGATCCTGCAGCTCTGGGCCTTGTGGGAACAGCAGGAGTCCATCCCCTGTCTAAATCAGTGCTCCTTCAAGGCTCCTCACTGACTGATGCATTCTGGGTTTGTGTCTTGCTCCACCAGACAAGTGGTTCTTCAGAAGACATCATTCAGTGCCTCACTTATGAACTGACTGCAGCTCTTTGCCTTGCTGTAGAAGGGGATGGATTTGGGTTGTTCTGGTTGCTTCCCATCCCACTTGAGGAGCCGTGCTAATGAAGAACCCTCTGCACTCTCTGTCCTGTCCCAGAGGATCAGTGTGCACAGTGTAGTGTCACAGGCTGTGCTCACTAGTGTCACCAGAGTGCTTCTCAGGGCAGAACCAGGCCGCAGGGTCACCATTTAATGATTTCTCTGCCTTCCCCCCAAAGAAAGGCAAAAGAGAAAACTTGGAGCTTGGTGGTTGTAGTTCTGAATATGAAATAAGAGTTTCCTTTCCTTTTCTCTTTGCAGGCAGTGACAAACATCAACAGTCTGCTGGACAAGGCTGACAGGGTGTATCACCAGCTGATGGGACACCGACCGCAGCTGGAGAACCTCCTGTGCAAAGTGAATGAGGCAGCCCCTGAAAAACCCCAGGTAATCAGGGCCTGAAAAACCCCAGGTAACCAGGGCCAGGTGCACAGACCTCCAGGCTGGGGACACACTGGCCTTGACTCTGCCCAAGGCAGTCCTTGCCTCAGGTGCTGCTCTGCAGTTGTTATTTTTGTGTGGAGCCTCCATTTGTGATTCCTCTGTGCTTTCCCCTGTTCCAGGATGAGTCGGGCAGCAGTGGAGGGATCAGTTCTACCTCAGCCAGTGTGAACAGGTACATCCTGCAGTTAGCCCAGGAGTACTGTGGGGACTGCAAGAACTCCTTTGATGAACTTTCCAAAATCATCCAGGTACGATGTGCTTTGGTTTGGATTTGGGTCAAGTGTTTATTAGAAAAAAAACGAGATGTTGCCATTCTTCATTTAATAATATCATTAACAGGTGATCAGCTGCATATTTTCAGGGAAATAATAATAATTTCTAAAAGCTATGTATTAATTACTAAAATTTCAGCTAGCTTGTGAAACTGGTTTTCTCAGCAGCTACATCATGAAGAGCGGGTGACTGAACAGATGGTTAATTAAAGAGAATTGACTTTTTGCATGGATCCAAGTGTTTGAAAACACACCAGTCTAAAAGGTGACCTACAGAAGCGCTTTATAAATTAAATGAAATTGTTGGTGTTCAACAAGTCACATAAACCCTGGAAAACCTGCTACATCATGAATGTCCTTTTGGCTGTGATATTTAGGCATATTAAATATATTTAGCTCTTTCTATAAATAATAAATTACTCTGACTTACTCTACCAGTATTAATAGTAATTAATGCTATGGATTTGTCACATTTCCAGTGTTACATTGCATGTAGTGTATACAACAGGGAGGATAACTGGGAGTTAGGCTGATATTCCTCATGGATTTCCCAAGCCAGTATGAATAGTAATTAATACTATACATTAGTCACATTTCCAGTGTTACATTGCATGTAGTGTAAACAGCAGGGAGGATAACTGGGAGTTAGACTGATATTCCTCATGGATTTCCCAAGGATTTCAAGCTTGGAAACGCTTGGTTAAAAATACTTCTCCACAAAATACACAGTGAACATAACCTGTGCCCAGGACTGGCATTGTGTGCTGGCTGACAGTCCCTCATCTGTGTTCCCAGAAAGTGTTTGCCTCCCGGAAGGAGCTGCTGGAGTACGACCTGCAGCAGCGCGAGGCGGCCACCAAGTCCTCGCGGAGCTCGGCGCTGCCCACCTTCACCGCCAGCCAGTACCGCGCCCTGTCCGTGCTGGGCTGCGGCCACACCTCCTCCACCAAGTGCTACGGCTGCGCCTCGGCCGTCACGGAGCACTGCATCACCCTGCTGCGGGCCCTGGCCACCAACGGCGCCATCCGGCACATCCTGGTGGCCCAGGGCCTCATCCGAGAGCTCTTTGACTACAACCTGCGCCGGGGCGCGGCCGCCATGCGCGAGGAGGTGCGGCAGCTCATGTGCCTCCTGACCAGGTGAGAGCTGCTCTGGGGAGAGCCTCGTCCTTGGGAGTGATGCCTTGGGCTTTTAGCTTTGATATTTTTCATGTATTTGTAATCCTGCAGTTCTTTAGTGTAGAACTCTAAACTCCACAGACAGTGTCAGCTGCTGTTCTCCCATGTTGGTCAGACACAGCAATTCCCCTCCAGGCCTGGCAATCAAGGACACCTCACTGCCTCAGGCCCCGGGAAATGTAAACAAAAGTGAGCTGGGGGGAGCAAACCTGGGGTAAATGACTTCATTACCTGAAGCTGGAATTGGAGGATTAACCCCCAATATGCAAATGGGCCAAACTTATAAAAGTGTGAAACCCGTGACCCGTGGTCCATTTTTGGATGTAGCCCCTGGGGCTTCATCTGCCCAAAATGTACCTGAGGGCCTTCAGTAAATACAAGCGCTTTTTATTCCCTTAATTCTGTCTGGCCTCTGTTTTTAGGCAGTCCCAAAAAGGCGTCAGGAAAGGCCCTTCAGAAAGGGAAAGCCTCACAGTGGGACTTACCTTAGAATCACAAAGTGGTCTGGGTTGGACAGACCTCAAAGACTGCCCAATCCCACTCCCTATCATGGGTGTGTCCTAGACCAGCAAAGTGTAACCTCCAACTCCCTGTGCATTTGTTACCAGCTGAGCTGAAATCCCAGGAGCTTTTGGCATTTAGTACAAGCAGAGCATAACAGTGTTGTCTTTTTCCTCCTGGAATTAGGGACAATCCAGAGGCCACACAGCAAATGAATGACTTAATCATTGGGAAGGTTTCTGCAGCTCTGAAGGGACACTGGGCAAATCCAGACTTGGTGAGAGACTCCAGTGTTTCCCTGTTTCTTTGTTCTGCCCCTTTGCACTGCTGGTGTATTCTAATCATTGCATCTTCTCTCTTACGGTGTTTGTAAGAAACAAAAATTGAGTCTCAATAGGAAATGACATAAATGTCAGAGTACAGCACAAAATTTTGTGTACAGGTACATGCTGAAGTTTCCTCTGGCAGTTCCCCATCCTGGCTTTGCTTGTACCTTTCCAGCAGGTTACCAGTCACCCCAAGTGTGCATGGGATTAAATTCACTTAGACCCATGTGTTTTGAACCTGAGTTTATTAAAGATGAGAGGGCAGAAAGGAGTGGGGCACCCCTACAGCTCAAGCACTCTGTGTTGCAGGCGAGCAGCCTGCAGTATGAAATGCTGCTGCTGACAGACTCCATCTCCAAGGAGGACAGCTGCTGGGAGCTGCGGCTGCGCTGCGGTGAGTCCAGCCCCAGCCCCAAGCTTCATTCACACTGCTGTGCCCACAGCCAGCAGATACAGGAGGGTTTCCACTTCTAAACCCATTCCAAGTGCTGTCTGGAGCTGTGGAGGTGTGTCCTGTCTGCAGCTCTCACAGGATAATAAACATCCCTGTCTGCTTTCAGCTCTCAGCCTCTTCCTGATGGCGGTGAACATCAAGACTCCGGTGGTTGTGGAAAACATCACCCTCATGTGCCTGCGCATCCTTCAGAAACTCATCAAACCACCTGCTCCAACCAGCAAGAAAAACAAGGTACTGCCTTGGAGGCTGAGCAAAACATTGAGAATTTGCTGATTGAAGTCTGACACACTGATCTCAGTGAGGAATTAGTTTGTGAGGAAGCCAGGACTTGCTTTTCCTGGTCACTGTTCCTAGGGAAGCACAAGCCCTGTGACTCTGGTCTTTACACACTGCAAATTACAGATGACTACTTTCTGGTTTTCACTGGGGTTTGATGACTTTGACCACAGCTGTTCAGGGTTTGCTCTTTCCCCCTCAGATCTGAGGCATGGGGAAAAAGCTACTTCAAAGCCACAGCTTGGTTATTTTGGGCAGGCTTATGGTGTCTTCAGCAGCTTTGTAGAATCAAGTACCTAAATTTGATAGAATCCAGTACTTCTGACTCAGATTTTTAAATACAGAGCTACAGTTCTCATTAAAATATATTGATTTACTGCTATTGATTTTAATGTAGGATTAGATTTGCAGGAGAGAAGGTATTTTTCTGCTTTGGTCTGCCTGTCTGATAATCACAGATGGATGTCAGAGATGGGTTTACTGATATTTCAATAGGAGCTGGAATATCTCTCTTAGCTCACCATTAACAGACACTGTATTACCCTGCTGCTGTCCAAGAGCTGCATTTGCCTCTTCATGGCCTGGCCCCAGTGATACACCTCTTAGGGACCAGACTGTGGCTTTCTGAAGAATCACAGAGCTTTTTTATTTGTTAGGATGTGCCCATGGACGCTCTCACCACTGTGAAGCCTTACAGCAATGAAATCCATGCACAGGCTCAGCTGTGGCTCAAGAGGGACCCCAAAGCATCATATGAAGCTTGGAAGAAGTGCCTCCCTGCCCGAGGTAACCCCTGTGCCTGTGACCTGGTGCAGTTCTGTGCAGGAACATGTGTGTCCCCAGGTTCAATAAGGAATGTGCTTCTGTGGAGTTGTGTTGGTTTCTGTCCCATGACACCTGATACCATCCTCACAGTTAGTCCTTAGAGTTGTAACACTGACTCTTCCAGGCTCTGTGCCTCAAACCCTAAGCAGAAAATGCTCTGTGCCCAAAAAGAATTGGGCTTGCTTATTTAAATTGATATCAGCCAGCTGGAAAGCTGATGGAATTCCTTGAGAGAGGCTCTGGGATTTGCATGAGGCTTGGAATTGAGCGTGGCTCCACACAGGAGTGAAAATGGCAGCAGAAGGAGATGGGAAGCACTCAGCTTCCCAGCTGGAGTTTGGCGAGTTCCAGTAAGAAGACAAAAATACTCTGGCAGTTTGCAGTTCATGACTGCTGACAGTTCTCTTGCACTCTGCTCAATATTGCAGGTGCAGATGCCAACGGGAAAACTCCCAGCAAAGCTGAGCTTCACCAGCTCTACTTGTCAGAAAAATACGTCTGGAAGTGGAAGCAGTTCATGAGTCGCCGTGGGAAGAGAACCTGTCCTCTGGATCTCAAGCTGGGACACAACAATTGGCTGCGACAGGTAAAGGTGGGGAGGGCCCCGGGGCAGGGTTCAGTCACACAGTGTGGGTGCTTTGCTGCAGTTCCTGTGCAGGGGCGTCTGGGGAGGCTGGGACTCACTGCCTCTAATTCCAAGTTAGGTTTACAGCTGTGTTCCCTTAGAAATGCTTCATCAAACTTTTATCTGTGGGTTCTTAAACTCTGAACCTTTGATTGCCACGGTGCTCCTCCCTAATGAGCTGCACTTCTGAGGGTCCTGGAGCAAAGCTTTGCTTGTTGTGTGTGTGGATTAGCAGGTCACCCACACCACGCACTCTTGGAACACTTTGGTGCTGAGCAGAGCAGGAATTGTCACAGAACCGAGTGTTGGGAGAACCAGAAAACACTGCCACCAGGTCACCCAACAGCCCTAGTGTTGGGAGCTGTCACAAGTTCATCTGTGCCCATCGGTCTGACCTGGCTTTTCCTGCCTCTGCCCCAGGTGCTGTTCACTCCTGCCACCCAGGCTGCCAGGCAGGCTGCCTGCACCATCGTGGAGGCCCTGGCCACCATCCCCAGCAGAAAGCAGCAGGTCCTTGATCTCCTCACCAGGTATTCCTGTGCTGCCACACCTGGCAGCTCCACAAGTACTTGTCTTCAATTCCCATCAAAATCTCTCCCTTCTTGCAGCTTTTCTCACACCTCTCCCTTGTATACCTGCAGTTCAGGGGTCTCTTTGAGCTGGATTTTTTAACTTAATTAGCAGGGAGACTTGGGGTTTGCTGCCTGGCAATGAGCTCTTGCTGTCTGTACTTTTTCCAGAAGTAAGGATCAGCTGTTCAGCTGTGTGGCCAACATTTCCCCTGCCTCTTCAACGGCAGAATAATAGGGTGAACTCTCTTCCAACTGCCGTGACATAACTTACCCCAGCTCATGCTGATAGCACAGTCAACTCCTTTTTGGGACAAATACTAATTTAGCCAGCAAGTAATGAATATCAGTGATGCTGTTAGCAAGGACAACAGGGAGGATGGATTTCTGGAGGCTTTTTCTTCCTTTCTACGGTGTCCTTAAGCTGGAATGCCCTTTGTTGCTGTGAAGGGGCTGTCAGCTTGTGTTTCTCTTTCACAGCTATCTGGATGAGCTGAGCATTGCTGGTGAATGTGCTGCCGAGTACCTAGCCCTGTATCAGAAACTCATCAAACCTGCCCACTGGAAGGTCTACCTGGCAGCCAGAGGGGTTCTGCCCTACATTGGCAGCCTCATCACTAAGGTATGGATTTGTGTGCAGGAAATGACCTGTCAGCTTGGCTTTTTTTTCCCTTTGAAATTCCATCCCTTTGTTCAGTGCCCTGTTGCTGACCCTGCCAGGGTTCTCAAGTTCACACTTTAATGCTGTTACCCCTGAACAGAGGGAGCCACGGGGGTTTTAGCCCCAGCTGGAGAATTCCTCAGCACTTTAATTAACTGCTCTGGGATTGTAAATGTTGCTGCACTGCCTTGGCACCAGGTTGGAGCTGGAAGCTGTTGTGCAGCTCCCAGGCTGGACTCTGAGAGCACTTATGGACAGGGAAGGATCAGGTGTGCTGCTGTTCCTGGAGAAATGGGAATTACAGCCTTTGGAGAAGCAGCACACTGAGTTTGCAGTGTTCAGACTGGTGTGAGTTTTCTGTGGGGATCCCTGCTGCACTCCAAAGAGGCAGGTGGCACTTTCCACATCAGTGGTGGCTGAGTTTCCCCTGGAGGGCCACTAGAGCCAAGCGGGAATGTGCAGGGAGAAAATGAGGGGGATATTTGTGACACTTTTCCTCTCCTTTCCCCCTCCCTGCTGTTGCAGTTGTGCTTTCTCTGTGCCTGGCTCAGTTTCTGTGCTGAGTTCCTGTGCACCCTGTGTTAGACTCTCCAGTCGTTGTTGGCAATGCAGGGTCTTGGCCTAACAGGCTGTTAATTATTTTCAGGAAATAGCTCGTTTGCTCGCCTTGGAGGAAGCAACACTCAGCACGGATTTGCAGCAGGGATATGCCCTGAAGAGTCTCACAGGTATTCAGTGGGCCTGCAGCAGGGTTAGAGCTGGGTGATCATTGTTCTCTAACAGCCTGTGGCAGGATTTCCGAGAGATCTCATTCAGTTGTGTTGCCATTGTCAGCACTGGATTTTTGCCATCGATTTCGCACTTAATCTCTAAATGGATTTTTCCATTTTTTTTTTGTGGTCAGTAAGAGTTTTTAGCTGAACTGTGGTAACATATCAGGCAAGCTTCATCATTTCACTTTATTACATAGTACAGTCCCTGGCACCACTGTAAATACTGCTTTATTCCTACCTGTTGTTCCTACCTCCCTATTCTATGAGAGCTTTTTTTCATCTTCTAGGGTGTATACCCTTTTACAAAAATTTGTTGGAAATGGAAATACTTCATGCACTAGGTCATTGTTTTTGTACCCTCTTTCACATTCTTCAGCCATTACTGGTGAATCTATAAAGCCTGGCTTCTTGCAAGAAGCAGCATGTTGATCAGTGTGTCATGGGAAAGAATCCTTGTGTTTGCTGATTCTTTACTTTATTGTAGGAGTGACCCGTTTGGTGATGTCACTGATAAGTCATTTCACATCATCAGAGGTATTAGAGGTATTACAAGAGGTGCAATCATCTACTTTTGGCATAGCTTGCAACAGAAAAAATGCCAAAGAGTGCAGAATTTTGTATCAAGCACACAGGAAACTCCTTAGGCCCTTTCCTCATTCCCAAACTTCTTTATATTTTACAATTTACAAGCCAGGCCAAGGCTTTTGCCTCCAAGCACTCAGTTCACAGGAGTGAGCTTTAAACCACAGACTGATGGGAGCTGGAACAAGCCATTTTTATGATACTGTGCCCTATTTGCTGCTATGAAATTTAGAAATCAAATTCTCTCCCACCTCCTGAATTTCTGTGGCTTTCTAGGTCTTCTCTCTTCCTTCGTGGAGGTGGAGTCCATCAAAAGGCACTTCAAGAGCCGGCTGGTGGGCACGGTGCTCAATGGGTACCTGTGCCTGAGGAAGCTGGTGGTGCAGAGGACAAAGCTGATTGATGAGACCCAGGACATGCTGCTGGAGATGCTGGAGGACATGACAACAGGTAAAAGCACCTCTGTTCCATAAATCCAGCCTTGGGATCAACCAAGATGGAAAAGCAGAACAGCCACGCAAAGAGCTTTTCTAAATGACTGCTATAATCAGGGCGGTTTATGGCTTCCAGTATTTTCTGTTGGCACAGAACAGTTGAATAGCGTTCCCAGTCACCTCTTATTTTCCAGGAATCCCAGCCTCCTCATTTTTATGGGGCTGTTTTTCTGCAGCTCAGCCATGCAGAGGCTTTCCTAGTTAACCGTACCAATAATACTTTCCATCTTTCACTGAGTGGATTTGCAGAAGAAGAGAACACCAAAGTGTGGGGCTGACTGCACAAGAATTTACAGCTGAGTTAAAGTGGAATCTATAAAATTGACTCCAGTGTCCATTTTAAAGCCTCCTTTTCTTGGCAGGCACAGAGTCAGAGACCAAGGCGTTCATGGCCGTGTGCATAGAGACTGCCAAGCGTTACAGCCTCGATGACTACAGGACCCCAGTGTTCATCTTCGAGAGGCTCTGCAGCATCATCTACCCTGTGAGTGGGGCAGGGTCACACTTCCTGAGCAGAGCCCTGGAATGCTTTGGGAAGGGACTTAAAGATTGTCCAGTCCCACCCTTTGCCATGGCAGCGACACCTTCCAGGATCCCAGATTGCTCCAAGTCCCGGCCAGCCTGGCCTTGGACACTTCCAGGGATCCAGGGGCAGCCACAGCTTCTCTGGGCACCTGTGTCAGGGCCTCACCTCCCTCATAGGGGAGAATTTCTACCCAATGTCTGATCTAAATTTCCCACCTTTCATTTTGAACCCATTCCCCCTTGTCTTGTCACTCCAGTTCATGATGAACAGTCTCTCTCTGGCTTCCCTGTATCCCCTTCAGACTCTGGAAGGTGTTGTGAGGTCTCCACTCAACCTTCTCTTCTCCAGGCTGAACATTCCCAGCTCTCCCAGCCTTTCTCCATAGGGGAGGTGCTCCAGTCCTCTGAGCAACTCCGTGGCCTCCTCTGCACTTGCTCCAACAGTTCCATGTGTTCTCATACTGAGAACACCAGAACTGTGTGCAGTGCTCCCAGTGGGGTCTTGTGATAGAGGAGGAGAATCACCGCCAAGCACCTCTAGCAGCCCTACACCTCTGGTTCCTTGTTCCCAGGAACAGCAGTGTCTGCCTCATGATTCACCATTAGCCAGTGCAGACCTGTAGCCCAGTGTATCCCATCTGGGGGGTTGCTGTTTAACTTCTCTGAGGAATTTGGTCACTGAATGATCCTGGCCATCCTCTGAGTGTGGCATGCAGAGCAGATGCACCAGTGGGGAAAGGGCTGAAGGTTTAGGAACATTCTCCCATAAAAATGCAGGAATGGGAGCATGGTTAGAGAAAAACTTATTCACTCTGTCTCTGCTGCTGCTCTTTAGGAGGAGAATGAAGTCACTGAGTTCTTTGTCACTCTGGAGAAAGATCCCCAGCAGGAAGATTTCCTGCAGGGCAGGATGCCAGGGAATCCCTACAGCAGTAATGAGCCTGGCATCGGGCCTCTCATGAGGGACATCAAGAACAAGATCTGTCAGGACTGTGACCTGGTGGCTCTGCTGGAGGATGACAGTGGGATGGAGGTAAGCATTTCTTGAGGTGGGGATTTCTTGCACAGACCTGTGGGATGCTGGTTTTGGGCAGTTGGTGGTTGCTGGGGTGGTGATGTAACAACCTGAGCTTGTTCTTGACTTGTTCTTCTCTCCCTTTCAGCTTTTGGTGAACAACAAGATCATAAGTCTGGATCTGCCTGTGGCTGAGGTCTACAAGAAGGTGTGGTGTCCCACAAACGAGGTGTGTGTTACCTTTGTACAAGTTAACAGCACAGAGCACCTTCCTTCACATCAACAAAAAAAAAGGGGAAAAATCAAAATCACACGAGTCAGGATTTATTTCCTGACATTTAATTTATTGGGTGTAACTGCTCAGCACCTTTTGGTGCTCTGTTAGGACAGATTGTGCAGTCCTGCAACGTGAGTGATTGCAGAGCACTGCCCCAGGTGAGCTGTGTCCTGTGTCACGTGTGACTCTTCCTGAGGAACAGCCTTCCCTGTGTTCCCCTGGGGAGAGCTGAACGTTGTCAGTGCCTTTCAGAGCACATTTCACACTCCATCTGCACACCAGGGTTTCGTGTGTGTGTGTACACACAGGGACACCAGATCAGTCTGTGCTTCAGGGATGAGCCCAAGTTATTTATGCACAGAGCATCCAGTGGTTCTCTGTATTTGCACTTCTGCTCTTTTGTTTTTCATAGGGATCTCAAGCACTTGACAAATTAATCCTTTTTTTGCTTTTCATAGTATGGTTTGTATCTTTTTCACATTAAGAAATGGACCCAGCAGTCTTAAGAGTCCAATCCACTGTGTCACACTAAGCTTGTTCCAGAGGTGGATGTGGTCCAGAACAAGCTCTTCCCTTCTTGCCTTGTAGCCACTAAAATAAACTCCCACTGAGACCATAAGGCTCAAGCTTGCCCACTACAAATATGTTCTTAGAGGCACTTAAGATCATAAAACAAGACTGATTTGCCCAGCATTTCTTGGTCATTCCTCATTTCCTCCTGGCCTCAAATCACCTTTGAAACCTCAGTTTCCTGAAACCATTTGGGGGAAGAGTTCAAACAAAGTGCCAGTTAGCAGTGAATGATGATAAAATGGGTCCCATTAAGCTTTATTTCAGTAACAAAGCCTTCAGTACTGCAAAATCAAGCCCAAACCTTGTGACAGTGATTATTTTTTAGCCAAGGTACCAGCTTGGAAAAGGCAGTGAGGTGCTGATGTTAATCTGTGAGTTCTGATTGGAATTCTGATGGAGTCACTGGTGGAAATGATCCCCCTGCTGCCCCTGGGAACAGTGAGGAGCTGTTCCTGTGGGATGCCGGGCTGCAGCAGCGTGCAGCTCTGCTGGTGAAAGGCAGAGTTTGCTCAGCATTCCTGTGGATGAACAGCTTTCATCTGTCTTCCTTTGTGAGCACCTCCTGGAGCCGCAGCTCCCATCCCTGGGAGCGACAGGCGCACAAGAAACGCAACCTCAGGCCCCTTTTTGTTTCCCTTGTCTCTCAGTGGCTTTTTTTGTTCATCTGCCGTTTTACCAGGGCCCCTGTGGTGTTAATTGCTGGTCGCCAGCGTGGCCTTTGAGCAGATCTTCCCCCCGGGGCTTTCCCTGTGCTTATGTATTTGCTGTGACATTAAGCACTGCTTATTCCACATTAGGCTTAGCACGATCCCTGACAGGTTTTCTCTTGCAAGGTCTCCTGCTCCCAAATCTGGGATTTTTCTTTTCTGCTTTTTATTCAGACCTATGGATTAAAAATGGAAAGTTTCATGATATGCTGTCAGTATTTCCAGCTGGAAATGCATCTGGAAAACTGTCCCTTTCTCAGGGTAAAAGCACAGCTTTTTGGCTGTATCATTCCAGTGATATACTGTCTTACTGAAAGCTCATTAAATTGCCTTTTACTCCTCTTCCATTTGCCATCACTGCAGATTGTATCTGTTTGAAAGCTTTCATCCAATTAGCCTGTCCTGCTTCATTTCCTGGGCTGTGCCTGTTCCCTGTATTTCCCAGGTATGCTGTGCCATACTCTCAGAGGAGAGGTTGCCATTTAAGCAGGTGTTCCTCTGCAGATGAACCCATTTTCCTTGGCTGCATCTTTCACTGGTGCTAAAGGAAACCTGGAGGAGATGGAAGGAGGAAGAGACTGTTTATTACCAGTCTGTCAATTAATTGGCAGTGCCAAGAAAAGCTGAGCAGACCAAGGGATGAGTTACTGATGTTTTTTCAGGTGGCTCTACTGTTGTTTTTAATTCATGTCAGGAAGGAGAGAATGAGGGAGTGAAAGATTTCCCTGTGTTACCATGGTCAGGTGAAACAGCACGAGGGAGAGCTGGGGCTGGGTTTCAGTGTACACACTGAAACCAGAACCAGGCTTGTGTACAGGTGCCCAGAGACAGAATTAATAAAAAGCTCTGCTCTTGCAGGGGGAGCCCATGAGGATCATTTACCGCATGCGGGGGTTACTGGGAGATGCAACGGAGGAATTCATCGAGTCCCTCGACTCCACCACTGGTAATGCATTTGTCTGCTGAAAGCTGGGATTAGATTTGAAATCTGAGGTTTGCTGCAGAGCAATGACATTATTATCCTCACAGCAGTGAGCTTACAGTTGATTGACGTTGCTTTTGCTGCATTTACCTGCTTCACCTCGAGTGAAGGAGGATTTTAACAGCGCTTTAAAGCTGTGCTTCAAATGTGAGCACTTGCTTGGCACGGGGACCATTCTGCCCAGCCCTTCTTCATATTCCTGCTCTTAATTCTTTTCAAATTCAATACAACTGAAGTGACTTGAATTGCTGGTAAATGTGTGCTGCTCTGCTCTCCATTGCTGCTTCCACTGCATGAGCATGTCCTGCTGTGGCTGCTTCTGTCCTCACCACCCGTGTCTGTCCTGCAGATGAGGAGGAGGATGAGGAAGAAGTGTATAAGATGGCAGGGGTGATGGCCCCGTGTGGAGGCCTGGAGTGCATGCTCAACAGACTGACTGGCATCAAGGACTTCAAACAGGGCCGGCACCTCTTAACCGTGAGTCTCTCTTTGGTTCTGGGGTCAGGAGTTATTATGGGGTGGAAAATTCCACAGACATCCATGAGGTTAGGCAAACACCCTTGAGCTGGAGCAGTTCTCTCCCTCTCCCATTCCTCTTGGTTAACAATTCCTTACAAAACTTGAAATGTGTAGAACCTGAGGAGCTGGTAAGACTAAATCCTGTCTTGCTGGAGGGATTGTTTCCTGCCTTGGCCTTACCTGAAAACCAAAGCTGTGCTAAGATAGATATAGATAGATATAGATATAGATATAGATACAGATACAGATACAGATATAGATGTAAAAATCTGGGGTGTACTGTACCCCACAAGTCTGGAGATCAGGTGTATTACTGTATTAAACTATTACTTTAGTTTCAGCAAAATCCCCCCCCTCACTGTGAAGGTACCACAGAGAATCCCTTTGCTGTATTTTGTAGGTGCTGTTAAAACTCTTCAGTTACTGTGTGAAGGTGAAAATAAACCGGCAGCAGCTGGTCAAGCCAGAGATGAACACTTTGAATGTCATGCTGGGGACTCTCAACTTGGTAAGGACAACCTGGACTTCCAGAAGTGGTTTTTTCCATGGATTCCAATGAATTTGAGCTACTTCTGACTGTCCTGCTGCCTTGTGACAACTACGAGAGATGGAAAATGTGCAGATGTTAATGTGCAGATGTTACTGTGCTGGCACTGCAAATTATCCTCTGGACATTCCTTATCCATTATGGATGGGAATGTGGGGGGCAGTTAAACCAGCTGGTGTTCCAGGGACTGCTCCCACCTCAGACCAGTGACTGCTGGGGTTCCAGTGCCTCTTTCCACCTCAGACCAGTGACTGCTGGGGTTCCATCGACTGCTCCCACCTCAGACCAGTGACTTCTGGGGTTCCAGTGCCTCTTTCCACCTCAGACCAGTGACTGCTGGTGTTCCAGGGACTGCTCCCACCTCAGACCAGTGACTGCTGGGGTTCCCCTGAGTGCTTCCACCTCAGACCAGTTATTGCTGGTGTTCCTCTGAATGCTCCCACCTCAAACCAGTGACTGCTGGGGTTCCCCTGAGTGCTTCCACCTCAGACCAGTTATTGCTGGTGTTCCCCTGAGTGCTCCCACATCAAACCAGTTCCTGCTGGTGTTCCCCTGAGCACTCCCATCTGTTGCAGGCTCTGGTGGCTGAGCAGGAGAGCAAGGACAGCGGGGGAGCAGCGGTGGCAGAGCAGGTGCTCAGCATCATGGAGATCATTCTGGATGAGTCCAACGCAGAACCTCTGAGCGAGGACAAGGTGAGTGCCCACGGTTCCTTTCCCTGGGATTCAAGGCTTGCACACCCCTGCTCACAGGGATGCTGAGCTCCAGGAGCTGGAGGGGAGTGCTGATGGAGTGTGACCCTCATTACACTTCTGGCAGGTCTTAGCAGGCCTTGGGGAAGGGCTTGAGGAGGGCCCTGAACCAAAAGCACTGCAAGGCTGCGTCAGGATGAGTCTTGCATGGTTGGGTGAGGGTTGTTAGGCTCTGCTTGGATCCTTTCCTTCCTGCTTTGGGCCACAAGCCAGGGAGAGACAAGAAAAGACACAGCTTGGCCTCGTTTTTTGGAGTGTTTTTATATGTGTTGAAAGCATGATTGATTTTCCAGCTAATTGAGAATAAAACTGTATCTCAGCTAGACTGAGAACAAGAAGAGCTTCTCACTCATCTTTTGAAGCTGTGGGTGGACGGGAATCTGGTGTGCTTTGGGTTGGAATTATTAGACTTTGGGTTGGAAAATGCTTTAACAGTAGGTGGAATAAGCCAGGTGTCAGCTAGAGGGGTTGGTACAACCATTCCACAATATCTTTGGGAACGAGGCTGGGTTTTATTTTTATCAGGGACAACCCCTTCACAACTCCACCAGCTCCCAGAGTGAGAATTTTCTTGTCGATTTATTCCTGAATGTAAATCCTGCTGCTCTTCCTTCACAGGGCAACCTCCTCCTCACGGGGGACAAGGACCAGCTGGTGATGCTGCTGGACCAGATCAACAGCACCTTTGTGCGCTCCAACCTGAGCGTGCTGCAGGGGCTGCTGCGCATCATCCCCTACCTGTCCTTCGGGGAGATGGAGAAGATGCAGATCCTGGTGGATCGCTTCAAGCCCTACTGTAACTTTGATAAGTATGTTGGCACAGTTCAGCTAAAAGCACCTGAAATTGGTGGTATTGACATGTCTCTGCCTTTATTTCCTCACTGAGTACTCCTCCAGTGTAATGCTTCATTTCTTCTTTCACTTCTAAGCCGTTCTTGAAAGAAATATGTGAGCTTTAGGTCAAGAAATAGATGTTCAGAGAGTATTTTGAGGTGACAGAGGCCTGAGTAGCTTTTCTGAGACTCTGAGATGGGGCAGGTACATCATTCAGTGATAATGTCAGTGAGAATTACCATTTCTTCTCTTTGTTCAGGTATGATGAGGAGCACAGTGGAGATGATAAAGTTTTCCTGGATTGCTTCTGTAAAATAGCAGCAGGAATAAAGAACAACAGCAACGGCCATCAGCTGAAAGATCTCATCCTGCAGAAGGGAATTACACAGAATGCCCTGGATTACATGAAAAAGCACATTCCCAGTGCAAAGAAGTAAGAGTCACTATGTAATGTGTGTGGTTAATGTGTGTGACTGTCCTGGGCATCCTCCTCATCCCATCACCACAATCTCCCAAGAAATCCATGAACAAGAGCCCATTCAGAGCTGTGATGCAGAGGTCTGATGAGGCAGTGCACATAGTGGGATGGGCTAAAAAGCCTGAAATCTTCCCATTTGATACCCATACAAGCTGATTCCTTGGATATCTCAATTCTTGTGTTTCCTGCCTGTTCCCTCCTGTTTTTGCTGTTGGTGGCCAACTCATGAACACAAATCCCCAGGCTCAGAGTTGGCACTGTGGCTGTGCAGAGCATGCAAGTGGGAGTGTGACTGTCCCTTCATTAATGAGCTGATGAGGGACACGAGGGAGAGAGCGTTCCCTGCAGCCTGGAGCCATGCTGCTGGCTGGGACACTCCCCTCAGCTGCTGGCTTTTGTTTTCCATGCAGTTTGGATGCAGACGTATGGAAGAAGTTCTTATCTCGACCTGCACTTCCTTTTATCCTGCGCCTGCTCCGGGGCCTTGCGACGCAGCACCCTGCAACACAGGTGAGGCCAGGGGCACGTGCCTGCATTGGCACTCTGCTCTGGGGCTGGAACTGAGGATTAATTCCTCTAAGAGTTGGTTCTACACTGATTTTTGTTGGGTTTTGTCATCCTCATCATAGCTGGAACAGTTTTGCTCACAGCTTTTCTCTGCCGGAAGGTGTTGTTCTAGTCTGAAGGGAATTCTCTTTGGGGGATAAAGCAGAGAGAAAATCCAGTTCTCCTGAGCTGACCTCTTATAAGAATGTGAGAGCCTGTTGGGAATCTCAAAGTAGGCATGGATATGGAAACTGTTCAGGTATTCCCTGGGAAAGTTCTGCCTTTGCAGAGCATCCTCTGAGTTTTGTGTGTCACATGACGAGATTGGGAACATGACTTTGTGTCTTTGTCTTGATGCCTTGAGCCTCTGCTGAGCAGCTTCAGGCATCATCTGGAAAAGTCAGAGATTCTGACCTCAATATTTCCTCTTGCTGTGTGGTGTGATTGACACAGCAATGTGAAGAAAAGGTAATTATTGATAAGCTCCTCAGGATGGGATTGTTGGTGTTTGAAGGCATCAATACAATGTCTTATCACAAAATAAATGTTTTATCCAACATCCCCCTCTGGGTAATGACCAGTAGAGAGGCAAACTGCCCCAGTCTTACACACAGTTTTTAGGGCCCAGGAGCATTAAAAAGGGAAGGAACACTTGCTGCAGCTCAGTGCTCTGCCCTGCTGTCCCCATGGGATTAGAGGGGACAATCACTGTCCGGAGTCCCCTTCTCCTGAGCAGTGCTGTGTTCCCATCCCCACAGGTGCTAATAGGAACAGACTCCATCACCAACCTGCACAAACTGGAGCAGGTGTCAAGTGATGAAGGCATTGGGACGTTGGCAGAGAACCTCCTGGAGGCACTGAGGGAGCACCCCGAGGTGAACAAGAAGATCGACGCTGCGCGGAAGGAGACGCGCGCTGAGAAGAAGAGGATGGCCATGGCCATGAGGCAGAAGGCCCTGGGCACCCTGGGCATGACGGTAATGGCTGGGTGCTCTGGTTGTTCAGATTCTTCCTGCCTTGCTCCAACTGCCTCAGCAGGAAGTGTGTGAAATGATTTATTGATGGATACTGCAGAGCTCCAGCTCCAGGTTGGCCTGGTGCTGCCGGGAGGGAACACAGCTGCTGGGAGATGGGATGGGCATTCTAGTGCCAGTGATAGGCATGGTGTGGTTTGTCATTCGTTTTAACCTGCTGGAGCTTTTCTCTCTTGCAGACAAACGAGAAGGGCCAGGTGGTGACCAAGACTGCGCTGCTTAAACAGATGGAGGAGCTAATAGAGGAACCAGGACTGACCTGCTGCATCTGCCGGGAGGGATACAAGTTCCAGGTAGTGGGAGCTTAAAGTTCTGGGTAGTGGGAGCTAAAAGTACCAGGTAGTGGGAGCGAAAAGTTCCACGTAGTGGGAGCTAAAAGTTCTGGGTAGTGGGAGCTAAAAGCCCCAGGTAATGGGAGATAAAAGTTTCAGGTAATGCGAGATAAAAATTTCAGGTAGTGGGAGCTAAAAGCTCCAAATAATGGGAGATAAAAGTTCCAGGTAATGGTGATGGGAGATTCAAGTTCCAAGTGAAGGGAGATTCAAGTTCCAGGTGAAGGGAGGCACATTTTCAGAGCCCTCTCAGCTCCTAAGGGGACTTGCCAGTATCTGGTTGCACAAGTGCTGGTACTGGAAGATCAGGAAATCTCAGGGTTGGTTCTGGACAGCAGTAATTCCAGAGGTGGCTGGGAAGTGGAAGTGTGTTTTCAGTGAAAGCTGGAAAAACACAGGATCAGTTTAAGTTTGAGGTTGGGACTGGGAGAGGTTCAATTCAGTGTGGTGTGGAAAGAGCAGGAAATGTGCCCTGTGGCCAAGCTGAGTGCTTGCTAAGCCAGCTGTGTGTCCTTGCAGCCCACCAAGGTGCTGGGGATTTACACCTTCACCAAGCGCGTGGCGCTCGAGGAGTTTGAGAACAAGCCCCGCAAGCAGCAGGGCTACAGCACAGTGTCCCACTTCAACATCGTGCACTACGACTGCCACCTGGCAGCTGTCAGGTACGTGCTGCCCACAGCCTGGCCTTTCCAGGCCTTTCCAGGCCTTTCCAGGTGGTTTGGGATCACGGCACTCACCATGGAGCTCGGGATGGCTGGGCTGGGCTGATCACTTTGCAGGATGGATGTTGCAGTGCATTTCCACACCCAAGCAAATGTTTCCAAATAAGGAAAAGCAGTTTCAGTTTCACCCCTGACTTCTAAGGAAAAGTGTTTCCTTCACTGTGGTTGACCCAGTGCCAGCACAGGGGCACTGGTTGGATCTTTGGGATGTTTCTCAAAACCTGTAGCTGTTCCTATTGGGCAGCAAGGCAAACAACCCTCCTAAAACATTAAATACTTGAGAAGAAGCACAGAGGTGCTCAGGGCTTTTTGGGGTGCCTTAGCCAGGTGTAAGGGCTTTCCTGCACCTGAGCACAGCTTCTGCTTTGGTTTTGTATTGTTTGTGATTTTCTTGTTTATTAAAACCTTTTGGTTTTCAAAGCACACCTGATCAGCCATCCTGCAATTATTCTAAGCCATTCTGAGAAGTGTTGGACACTCTCAGAACTTGATACACCTTTGTGAGGCTCATTACACACTGGCTTCGTGCAAGATTGTATCAGGTCTGCTTTAACACTGCTGGACTCTGCCAACTCCAGCACTGAGAGAAGCTGTGGAATTGTCATTTTTGGGATGTTTCCTTAGAGAAAAGCTTGCATCCTCCTGACTTTCCTGGTGTGCTGTCTTTCCCTGTGCAGACTGGCTCGGGGCCGCGAGGAGTGGGAGAGTGCAGCCCTGCAAAATGCCAACACCAAGTGCAATGGGCTCCTGCCAGTGTGGGGGCCCCACGTGCCAGAGTCTGCTTTTGCCACGTGCTTGGCACGGTGAGTACAGACAGGTTCTTCCCTGGCTGGTTGCATCTGGGTGAGTCAGATCCTTGCCACACACTTCTCTGAAATCTTGGGATCAGAGGTGGTGCAGCTGAATCTTGGTAAAACTGAGCCATTTCAGGTTCTACCATCAAGAGTAAATCTCCTAAAAAAGTGCAGGTGTCTGTTTGCTCCTTGGCTTCATGTAAATAATTTCAGAGCCTCCTTAGTTCCCAGTCACTGCTGAAGATGCAATGTTGATTCATTTGTGGCCCAGTGAGCCCCTACTGTACAAAAGAAACCTTCTGATGCCAGTGGATTCCCTGGTGTAGATTTCCAGACTTCTCTTGGATAGTACTGAGGTACTTGAGCACCTGTCTGCAGCAGATGGAGGTGCTGTTGTCAGGATTCTGGCTCACTTTATGCTGGGTTTGCAATGTCACATTAGAAATTTTGAACCTGACGGGGGGTAGGTGTAGATCAGATATTGGGAGGAAAGTCTTCCCTGTGAAGGGATGTGCACTGGCACAAGATGCCCAGAGAAGCTGTGGCTGCTTCATCCCTGGAAGTGTCCAAGGCCATGTTGGACGAGGCTTGGAGCAGCCTGAGATAGTGGAAGGTGTCCCTGCCTATGGCAGCGTGTGGGAATGGATGATCTTTAACATCCCTCCCAACCCAAACCATTCTGGGATTCTGTGCAATCAGGAGTGGTAACATCCTGGAAGCATTTCCGCCAGGGAGCTGTATCCCAGGTCCTGGGCATGGGAAAACAGTATTGATGAGTGGACAGATATCTGCAGATGGAATTGGATTTGCCAGAATGAGCTGAAATCCTCCCTTTGGGGAGGTTAATCCAAGGTAGCAGGGGCTGCCTTTGTGTAGGCTGTTCCTTCTTTAAGGCTTTTCTGTGCCACCCTTGCCGGGATCCTGGGCTGTGCTGAGGCAGGAGGAACTCTCTGAAGGTTCCCTGCTGTTTTGCAGACACAACACATACCTCCAGGAGTGCACGGGGCAGAGGGAGCCCACGTACCAGCTCAACGTGCACGACATCAAGCTGCTGTTCCTGCGCTTCGCCATGGAGCAATCGTTCAGCATCGACACCGGGGGCGGCGGCCGCGAGAGCAACATCCACCTCATCCCCTACATCATCCACACCGTGCTCTACGTGCTCAACACGTCAGTGCCACCCCTCCCTGCCTCCCCCAGCTCTGGGCTTTGCTCTCTGCACGGGGCAGCAGAGATGGGAAATCACACCAAGTTTTAGGAGGAGCGGGGGTTGCGCATCCTAAGTGGGTTGTTAAGGATTTACATTGTTGGGAGTGAAGCCTGGACATGCAGGATAACAGGGAACCTATTGAGTAAAAGCAATTGGGAATTAGCTTCTCTTTCCATTCTAGATGTAATTATTACCTCTGGGGTGAGCAACAGGGTTATTACATTGAAGAAACTCTGCCAGCTTAATTTTCTCCTGAGCAGGCAGAAGAGACACTGCGATGAAGTAATTGTTAGTTGGAAACTTAACCCTGATATCATTTTATTCAGTGTTCAAATAACACAGTTTTATTTCCAGACTTGACATCCTGGAGGAGGGTTCAGGTCCATCAGATTTTCCTGATATTTTTAATTTTTTGGGAGGTTACTATTACTATTTTTTGCCAATAAACAGCAGTGCTTTGGCACTGCACTGAGGCTACATGGCCACATCCATAGGCACCCAGATGCTTTGGAATACATGAGCTGGTTTTGATCCTACAAAAATGGGATGCCCGTGTATATCCTCTATTTGAGGAGTTAGATATTAGTAAGTAATGCTAATTAGATGAGGGTATAAATACTAAAATACACACCAAGGTCACTCCAAATGCAGTGCAGTGAAATCCCTCTCACTTTCCCGCCTGGAACTAATCAAGGTTTTGGCTGTAATACAATTTGTCTTTTGTTTTTAATATCTATCTCCAGATCCCTGTGCTATTGTTTTCCCAGTCCTGTGGGAGACAAATAAATGGAACTATTTGTTTCATCTTGTTAGGCTGCTGTTGGCACCACAGAGCCCAGAACCCGCTGGGCAGATGTGCAAAAAGGCCTTCTGTACTTCCCAGACAGAATTTTTAATATTAAATGGAGAAAATAAAGAGCTACTACTTGGCTCCCAGCTGCATCTTTTAGCAGATGAAAAGGTCACACAACCCTGACAGCTTCATCTGCTGGGATGCTGCTTGATGCCTGATAGGGAGAGTTTATCTCACTTAAAAATCAAGGGTCTGACCTGGCTGGCAGCCTCTGCCTGGTGCAGTAGAGCCACAGATGTGGTAAAGTGTGATGCAACTTCCCAAAGTCTCCTGTAACATGTTGTTTGCACTGTCAGTTCTGGGGTATCAGGGTTCCTGGGACACTGGAGCTCTAGGGGAAAGGAGGAAAATGATAAAATATTTATATAAGTTTGCAGTAAAGTACGGTGTCTTTGGGGTTTGAATTTGGCCTGTAGCTTTCCAGTGGTTGCTTTTGCAGTAGAGGAATTGTACAAATGGATCCAGGTGTGACTGCTGGAGCTGCAGTGGCTGTGTGGTGTCCTGTGGCAGATGGCACCACTCCAGTGCCTGGCCTGGCTCCATCTTTCTCTCAAAGAAAGGGAAAAATACCTCTACAGAGGTGTTGTCTTCCACTGGGGCAATGGCAAACCTCTAGTGCCACCCACAACTCCAAGAAAAATGTGTTTGCTTCACTGGGAGCAGGTCCTCAACCAGGGGATGAATTTGGGAAAAGCTGGTGGTGCCTACTGGGAGCAAATGCTCAACTAGGATATAAATTTGGGAAAAGCTGGTGGTGCCCACTGGGAGCAGGTCCTCAACCAGGATATAAATTTGGGAAAAGCTGGTGGTGCCCACTGGGAGCTAATCCTCAACTAGGGGGTGAATTTGGGAAAAGCTGGTGGTGCCCACTGGGAGCTAATCCTCAACTAGGGGATGAATTTGGGAAAAGCTGGTAGTGCCCACTGGGAACAAATCCTCAAGCAGGGCTGAGTCTGGGGGAAGCTGGTGGTGCCCAGCTGGTTCCCTGTGCAGGGTGCCTGGGCAGCACCCCAGAGCTCCTGGGGAGCAGAGCCCGCTGGAGCCAGAGCAGCCCCTGAGGCTTCCCTTGTGTTGCAGAACCCGGGCGACCTCGCGGGAGGAGAAGAACCTGCAGAGCTTCCTGGAGCAGCCCCGGGAGAAGTGGGTGGAGAGCGCCTTCGAGGTGGACGGGCCCCACTACTACACCGTGCTGGCCCTGCACATCTGTCCCCCGGAGAGGTGGAGGGCCATCCGTGGGGACATCCTGCGGCGCCTCCTCGTCACCTCCCACGCGCGCGTGGTGTCCCCGGGAGGGGCCAGCAGGTCAGTCCCCTCCCCTGCCTGGGCACACAGGCACAGAGCCCCACGGGGCACTGGCACAGTCACAGAGCTTGTGTCACTGTCACAGAGCCACTCGTGTCACTGTCACAGCTGTTGATGTCACTGTCACAGAGCCACTCATGTCACTGTCACAGAGCCACTTATGTCACTGTCACAGAGCCACTCATGTCACTGTCAGAGCCACTCATGTCACTGTCACAGAGCCACTCGTGTCACTGTCAGAGCCACTCATGTCACTGTCACAGAGCCACTCGTGTCACTGTCACAGCTGTTCGTGTCACTGTTACAGAGCCACTTGTGTCACTGTCACAGAGCCACTCGTGTCACTGTCACACCTGTTAGTGTCACCATCACAGAGCCACTCGTGTCAGTGTCACACCCACGCTGTCACTGTCACAGAGCCCCTCACAACTATGGGGAGTGTGTGTAGCTTACACCAGGTGTAACCCCTCTGAGTAACCTTTGCAGTATTGCAGAGCTGCAGAATCCCCACCTGGCTTGGCTTGGCTTGACTTGGGCACTGAAGCTCCCACAGTGCCATACCCTGCCATGGGAAGGGTCACCTGGCACAGCCCAGGGACACCCCCACAGCCCAGGGACACCTGGCACAGCCCAGGGACACCTGGCACAGCCCAGGGACATCTGACACAGCCCAGGGACGTCTGACACAGCCCAGGGACACCTGGCACAGCCCAGGGACACCCCCCACAGCCCAGGGACACCCCCACAGCCCAGGTTGCCCCAAGCCCTGTCCAGCCTGGCCCTGAGTGGCTGCAGCTGCCCCCCAGGGTGGTGTGAGCAGGAGCATTTCATTCTGGATGTTCCTTGGAGTGGATCAATGAGCTGATCAATGCAAACAATGCTTTCCCTTCTTCCTCCCCCACCTCAGCACTGCAGTAGCTCCAGCCATGAGCTGTCTCTGAGCTGTGCCTCACTGCCTGTTTGCCTCCCTATAAAGAGGCTCCTTCTGGGCCCTTTTGATCAGTGCTCCAGCCTCCCTCAAATAGAAAAATAGAAATAGAAGTCAAATGCCATTGCTTTTTAAAAAGAAAAAAATCAATAGCAGCTGTCAGGCACTTAAAGCACAAGAATAAGTGGCTGTGCCTGCCTGACAAAGGCACAATATTTTCAGAGAGGGAAAGGGAATTCCAGTTTCTGAAAGGATGATTTGAAATAGCTGTCATAATTAGGAATCAATTCATTATTATTCTAAGTCGCCTTAAAGGGCATTCTTATGCTGATGACATTAATTAGGTGTTTGATAAAGTCATTACATTGTAGTTGCACAAACCCAGCGTGAACCAGTGCTCTTAGAAAAGGGAGAGAGCCCTGAAAGGGGCTCCTCTATTGATCTCTGTGCTGCTTTCAAGCTCCCCTGGCTCCTGTTTCCTGTCTCCAGCAGCCTGTCTGAATCCTGGGGTGTCTGACGGATCCAGGAGATGCCCTGGAGGCTCAGGGGGGTGCAGCTCTTCCCTGGGCTGGCAGAGCTGAGCCCAGGGTGGGTTTGCTGCTTTTTAAACCCTTCCTAAACGTTCTGTTCCTTCCCCAAGCACGGCTGTAATAAAATCATATTGGAACAGGCAGAGCCAGGAACTTCCAGCTAAAGCATCCAACCTCTGGAATTTGAGGGGAACACACTCAGAAATAGTGCTGGGGAATTATGTCAAGGTTTATTCAAGGGCTTTCTTTAATCTCTGCAGACTAAGAGAGCACAAAGCCTCCCTCTGATAAAGCCTCTCAGAAATAGCAATATGGCAGTTGTGATTTCCAATCAGAAAGCACAGTTCTGTGCTTATTTATTCTTGTGGAAAATCAGGGAGAGGGCGATGGATGGTGAAAGGCTCTGCAGATAAGTGCCAATATCTTGAATTTGTGGGCTGAGGCAGAGAGGAAGCCACTGGCTGTGACACCAGGGTAATGTCTGCATGCAAAGGATTAAAATTAGCATTCCACGTTCAGGGTCTTGTCTGGGAGCAGCTCCATTCCCAGAACACCAGGGTGAAGGCTGGGGACACTCAAGGACTCACTTCTACCTGTGCATCTCAGAAACAAACAGGGACACTGCAGGAACCCCCAGTGCATCTCAGAAAGGGACAGGAGTCACTGCAGGAACCCCCAAAGGGACAAGAGACACTGCAGGAACCCCCAGTGCATCTCAGAAAGGGACAGGGGACACTGCAGGAACCCCCAAAGGGACAGGGGACACTACAGGAACCTCCAGTGCACCTCAGAAAGGGACAGGGGACACTGCAGGAACCTCCAGTGCATCTCAGAAAGGGACAGGAGACTCTGCAGGAACCTCCAGTGCATCTCAGAAAGGGACAGGGGACACTGCAGGAACCCCCAGCTGAGATCTGCTCAGGATCTGAATCCCTGTAAATCCTGGGAAGGTGCAGGAATGCTCTGCATTCCCTCATTCCAAGGCAGCAAATCCCGCCCATTCCCTGTCCCTGTCCCCATCCAGCTCCTCAGCTGGACACAGATTTGGGGAGAATTGACCCAAAAAGGCTTCTGGCTCTGCCAGGAGTGATGGTACCACAGGTACCAGGGGGGAGATGCTCAGCACCTCCCTTGTTTTGGAAACTCTTCCTATTTAAACCGAAAGATTAAATTACCAGAATGGATCCAAGTTCTGGGTTTGTTCTGTTTTTGTAAATATAATTTACAGATTCCAAAGAACTGAATTGAATGTTCATTGTTACTGAACCACAAATTCTGGCCAAAAAAAATCTGTAGGTGTTTTTCAGCATAGCTTTCATCTGGAATTTGGGAGGAAAAGACCCTTTTGATTTTTTTTTTCCTTTGCTCTTCACTGTGACCTTTCTAAAACACTCCTGAGGGAAGTGAGGCTTCCCCAGTGTCTGTGTCTGACTTTGTGCTGGCTTTGTGCTGCCAGTCCCTGTCCAGCTGCAGGAATGAAACACAGCAGCTGCTCCAGAAGGTAACTACCAGCCCTAACCCACAAGGGCCTCTTAGTTTTCAATTAAAGGAGCAGACTCCAATGAGATCAAACCCATTCACATGAAAAGAAAAGTCTGTCTTGCACTATTTGGGAGGCCAGAATTAGCCTCGCTCTAAGTTGCTCTTCATCCCGTGGAAATTTAGTCACCTTTACTAATTGGTTTTCCTTTAAATAATTAAGCTGAGCTGCCCGAGCAGGCTGCCACCTACTAAGATGTCTGTTTTAAGGGCACACACACAAACGGAGCCTTTTAATAAGAGCAGCAAAATGTTCATTTTTTTTCCCCCAAAAGTCCCAATCTGGGGCAGGTTGCAGCTGGGACCCCCTGTTGTGTTGCTGACTTGCAGCAGCAGCAGCAGCTGAGCTGGTCCTGGGTGCATAAAAAAAGGCTTTTTGTTTTTCCAAAGCTCTGAAGTGTTGAGCAGGAGGCAGCACGTGGTGGGGCAGATGTACCTGAGGAGCACAGGCACAAAAATTCCAAAGCCATGAGAGCTGCTGGCAGGAGGTTCCGCCTTGCCAGAACCTGTTTGTGATTAATCCTGCAGCCTTTGGGAGCTGCTATCCCAGCACAGTTCTGCACCTTTTAGGGCATTCCTGCTGCTCCAAACCCAGATGCTGGATTTCCAGGAGCAGTCCTTTCCTGGCAGGAGAATAACCGAGGAGATATTAAATGGAAATTCCTCCATTTCTTCAAGGACAAGAGATTTCCCTCAGAGTCTTGCAGAAGTGCTTTTATGAGTTAGAAGCACAAAGCTGTTCTGTTATTGATACCCCCCGTGTGTGAGACCTGGATTTGGTCATTCCCTCAGGAATCTGCTGTGGCACACCAACAAGGGCTGCACATTGTTTTTTCCCCACTCTGCTGTTGGTTTCCTGTGTACTCTTAGCCCTCCAGTTCCCTCTGTGCTCGTTTCCTTCCTGTGGAAGGTTTTACTGGCAATCCTGCTCAGGTGCCCAACATTTCATGGCCAAGGACACCCAGCAAGGCTCATTCCCTGCATGTCACTGATGGGCTCTGGCTGTTCCAGCTCCCAAGCTGTTCTCAGGTGGGTTATCAAAGCCTCACAACCAAGGGATTAACTCCAGGCTGATTTCCTCCTGGCAGACTGGCAGACAAGGCAGTGAAGGAATACGCCACGTACCGCTCGGGCCTGCTCTTCTGGGCACTCGTAGATCTCATTTACAACATGTTCAAGGTAAGGAGAGCACTGCAGTTCCTCTGCAGCACCTCCACTTCAGCTTCCTTACCCCAGCAATTACAGGAGTTTGAAAGAGAAATCAAAATTTGAAAGCCCTTTCTCCAAGACGCTTGGAAACAAAACATCACAGAATCCAGGATGGTTTGGGTGGGAAGGGAACTTAAAACTCATCCAGTTCCACACCCTGCCATGGCAGGGACACCTTCCACTGGCCCAGGCTGCTCCCAGCCCCTTCCAGCCTGGCCTTGGACACTGCCAGGGATCCAGGGGCAGCCACAGCTGCTCTGGGCACTCTGTGCTAGGGCCTCCCCACCCTCACAGGGAAGGATTTTTTTCCTTCTTTTTTCTTCTGCACCTTATAAAAGCAGGAAGGCCACAAGAAGCTGCCTGTGCTCATTGTACCCCTTGCAGTTCAGTAGCTGAAGAATTGAGAGACTTTTCCAGCTGGCAGCACTCTCTTATTGTGTATTTGCTTATTTTTCCTGTTCATGGAAGGAAGGACATTCCAGGCTGTGCCAGGGGAGTGGTTGGGTGAGGAAGGAGGCAGGGGCAGAGAGAAACCTGCAGCTTCCAAAGAGGGTTCAGTACTCAGAGTGAGAAAATGCCTGGGACCTTGTTTCATTCTGTAAAAAAAGATGATGAAGTTGCAGTTGGGGAATTGTTTTCTCTCTTGGTTGTTTGCAAGAGGCAGGAATGGAAATCCAGGAGCAATGGGAGAAGGCACCAGGGTTTGCAGTAACTTTTTTTTTAATTATTAATTATTAATTATTTTTGGCCTGATTTGTTGTCTTCATCCCCTGTCAGAAGGTGCCTACCAGTAACACAGAGGGAGGCTGGTCCTTCTCTCTGGCTGAGTTCATCCGACACAACGACATGCCAATCCACGAGGCTGCAGACAAGGCTCTGAAAACCTTCCAGGAGGAATTCATGCCAGTGGAAACGTTTTCCGAGTTTTTGGATGTGGCTGGTGAGTGTTTGCTTGTCCTTTTATAGGCTGCCTTGTGCAGCTCGTGACTGGAGACAGCAGCACTCCTGGCACTGGGACAGGGAGAGCAGGGATCAGCAGTGCCCAACCTGAGCTGTCCCAGCACTGCTGGGACACACCTGAGCAGCCCCAGGCAGAAAACCTCCCCCCTGCTCCCTTAAATAGTTCCAGCACAGCTGGAAGGTGGTTTGGGGGCTCTGTGGTTGAGGGCTGGTGAACAGATGTGACCATGCACCACATGCAGCAGTTGGGTGCAGCCAGAGTTGCTCCCCAAGGATTTTGGTGCCTCCAGGAGTCAGGAGATGCTGAAAACCTGCAAGGAAGCTGAAGCTGCTCTTTCTTCTCCCAAAATCTGTACCCCAGGCCAGTCTCTCACTGCGCAACACAGGGAGCAGAGCTGGGTCCCTGGAGCTGCCCAAGAGCAGTTCCATATGGATTTAATGTTTCATTAAATTCACATTTCAGTCCCTCCTGCACATGCATCCAACAGGGTTTGCCCTCCTCGTGCCCAGCCCTGAAATAACCCTGCAGCTGTCAGTAACTCACACATGGCCCAGCACAAATCCCTCATGGGGCAGGACAAACAGCCTCATGGGGCTGATGTTCTCTTGTCTTCTTCTGTTCAAAGGACTCTTGTCAGAAATCAATGATCCCGACAGCTTCCTCAAGGATCTCTTGAACTCCATCCCCTGAGCCGCCAGCACGGAGAAGCTTTGGGCAGAGCCTCCATCGCTTGCCTTCCACCCCTCTGTGTCCCTCCTCGTGCAGTCTGTCCCTTCCCCGAGGAGTGCTGCAGTTTTTTGTTGGAATTTTTTTTTGTTTTGTTTCGTTTTCTTTTTTTTTTTTTTTTAATTTTCTACAATTTTTCTTCATTGAGTGATTTGGAATTTAGATTTGTTTTATCTTGTGTTTCAGCGCTTCTATCTGTAAAGCCTTGTGCATTCAAGCTGTTTGAAAGAACTTGTACAGAGAGGAATCCAAACCAGTAAATCTTAATGCTTTAGTGTGCACCTCTTTGAAGTTAAATAAACCGAACAAATGGGTAAGCTGGGCTCGACTAGTGCTTGAACCAGGCAGGAGCCTGAATGCCAAGGTGTTCCTCACATTCTCGTCCAGAGCTGCTGCTCTGTCCAGCCCTGGGCCTGCACAAGGAGCCCCAGAGGCTCCCAGAGGGAGCAGCCAGGCAGGGTCTGTGTGGGGCTGGAGCCTCAGGGGCTCTGCAAGGACAACGTTTCCCCCCTTCCCTTCCCTCCCTCCCTCCCTCCCCTTGGCTGGGTGCAGGCAGCAGCTCCATGGCCCCTCCATGGAGTGTCCAGGGCTTGTCCTGGCCCCCACCCAGGCTGGATCCAAAGCTCACTGTGCCCCTGATGGATGGCCCCTCTCTGGGGGGCTGTTCCCATCCCTGTCCCCTCTCTGGGGGGCTCCTCATGTCCCTGTCCCCTCCCTGGGGGCTGCTCCCATCCCCGGCCCCTCTCTGGGAACCCTTCATCTCCAGCCAGGGCAGCCCCAGAGCCCTGCACAGCCCCCCCAGAGCCCTGCACAGCCCCCCTGCTGCCCTGCATGCCCTGCATGCCCTGCCCCGAGCCCAGCACTGCTCCCCACCTGTGCATGCTGGTAACTCACCTGGCACAGTTCTGCTGACACCTGGTGAGGCTGGAATCTAATAAAGCTTTCCCTGGCTTCCTCGTCTCTGTTTGAACTTGAATTTCCTAGCATGGTCCCATCCCAGAAATAATAATAAATAATAATAATAATTTGAGAGGCTGAATACCTCGGCAGCCCCTTTGGTGCCTGCTGTTCGTGTTGGCCACGCGCTGGGATCGGCAATTAGCAGAGGGGTGAAGGTGCCGTGTTTGTGTTCTCACCTCCGTGGGGGCTGATGTCACTCCTGGCAGCTGCAGTTGCTGCTGAGGAGGGGAACTGGGCAGGAAATGCCTCGGGGAGGTTTGGGTTGGTGTCCCACAAGGACTCAGGGCTGTGGGTGTGTGAAGTGCAGGAGGGGCTGCTGTGGATTTGGTTCTTTGGAGCTCTTTGGATTCTGCACCTCTGCTGCCCTGGAACCACATCAGAGAGCAAACCCGACAGTCCTCCCTGCAAACAGCAGCTGGGCTGCTCCGGGCTGGGTGCAGGAGTCACTCAGGGCACTGCTGGGCAGCAGCCTGGGCACTGCTGAACCCCTGCCAACCTCCCAGAGCTGCCCCCGTGTGAGGGCAGCAGGCACAGCTCGGCAGCAGCCTGGCCGTGGTGCCTGTGCTCCTCACGGCTCTCAGCAGGTGCAGGGCAGTTTAACCCCAGCAGCTTTGGGCTTTGCCATTTGTGTAATGGGGAGTGGGGGAGGTTTGGGAGCTGGCAGGAACACCAGGCTGCCTCCCTTCCCTCCCCAGTGCCTTTCCTGACAAAACCAAACTTCTGCAGCCACAGCCTTGGGGTGCCCTCAGCTCCTGCCCAGCTCTGCCTGCCTGGCCAGGGAAGGATCTGCAGCTTTCCCAGCCAGGGAGCTCCAGCACAGCTCCGGGTGGAAATCCTGGTTTGCTCCACTTGTGCTGCACAGATCTGTAAAAACAGATTCAGCTGCTGCAGGAGCCAGTGACGTTTCTAGCAGGCAAATCCCTGGGTTTCTCCCCCCTCAGCTGGGGCAGCAGAACCTCAGAGCTCCCTGGAGCAGAACGTGGTCACTGTTCAACATTAATGACAATGAGGAGGTGGCACCTTAGAGGGAGGAGGGAAACTTCTTGCAAACTCCCTGTCCTGGATGGCTTTGCAGAGGCCCAGAGATGTATTTTGGAAAATAAAGGTGGTGCAAGCAGTGCCTCGCTGCCCAGGGCACAGGAGGGCTGTGATTTATGGACAAGCCAGAGCTGGAAAGAATGTGGGAACATCCTGATGGTGCTTTGTGGAGCAGATTGGCCTGGGAGGGACTGAAGGTGACAATAACAACCCCAGAAGATGTGGAGAGAGACAAGAACAAAGGGGAAGTGTTTTGGAAAAGTTTTAGCTGGTCCAGGCCACCCAGAGAGGCTCCAGCGTTCTCAGTGCTGCACAAAAGCAAAGAGCTCCACGCTCCAACATCCCCTGGAATGGGGCAAAGACTTTGGGGAGTTTGTTACTTAAATTAGGAATGAGAAGACTGAGGGAAAATGCCTCAAAATGGATGAAATCACTCAAAGTGATGAACTGAACCATGAGCTGAACAACAGAGTCAACCCCCCCTCTCAAAAAAAAGAAAAAATTTATTTGCCAAAGACATTATTTGGGGAAAAAAGTCCTTTGTGATGCAGGAGAGCCTGGATGAACTGTGGGGTTGCTTTGAACCTGACTCTGAGCAGGAGCTCCCGGAATTTCTGACATCCCTGGGCTGAGTTGGGCTCCAGGATTTAATTAATGTGGGGATTAATTAAATGCGGGGAGAGCAGGGACCTGCTGCCCCCCCCACCTGCTGCAGGTGACAGGGAAGCCTGACCTTCCCTGGGTATTCCATGATGATTTCCTTGTCCTGCTGCCTCCTCCCTCTCTAATTCCCTTTTCCAGGTCATCTGGAAGTGCAGCACAGCTGAGTGCCCTTCCTGCCAGGATGGGAACATTCCCTGCTCCTCTCTGCTCCTCTCTGCCTCTCCCCAGCAGCTCCCAGCCAAACTCTCCTGTTTTGTCTCTGCAATTGCTCGGGAGTGTTTTCAAACAAGCAGAGGGCTGGAGCTGCTGAGCACAAACACACAGCGAGCTGCGATGTTCCAGTGCCACAAAAAATTCCCTGGACTTTTTCCAAGGAAGGAAAAGTGATTTTTCTCCCTGGACATGCCTCTGTGGCACCTTTCAGGACACGGCAGGACTGTGGGGGAGCCTCGAGGGACATGTGGGGACATTTTGGGGTTGCAGACCCCCAGACCTGGATGGAATCCCACATTTTCCTCCAGGAGTGTCACACCAGGCTCTGCAGGAATGATGATGGGTGCAAACAGTAAATCCTCTGCAGGATTCCCTCGCCTTTGGGGCAGCCCAGGGCTCCCTCCTGATCAGTTCACAGCCCAGGGAGCTCAGGGATCAAACGTCCTCCAGGCGGGTGAGCGACAGAAAGGAGCACAAAACCACCGAGTCCAGGCTCCCAAATTAACTCCCGAGTGTGAGCAGGCAGGTTTGGAGCTGCTCTGGGGAGAGGCCGCCCTGCAGCCCAGGGAGGCTCCCAAAACATCCCAGAGACCTCCCGAGGTCTTTTAGGACCAGGCTTGGGTGGTTTTTTTAGGAGCCACCCTTGGGTCACGTTTCTGTTCCCTGATAAGAAAATCAGGGTTGGCCTTGACTCGTTTGCTGCACGGTTCCCGTTGCAGGTGGGGATGATTCACAGCTCACGTGTGAGGAATCCGGGGAAAAACAAGCTCTGAGCTCACCAGGAGGGCTGGAAAAGGGTGATGGGTGGATTAAGGACCAAATAACTTCAGGGGTGTCCCCCCTGGCACACCAAGTTGATGGGAACAGCCAAGGGCAACCACCTGAACCTGCAGGAACAGTTACTCCCTTGTTTCCAGGAGGGAAAAGGACAATGATTAAATCCCTATTTGCAGACTTTTTTGCAGGATTGATCCCACCCCTTCCCATCCACAGCTGGGGAGGAACCTGCTCCAGCCCTTTTATCCAAGCCCTGGATCAGCAGGGATCCCACTCCTCTCCCAAAAGGGAATGTAGGAGAAGGAAGATGCTTTTGGGTAAAATTATCACTGAAATGGTACAAAGGACGTGAGGAGGGGAAGCCCCTGTGCTGTTTTAACCCCAGGCAGGTTGGGGGCCTTGGGCAAGGCCCCATCCCAGGATGGGGAGGTTTTGGGGTGTGTGAGGAGGTCTGGATGTGCCTCTGGAAAGATTTTCTGTTCTTGGTGCTTATTAAGCCTTTCTTGAGCAGGATCCTGCCATGCTCAGTGCTGATCCCGCAGCCAGGCCCTGTTCCTGCAGGTCCCGGGTTTGGAGTGGGAATTACAAGCTCCCTCCTGTCCCACAGGGATTTTCTCCCTCATCCCACTGTTGCCACAGGACCCGGGAGGGATCAGAGCAGTTCCTGCTCCCTGATCCGAACACTTGGATGCTGCAGAGCTCTCCTGCCCCTTCCCTTCCCCCTGGGAGCATCAGGCACCTCACAATGGATTTCCTGCTCCAAAATTGAGGGTTTTTCTTCTGGAAAGGAATCCCCACCCTGGCACTCCTCAGCCTGACTCAGCCCAGTCCCTTCCCTTGGGAAACACAAACCCTCCGTGGGTGAATCACGGCTGGGGCTGTGGGAGAGCCCAAACAAACCTGGTGCAACCCTCCAGGTCCTTGGGGATCCACAAACGTCCCTGGAGCCGCAGGAGGAGCGGGAATGATGGGAGAGCCCAGCTCTGCCTCCTCTGGGGCTGCTGCCACCAACCCCAGCCTGCCCCACAGGGGGAACCTGCTGGGATTTTTTGCCACTGGAGAAGCAGGATGAGACTTGCCCTACAGCCCTTCTCCAGTGGGGAGGGTGTGTGATATAAAAAAGGGCAAATATTAAGCAGAAACTGGAAAAATTCAGGTGTTTGTGGCTGAAGTTCAGCTTCGACATATGGAGAGAGGCTGAGCTTTAAAAATAATTGAATATCAAGAACACCATGCTTAGTCTTGGCTGCTCTGGCCAGGGATGTTGGGTCTGACACTTTTCCCACCTTTCCCACCTTCCCCACCTTTCCCTGCCGTGGGCTGCAGGAGGGAGAAGGGAGATGCCGTAATTTGGGGCAGGAGGAGGAGGGCAGGGCAGGGCCACCCTCTCATTAAAGGGCTGGAGTGCCTCAGAGGGAGAGACCTGTGCCCTAACGGTGATAACCCAATAATTACTGCTATTAATTAATCATAACCCCGCTGGTTCTTTCCCAAGGGCTGTGCCAGCAGCACCTCAGTCACCCCCAGCACGTGCCCTGGGGAGAGTCAGGGCTGTCCCCAGCCCGAGCTGGGAGGTTGGGGTGGGGAAGGGCTCAGGATGCTCCTGTGGAGACTGAAACCCTCGGGGGCTTGGGCACAAGTGAGAGCCCCGAGCGAATCCCGTGTCCGGCCCGGCTGGGCTCTGGGGGGGTGTCCCTGGGTGTCTCACGGCCACCCCGCCCCAGCGTCTGTGTTTGGGATCCCCGGGCCCCTCTCGGGGGTTTAATCCCTGCAGCTTCTCCCCGGCCGCTTTTTAATTCCATTTAATGAGCAAACAGGGCTGCAAACCCAGCCGCATCCTTTAATTATTCCTAACGTTTGATGGCAACGAGCTGATTCCCAGCGGTGACATCAGACACCGAAGGCATCTCCGGAGCGCCAGGTCATTCCCATTTCCCTGCCCGCAGCCGGGTCCTGCTGCTCTCAGCAGTTTTCCGAAGCTCGGCGGCTGCAGCAGCGCTCCCCAGCCCAGGGCTGCACCCACGGGGGCGCCGCCCGGGCTCCTCTCCCTCAGCACCAGCGCGGGGAGTTGGGAAAGCCGGGAGGGAACCGCTCCAAAGCTCCGGCCCCGCGACTCACGGCGCTGACACCGCGGGGTCGCGCAGAGCATCCCCGGGGGCTGGGGGGGAAACCTGAGTGCTCCAGGTGTGATGTCCCGGTGTCCCCTTGAGTGCTCCAGGTGGGATGTCCCGGTGTCCCTTGAGTGCTCCAGGTGGGATGTCCACCCTCAGGACAGGTCCTGGTGTCCCCGTGTCCCTGTGAGTGCCCCAGGTGTGATGTTCGAGTGTCCCTCTGAGTGTCCCAGGTGATGTCCCGGTGTCCCTGTGAGTGCCCCAGGTGATGTTCCGGTGTCCCTGTGAGTGCCCCAGGTGTGATGTTCGAGTGTCCCTGTGTGTGTCCCAGGTGATGTCCCGGTGTCCCTGTGTGTGTCCCAGGTGATGTCCCCGTGTCCCTCTGAGTGTCCCAGGTGATGTCCCCGTGTCCCTGTGTGTGTCCCAAGTGATGTCCCCGTGTCTCTGCTGGGGGACAGGAGGGCAGGCGGGAGGGAGGTGCCGGGGGATGCTCGGGGGGATCCCAGCCCCACATTCCCGATCCACCTCCAGCTCCCATCGTGGCTCCCAGCAGGGAGATTTCCTTCACCGCGTCCTGCAGAACCTGTCAGGCTAAACACCCACAGTGCAAGCCAGGAGAACAACCAGCAAAAGGCTTCTGGAAGAGAGGTTCCGACAGGGAACATAAAATAAATCTCAGATCAGCTTAACCCTCCTCAGTGCTCGCAGCTCTGCGTGCCACCCAACCCGGCAAAGTTTGGGGCAACAACGAGAAAGAAATCATTTATTTCTTTTAATCAAAAGAAAAATTAAAACAATTTATTCTGTTAATTTAAAAGTCACCCTGCATTTAAATAAATCAGTCCAGGGTCCGCCAGCTGCCCTCAGAATGAAGAGCTGACCATTTTGGGATGGAAGCGCTGCACGTGGGCACGCCCGGATCCCGCATCCCGTGATTATCCCGGAGGTGCTGCCGGAGCCATCCCCGCCCCTGGGCACACCCGGGCAGCCTGTCCGGGCCCATCGCTGCATTTTTGCCGCTCTACTCAACGCGGATGCAAATGTTTGGTTCCTAAGGAAGCAGCGAGCGCCGCCGCCGTCTCCACGGAAATTGCGGCGTGCCCCGACCGCGGATGCGGCGCTCGGCATCGCACCTTTTATCTCCGCCGAACCTCTCGGGGCTGCACCTGGGGCGGCAGCTTTGTTTGCAAAATATTTACTGCTCTCCATGGAGGAGATCAGCCCCGGCCGGGCAGGGAGGGGGAGCGGGGCTGCGGAACCCAGCCCGGCCCGTGCATCCCAAATTCTGCGTTCATAATTCCTGCATCCCTCCTGTGCATCCCAAATTCTGCATTCCCAACCCCTGCATCCCTCCTGTGCATCCCGAATTCTGCATTCATAACTCCTGCATCCCAAATTCTGCATTTTCAACTCCTGCATCCCTCCCGTGCATCCCGAATTCTGCATTCCCAACTCCTGCATCCCTCCCGTGCATCCCAAATTCTGCATTCCCGGTCCCTGCACCCCTCCCGTGCACCCCAAGTTCTCTGCTGCCGGGCAGGTGCAGCCCTTTGGCAGTGCAGGACCCTCCTCTTTCCTTGGGCTGGCTCTGGTTTGTGCTGCTGGCGCCCACAAACCCCAAATGTGCCCAAATGTGGGCAAACGCGGTTTTAGTGACGGCGGGAATAAAAACCACCAGGAGGGCGCTGGGTTTCGGCAGCAGCTCCTCTGTCCCGTGAGCTGGTGGGACAGGCAGGAGACAACCCGGGGGACAAAACCCCTTTTGGGGAGGAGAGCCCGCCCTAAAGGGCAGCAGAGGCGCAGGGAGGAGAAGCTGCGGATCTGTGGGACTCACCCCGCCCGCGCACGGCCGGCACCAGCCCCACAAACACTTTCGGTTCCCGCGGGTGCCCGGGTGACAATTCCCGGCACCATCCCAAGGCTTCCCCCGCACGGCCGGGAACCGCCCCGGGCACGGCCCCGGCTCTTTCCCGGCCGGTGACACCCGATGGGCACGGCCGCGGGCCTCGGTGACACCCCGGGGTGTCACTGCTGAGTCACCCCAGCAGTGACCGGGGCTGTCCCCAAGCCCTGCCCGTCCTCCCGTGGCGGGGCCCGGGCTGCTCCCGCCCCCAGCAAAACCCCCGAGAAGGCGCTGCTGGAGTGGGAAAAGCTTTGCTGGGCAAAAACGCAGCCGGGACGAGGCTGGCGCCACCACCGCGGTGATACTCGTGCAACCACAGGGGCTGTGGTAAAAAACAAACATTTTTGGGGTGAACTATGAAAGATTCTGCTGGTTTCAGACAAACCTCACTGAGGAAAGGGTGAGAGCCCAGGGGAGCCATCCCAGCCCCGCTCGAGATGGAGCTGCCCAGGGATGGAGCTGATGCCTTGGGGTTTTAGCTTTGATATTTTTCATGTATTTGTAATCCTGCAGTTCTTTAGTGTAGAACTCTAAACTCCACAGACAGTGTGAGCTGCTGTTCTCCCATGTTGGTCAGACACAGCAATTCCCCTCCAGGCCTGGGAATCAAGGACACCTCACTGCCTCAGGCCCCGGGAAATGTAAACAAAAGTGAGCTGGGGGGAGCAAACCTGGGGTAAATGACTTCATTACCTGAAGCTGGAACTGGAGGATTAACCCCCAATATGCAAATGGGCCAAACTTATAAAAGTGTGCAAACCCGTGACCCGTGGTCCATTTTTGGGTGTAGCCCCTGGGGCTTCATCTGCCCAAAATGTACCTGAGGGCCTTCAGTAAATAAAGAAAAAGCAGTTATGCTTTTTATTCCCTTAATTCTGTCTGGCCTCTGTTTTTACGGAGCCCCAGCAGGGCTGCAGCCCAAAGGGCTGAGGGAAGGGGGAGAGGATGAGGCCTCACCTGGATGTGAGAAAATCCCAGCCCAGCAGGACCCCCTGAGCTCTGAGGGGCATTTTGGGGGCCTGGGGAGTTGTGTGGGTGTTAAACCAGAGGAATTTTGGTTGTTTTAGAGGGAGGTTTGTTCAAATACACAAACCAACCCCCGGTGATGCCCATCAGACCAAGCAGCAGCAGCTGCAGGAGCCCTGGGGATGGGTTTGGATCAGTTTGCCTGGAAAATGGTCACTTTACCAAAGAAAAAAAGAACTTTCCATGAGTGCTGAACCAACAGAGCCTCAAGAGAGGCAACCAACCCCAGGAAAATTAACACTAAAAATCTGAACCAATGTAGAGAGCAGCCCTGACAATGGTTACCGAGGTTTGGGAGTGCAGGATGCTGCCAAAGGGGAAAGAAAATGAGTGTAAAATCAAACCCAAGTGCCGGATTCCCCAGTCCCTGCTCCGGGCCAGGTTTGGATGAAGCAGCTGGGAACAAACCCATCCCCAGTGCTTTGTTGTCATCCCTGGAATCGCAGGGGGGGACTGAGGGTCCCTGGGCTCGAACAGCCCCACCTCCCGGGCCTTTTCCTCGCTGTCAGATGGGAAAGGGCTCCTCAGTGCCCCATGATTTATATCCGCGATTGGCAGGCGGCGGGGAGCTCCCCTCGGCAGGAATTCCCGGCAGGAATTCCCGGCAGGAATTCCCGGCAGGAATGTCCCCAGCCTGGCACGGGGCTGCCGAGCCCTCCCGGGGCCGGGATTCCCATCTCAGCCAGCACAACCTTCATTAATTTCTGCCATTAATTCAGGGGGATTCACTGAGGCCGCAGCCCAGCGGGACCCCGGAGGTCACCGTGGCCGTCCCAGGGAGGGGCTGAAGTTCATTAGGAAAGGGACTAATTGGATTTAATGACCTGGGGATGAGGTGTTGGTGCATCCAGGGAGCTTCGAGATCACGGGGCGGGTTCCGAACCCTTCATGGCCTGCTTTATCACCCCCTCGGGTGCTTTCCTGCTTTCCCGAGGGAAAATAAAATAAAACAAAATAAAACAAAACAAAACAAAATAAAAATAAATAAAATAAAATAAAATAAAACAAAACTCAGCTGGATTTTCCCACCTGTTTACCACGGGGTTCTGAAATCACCTGTCGAGGGTGCCCCAAACCAGGGAAATCCATAAAATCCCAGCACAGTTTGTGCTGGAAGGGACCTTAAAGCTCATCCCGTCCCACCTGCCCTGGGCAGGGACCCCTTCCACTGTTCCAGGCAGTTCCCAGCCCTGCAATTTCCCAAATCTGGGACAAATCCACTCCTGGCTGGCTGCTGCCCCCAGTAACGCCCTCAGCACCGGCACTTTTAGTCAATCCTTGCATTTTCCACGTGTTTCCGTGGATCTGCAGGGTGGCACAAACCACGGGAACATTTCCCGGGGAGCTGCAGGGCTTTTTGATGGAAATCTTGTTTGCTGACAGCCACAGCCCTGCCCCGCAGCCAGCGAGGGGGTTCTGCAACCCCAAACACAAACCCAGCTGGGAGGTTTTGTGCTGGGGGAGAGACAAATCCTTCGGGTGTTTCTTTGAGTCACCCTTTTAATGAAGCACCTCCACCCAGCACATTTATTTTTTTTTTGCAGGAGGTGCTGGCAAAACACGGGTTACTAACACATCAACAGAGCCCTTTGAAGAGCCCTGGTTTCGGTGCTGAGTGTGGCTGGAGGTGTTGGTGGAGTTTCAGCGAGTGGGGTTAAATAAATATAAATATAAATATAAATATAAATATAAATATAAATATAAATATAAATATAAATATAAATATAAATATAAATATAAATATAAATATAAATATAAATATAAATATAAATATAAATATAAATATAAATATAAATATTCCCTGGCAAGCCCCACAGTTTTATTTCAGAAATTAGATTTGGGCAAACAGTGTTCCTGGAGCTTTACATCAGCCTGGCTGAGAGGTGTCCCTGTGTTTCCCTTGCATCACTCCGTGCCCAGCAGAGCAAGGCAGCGATCACATCATTCAATTAAACAATATCCTTTGATTGCCCAGAGGTCCGGGAACAGCAGTTGGGAAATGCTTATTTAATAACTTAATTATTATAATATCAGCATTATTTAGCACTTAGGCAGGGCTCTGCTTTGGGATAACAAAATCCAAGGTTTATAATTTAGCCTGATCTGACCTAATCGTGCAATCATGGGATCACAGCGTGTTGAGGGATTGGAAAGGACCTTAAAGTTCATCCGTTCCCAGCCCTGCCATGGACAGGGACAATTCCCACTATCTCAGGCTGCTCGAGGCCTTTTCCAGCCTGGCTTTGAAAGCTGCCAGGTTTGGGGCATCCACGACTTCTCTGGAAAACCTGTGCCAGGGTCTCCCCATCCTCACAGGGAAGAATTTCTGCCCAACATCCAACCAAAATTTCCCCTCCTTCGGTTTGTCCCCATTCCCTCCTTGTCCCGTCACTCCAGTTCCCGATGCAGAGCCCTCCTCCGGCTGCCCTGCAGCCCCTTCATCCCCCGGCAGGAGCTGCGATGTGCCCACACCCCTTCTCTCCAGGCCGAGCATTCTCCACTCTCCCCGCCTGGCTCCATATGGGATTAGCAGGGAATGAATAATTCCGCGGTGTCCCGGAGAGCCAGCCCAGGGATGCAGGGCCGGGGGCCTGTATCTCGTTCCATGGACGTTTGCCCATTAATGCCGGGACCCCTGCGGGCTCTGCAGCGCCTTCGGACCCGGGGGCTCCCCAAAAATCACCGCCCCCCGCCCCGAACCCCGCGCTGGGGACACGTGGAGGGAGCGGCCGCTGCTGCGGCACCGCGGGGCGGGGCCATGCAAATGAGACTCATTGTTATGGAAATGAGGGGCGTGGCCATGGAAATCCAACACGGGAGTGCGGCAATGGAGGCGTGGTTATGTAAATGAGACACCGGGTATGGAAATAAGGGGCGTGGTTTCATAAATGACGGTGTGTATATGGAAATGAGGGCGTGGTTCGGCGCGTGGGCGGGGCCTCGGGCCCGGCGCGCGGGGTTGAGGCGGGGCCGGTCCCTCCCCGCGCTCCCGCCCAGCGCCCTCAGAGCCCTCAGAGCGCGGCGCGGCGGCGGCCGCAGAGACGGCAGCGGCACCGGCACGGCTGCTCCATCACCGCCGGGACCGCCGGCGCCTCCATCACCGCCGGCGCCTCCATCACCTCCCCCTCCTCTATGAACTCGCTGCTCTTCGGGGAGATGGCCCGCGCCTTCTCCCCCACCGCCGCCGCCGCCGCCTCCTCATGCCCGCTGGGCCCCGGCGGCGGCGGCCCCGCGGCGGCCGGGGGGGGCCCGCCGGTGACGGCGGCGCTGCGGAACGACCTGGGCTCCAACATCCACCTGCTCAAGGGGCTGAACGTGCGGTTCCGCTGCTTCCTGGCCAAGGTGCACGAGCTGGAGCGGCGGAACCGGCTGCTGGAGAAGCAGCTGGCGGCCCAGCAGAGCGAGCGCGACCGCCGGCTGCGCTACAAGACCTTCTCCCGGGACCAGGCGGTGCAGACGGACGGCGGGACCCCGCCGCTGGTGCCGCCGCCGGGCCCCGGGCACGGGGCGCTGCCCTCGCCGCCGCACTACGGGCGCCTGCCCGGCACCATCTGGAGCTACACCCAGGTGCGGCGCACCGGCGGCGGCGGCCTGGAGACCGTGCAGGGCCCCGGCGTGTCCTGGGTGCACCCGGACGGCGTCGGGGTGCAGATCGACACCATCACCCCCGAGATCCGCGCCCTCTACAACGTGCTGGCCAAAGTCAAGCGGGAGCGCGACGAGTACAAGAGGAAGTGAGTGATGGGGGATGCGGGCGGTCCGCGCTGCACTGCGGGGAAACGGGGCCAGCCCTCCCCGGGAGCGCTCGGGGACAGCGCGGCGGACGCGGGCACCGGGCTCTCCCTCCCCGGGGGTCGCTGCGGGCGGGGAATGCGCCCCGGGGGTCGTGGGGGCTTTTCTTCGGGTGGGGAGGGGGGTTGAACCAAATCTTGGTACCCAGAAAACTGTGGGATCCATCCCTGGGGGGATGGAGAGCCTAGATCTTGCAAGGAGCATTGTCAGCTTAACTTAAAAAATATATATATGTGTGTACATATATATGCAAATATATGTATATATATTTTTAGAAGGGATATAATCAGTCATTAATATTGCATCGCATAGTTACTCCTAAATTTAGCTCGCCTTCATTTTTTTGGTCTGATTACTCCAGTAGTCGTTGTGTGTGCCAGCTCCCCGAAATTAGCTCAGTGCTGCAATATTTGGGTTGCAAACACTGCAGGGCAGGGTTTGCACTCCGAGACGTTGCTCGGAATTAGCCAAAACAAAAGCCTTTGTAAGCCCCGCTGGCCTGGAGGTCTCCCCTGGCCTGTGGCAAGCCCTGGGGTTGGAATGGTGATGGATGGCGTTCCACTGGATTGCTGTTCGGCTGTGGCAGAGATGGAGGCCAGAGGGGGAAGAAGATGTAGTTGTGCTTCTGCAGGGAGATTCCTGCATTGTCTGAGGAGCTGCTGTCCTTCGGGGCTGGCGTGGGCTCTGTCGGCTGCAGTTCGGGCATATTTAACCTTAAAATGCATTTCCTGCTCGCCCAGCCGGGTTTTTTTTCCTGCAGAACCGACTGAATCCGTTCTCCTTTTCCGCATTTCCCGGCCCTGTGGCCTGTGGAGCGTGGCCGGATCCCTGTGCCCAGGTTTGCAGACTGCAGTGAGCTCTCTGCACACCTCAGGTCAGCAGCGGCTTTTGTAACAACTTCCCCTGGTGAAATACCCGGCTCAGAGACATTTTCTAGGCAGGTTTGGCTGCTCCAGTGGGGATCTGTGGCCTGTGCCTTGGCCTGTGCCTCTCCCTGGAGCTCGTGTGCCTCGGCTGCTCTGTCCCTCACGGCTGGAGCCGCTGGTGTGGGTGGAAAAAAGGAGCTGGTCTCTTTTCCAGCGTGGAGTCGTGCCTGCCGGGGTGGCACGGGGTGGTTTTGGTTTCTCTGGCCGGTCCCGAGCAATGGGAGGAGCAGGGAGCAGAGGAAGTGGTGCTTGGGGAAGGGGGATCCCACATGTGGGGTGTGGGTTGTGTCACCAAAACTTGGGCCTGGATCTCCTCTTCCATGGATACTTGATTTATTCCTGCTTCTAGGGGAAGAGGAGACCTGTGGGCCTTCAGGTTGAGCCTTTCTGCTGATACAAATTTGATCTTTCTGCTTTTACTCACTTGTGTAAAGCACATTTCCCCCCAGTCTATGTTCTTGCACACTCAGGGGTTGCATAAACCAGATAAATTCAGTGGAGCAAAGGGGAGCCTCAGATCTTTTTCTTGCCCTTGAAAGAGGTTTTCATTCTGAAAAAAAAAGTGATTAACGTGTATCAACACGTCCCACATTGGTGATGTTGTATCTGGTGTGGGTTTTATGGATGCTCATTGCTCTGGAACTGGAATTGGTCACTGTTCCATGACCTTCAGTCCCACATGGACAGCACAAACTCGTTTTTGGGGGATTGGCTTTTTCCTCTGGGGCCTTGAGCTGCCTTGGGCAAGCTCAGGGAGCAAGATTGTGCTGTTTGAATTTCCTGCTGGCAGTCAGGTGAAGCAGCTGGGTTTATGCCGTGTGCTCTGGGTGTTGCAGGGTTTGTCAGCCCTCCTGCAGGGCCTGGGATGGAGTTTGTTTGTGCAGGGCTGGACTTCCCTGGCCTGGCACCTCAGTGTGTGTGTGCCTGCACTAAATGCACTCTTTGGCTTCCCTTATCTTGCTGTGATCCCTTTGATGCTCCAGATTTATTTGGGGAGCTGAGCTCCAGGCAGAACAGGAACCTTGTGCCTGTCTCCTGATGGGGCTCCTGGGGCTTATGGAAAGCTGGGCATGAGCACAGGCTCGCAGCCTGGGTGTGTGACCAGGAGAAGAGGGAAAGAAAAGGAAAGGAAAAGAAATGGAAAGAAAAGGAAAAGAACTTTTCATTGCTCAATCTGAGAGCCAGCAGCCTTTGTGGAGCAGCCAGGCCTTGTAACCTCACCCAGGAGCCACCAGCCCATCTCCAAGGATCCTTAAGCAGATAGTGATAATTCCATTTATCCCCTGGGGCAAGGGAGGCTTTTCCCCCTTCCCAGGGTGGCCACTTGGTCAAGGAGGTTGTGGCTTGAAGTATTTGGCCGTGAGGAAAAGCCAGGCAGGGGATGATATGGGACAGCAGGGCAGTGCTGGGTGCCCAAGGCTCAGCTCAGATGTCGCTGTTGTTGTTGAAGGCAAACTCACTGATGTCCCACCTGGGAACTGGAAAATGCAGGGATAGAATCCGGAGGGGAAATAATCCCTTTTGTTTCCTTTCTTTTAAAGGAAAAAGTGGCCTTTCTGCTGTAAAATACAAGTGGGAGATCATCCCGGGTGTTCTTTCCAATTAAATTCTGCCTGTGCGATTTCTGGGATTCACAATAGCTTCAGTTGGGGGAAATACATTTAATTTCTTTGTTCCATTCCCTAAAATAATTTTCCTTGGATGTAACACAACAAACTGGAGCTCTGAGAGGGCACAGTCAGTCAAGCACACAGATCATATTTTATCCTGGCTTTTGTTTGTGTCTGAAGCTAAATGTTCCATCTGAGGGGCTCAGCAGACACTTCAGTCCAAAACTGCTTTTGCCTTTTCCTCCAGGTGATGATATTTTACCCAAATGATGTATAAATTTGCATATTTTCTACTTACTGTGTTTCCTTAATGTCATTTTTTTAGCAGTTATCATGATTTTACATGAGATTATGACCTCAGTGAGGGAGTTAACAACTGGAGGAGTTTTAGAGGGAAAATGAAGTTAAATTAATTTTCTTCATTTTTTTCCAGCTATGCTTGCATTTAGAAGAGCTGTTGGCCATAGGTCTGACTCCAGATCAGATCATTTATCATCTATCAGATACCTTTTGTAATTTTTATCTGTTGTTACCCTTTTAGCGGGGAAAAAGCAAAATTGTCTTTTTGCAAAATTGCACTTTTGCAGTCAAAGCAGCTCAATAAAAAATACTTTCAAGGACAGTTAATAGAAAATGGAGCAGAGTCACATTTTTAAATTTAAAACACTCAGGTGAAGTGACTTCTTTTTTTCTCGACAGAATAATAATAATAATAATAATAATAATAATAATAATAACAATCAGCCGTGGTTCTTCAGCTGCTTTGAGGTGAGGCTGAGCCATGCAGGTTCCTGCAGGAACAGGGCTGGAATCCAGGATTCTGTGTCCATGGGGGGATGCACGGATTTGGCTCCTCCCTGGCTGGGGTTTGGGGTTGATGCCCTCGGGTTATTCAGGAGAAAAATCTGGTTTTGGAGGGGCAGCTGGGGGGTGAGCCCAGCCCTGGCCTCGCTGTGTTTGGGGATCTTTGTCCTGGTTTTGGGACACTCGGGAGCCTCAACACCTCTGGTGGCACCGCTGGGGAGGGAATGGGGGAGAACAAGCCAGGTTCTCCCTCAGAACTGGTTAAATCCTGTTAATCACTGAGCGAGTGGAGCTCTGCCATGCCTCAGTGCCAGCGGCACACGGAAGCTGTGGGGGTGATGCCTGGGACATGTCCCAGCCCTGGCTCCCCGGGCTGAGGTGTCACCTTCCTGGAGATCCCCGGAGGAGCCGGTGCATCCCCGAGAACTGTGACAGTGGCAGTGCTGCCGTGACAGTGGGCAGTGCAGGTGTGACAGTGGCAGTGCAGGTGTGACAGTGGCAGTGCTGCTGTGACAGTGGCAGTGCTGCTGTGACAGTGCAGGTGTGACAGTGGCAGTGCAGGTGTGACAGTGGCAGTGCTGCCGTGACAGTGGCAGTGCTGCCATGACAGTGCAGGTGTGGCACTGCTGCTGTGACAGCGGCAGTGCTGCCATGACAGTGCAGGTGTGGCAGTGCTGCCGTGACAGTGGCAGTGCTGCTGTGACAGTGACAGTGCTGCCGTGACAGTGACAGTGCTGCTGTGACAGTGGCAGTACTTCTGTGACAGTGCAGGTGTGACAGTGGCAGTGCTGCCATGACAGTGGCAGTGCTGTCGTGACAGTGGCACTGCTGCCGTGACAGTGACAGTGCTGCCGTGACAGTGACAGTGCTGCCGTGACAGTGACAGTGCTGCCGTGACAGTGGCAGTGCTGCCGTGACAGTGGCAGTGCTGCTGCATGTGGCCAGCCCAGGCTGCTGACTTGGTGAAATCCTCCTGCAGTCGTTCCCTCCCTGCCTCTCCCTGAGCACAGCTCCAGCCCCTGCACTTGGATAGATTTGTATATTTATGGTTCCACGATTACTCTTAATTGCTGCAGATATTGAGTCTGCCAGATGTTGGTTGTCTTTTCCAGCATGGGCTTAGCTGGTACTAAGAGTTGAACTGGAAATAATTGTTTTACCTCAGGATGGTATTTCACTGGGAAGATTAATAAAGTCCACTTGGAAAAGAGATTATCTTAAATTTGCTGCAGCTGGGGAGGACAAAGATTATCATTGTCAAAGGCAGCGCGCGTCAAAACTCACTGGAGCTTGTTTTTTTTAGAGAAGGGAACTTAATAAAAATGTGCTTAAGATAAGCCCTGGAGGAATGTCTGAGAACTTTTAAGGCTAAAATATCAGCAGTAACAAGATGCAAATGTTCTGCATAGACCCAATCAAAAACAAATAATTTTTTTATCCCCCTGGAGGAATGTAACCAGCGTGGCAGACCTGTCCCTGCCTCGATTGGTCACAGGGCTGGCAGGAACAATCTCTGTGGAAAGCCACCTCTTTAATTCTGCTATTCCTGCTTTTCTTTTTCTGTTTTAGAGGGATAATTATTTTTCAGTGTGGCTTTTCACAGAAATTCCGGATTTTCCACCGCTGCAAGAGCAGCCTGGTCTGGGGGATTTTGGCTGCCTGTTACAAGATGTGAAGTTTGATATTAAATGCTGGCTCCGATGAAACCTGAGACTCAGGCTTGAAAAGCCCCTTTTTCCCTGGGCTGGGAGAACGTCAGTTTTCCTGGTGGAGAAGGGATAAAATTGCCTGATGTGAAAAAACACTTGGCTGTGTGGCACAAATACCGAGTTGTAATTGCTGGGTGGAAAGTGGCACTGCTTGGAGCTGTGCAAGTGAAGCACCATAAGAGTAATAGTTCCTTAAATAATTCCATCTTTCCTTCTAAAATGCTGTTGCAGAGACACACATTTAGGGTATACACAGGTATCTGGAGCACTCTCACAAATCTCAGGTTTATTTTTTTCCCTCCTGATACAGCTGGAAACTGGGACTTCTGGGTTGTAGGGATGCTGGAGAAGGTTTGGGAGGAGGGGAGGGTGTTTCCCTTTGATCCTGCTTTCTAGCAGTGCTCCATGGTGGGGTTGGGGCTGAGCTTGGAGTATTTAATAGACAAGGAAATCTCTGTGTGTGCCTTCAACTGGTTTGTAATGGGAGGGCTGAGCGTGTTATGACTGACTTGAAGGAGCTGTTGTTATTCTGAACTTTATCTTTAAATCAGAATTAAAATAATGAATTTGTAGATGAACTAAGTGGGGAGAAAAATCCCCCCCCGTCATGTTGTGGTTGGAGTTTTAGAGAAACTGGGGCCGCTACGTTCCTCAAGGAGAAGCTTCTCCTGCTGCAAGAGAACCACAGGATTCTGAGTGTGTGTTTTGAATTCACCTTTTGATTCCTTCTGTGACTCACTCTGGGCAGCTCTGGGCTTTCTGAAGGCAATAAACCCCCAGATTTTCAGAGCACAGCTCAAAGCACTGAGTAGGTCTGGGAGCAAACCCCTCAAATAGCTCAGATCTTAAAGCCAAATAATCTCCCCAGATGCTGCAATGTGGGGCTGAGGTGGAAGCAAACACAGGAACCAGTGATTTCCAGCTCTTCTCCTGGGGCTTTGGAGCAGAGGTGCCTCTGCACTGGAGCTAAGGAAAGCTTGGCACCCACCTCCACCTCAGCAGCTGCTTTTTTGTGGCTCAGGGATTGTGGTGCTGCTCTGCCAGCTCTCGGGTTGGTTTCCTGCATCTGCTTTTCTCTGACTAATTTTACTTTTTTCTGTGCTTGAAATACTCACAGGATGTTGTTTTTTGGTCTTGCAGGGGCCCTGTGGGTCCCTTCCAGCTTGGGATATTCTGATTCTAAATCTTTATATTGTTGTTTAAAACCAGCTCTTTTTAAATTTTTTGTACAAGAAAGGAAGTGATTTCTTCCAGGTTTTTTTTTTTTAAGTTTAAAAGCTTAACAGTGTCTGTGTGCATGCACTGTTCAGAGTGACTGAAACTCCTGCGTAGCCTCATGACCTCTTCCTATTAAAAATTACCTTGTTCCAAGAACCCTGAAGGGATTAGTGAGAAGTGATAATAAAAGGCAATAAATGATAAGAAATGGCTCGGGAAACAGGGAAATCATGGAATCACAGGGTGGTTTGGGTTGTAAGATCCAATTCCAATCCCTCTGCCATAGCAGGGACACCTTCCACTGTCCCAGGCTGTGCCCAGCCCCAGCCAGCCCGGCCTTGGGCACTCCCAGGGATCCAGGGGCAGCCACAGTTCCGTGTTTTTCTCAGATTTCTAACCTTGAACCTCCCACTCTCACATCTGAAGGGAAGGAATTTGCCTCCACTTCATGATAAATTTGGAATAAGGGACAAAAATAAGATTATTGTAGTAGGGCAGGGCAATAGCCTGGGCACACTGAGAGCTTCTTGAATTTCAAATATATTGTCAAAATTCAGTCATTTGGGTTGGCCTCTTCTCCCAGGGAACAGTGACAGGATGAAACAGCCTTGTGTGGCACCAGGAGAAGTTCAGATGGGATATAGGAAAAATTGCCTCATGGAAAGGCTCCCAGTGCACTGGCAGAGGCTGCCCAGGGCAGTCGGTGGAGTCACCGTCCATGGGAATGTTCAAAAACAGTGTGGATGTGGCACCTGGGGATTTTTTGGCTGCCTGCTGATGCTGGAGGAGTTGTGTAGGAGGGTGGGATCTGGTTTTGATGCCAAAGAAATGAAGAACTTGTCTGGTGTTTCCCAATCCCTGGTGTCCCCTTGTCCAGGAACACTTCTGATCAGCTCATTATCAGATCATCCTGCTTCAAATTAAATCTGGAAAAAGCTCGGGTGATTTACCAGAGGTGATTTCAGAAAACTTGGGAAAGATGCCCTGACTTTTTCCAGGGCTGTGGCAGCTGGGACACACACACATTTTTACCACCACTGGATTACCAAAGCGTCTTGTTTCAAAAGCATTTTGAAAATTAAATTCTCAGCCGTGGTTTCAGAGGCCTGGAGCCTCTCCCGTGCTGTTCCTGCGAGTGCCGCTGATCCACGTGCAGAAATGACATCAGCTGTGGCTGCGGCTCTCCTGCAGGAAGGGAGGCTGGCAGGGCTGGCAGAGAATGGAGCTCTGTGCCCGCTAACGACGTGCCCTGCTCGTTAGGGACCCCGGCCAGCGGCCAGGCTGCAATCACAGGCAGAGAGTCCCTGCAGCCCTTTGTTCCTGCCTCCATCACTCCTCTCCATGTGACTCCTCTGGCTCTGCTGTTCTGCTGGGCTCCCTGTGTCCCACTTCCCCAAAACCTGGGTGATTTGGATCCCTTTCCAAGGGGAGTTTGGGATTCACTGAGTCATGTCGGCTCTTTGTGCCCGTGCTGCTCCTTCTTGCTGGGGACAGGTTCAGGTGTCCCTGTTTTGGATTCTGCCTGGAAAGCAGCACCGTTCACTGCTTTGAGATGGAATTTCCCTCTGTGTGATCAGAGCCTTGCACTGCTGCTGGGTTTAATCTTCAATCTGATGCTCATTTCAGGGGTTTGTTCTGAATTTGCACTGAAACCCAGTCAAAAACAAGGCTTGGTGTTACAGTCTGCACCTCAGTTCTGTGTAACTTCCCAAACCTCTTTGTTCTGTGGACAAACCATTTAAAATTTCCCACTCTTGCAGTTTGGGAGCGGGTGAACTTGATCCAAAGCTCTGTGTTTTGTGGTTGTGGGCACTCAGGGGTGCCTGGGTTTATTTGTTGTATGTGCACAGACATCAGCACCTGGAAAAGTGCTGGAAAACCTGACAGCTCCAAGATCCTGGACTAAAAAGAGGAGGAATTAACTCGCTCCTCTTCATGTGGGCAAGGGAAGTTGGTAATTTGCAGTGGCTCATCCAGCCAGGGAATGCTGAAGGAAGTGATGATTTACAGCAGGGCTGGATCCCCCTTCCCCTTAAATGCAGTGACTCAGGCTGGAATCCGAGATCAAAGGGATCCTGCCTCAGGATTGATTCCAAATCTGTGATTCCACTGGAAAACGTCTCTCTGCCTGTGGATTCTTACTAGTAAAATTTGTCTCTGAGGGGAGAAAATACAGCTATGCTTTTTTTTTTTTTTTTAATGAAGCACCCTGTGATATAGAGCACAGAATTTAAATTGAACAGGCCCATGTCAGTTCAGTCACAGAATTTGACCCTGACTAGTCAAATCTGGTTAAAGAGAAAACCAGGCACTGGTGTAAATTTACTGAATTCCATAAATTGGCAAGGGATACATTAATATTGAATTGCAATGGGGATATTTTAATATCAATATTTAATATTTCAAACAGCTGCTGTCATTAAAATTGCTACAAGAAATTCCCCCTCTTGCAGGCAGAAAATAAATTTTTATTTCCCTCTCCTCCATAAGACATTGACCATATGCTGAAGCATTGGGCAGTCTGGAATATTTTCCAAACTCTTTTATCAAATTTTTTCCCCCAAATGACTATGCCAGAATCACCTCACCTTTGGCTCTTTTCTGCAATTTTTAAACGGTTCCTTTTTTTTTTTTTCCCCCCCCCTGCCTTTTCTATTATTTTGTTTCAAGAAAGGGAGAAACAGGGAGTGCAAAGCAGTTAAAAATTCCTTAATGCCCTGGAAAATGTGTTCCTGCTAATCTGTATTCCCCACCCAGCACAGAGTGCTGGCTGGCAGTAGGAGAGCAGCTTTCCTTGTTTGGGGACAAAGTGACCCTGGCAATGTTGTCCCACCTGCAGAGAGGCTGCACGGGGCTGGCTCCCCTTGGGGAGCACAGAGGGATCTGCAAATAAACCCTTTTTCCTCCCTCCTCCTCTCCCTTTGGGGTCTCCCTTTGGGGCAGGGGATCCTTCTCTCTGTGGATGTGTGATGCAGGAAGGCTCTTCCCTGCTCACTTTTGGTGGCTGGAAAGAATTCACTGTTTTTCCATTTCTTACTTTGTGGGAAACTCATGTGGGGCTGTGGGTGCAGCACTGAGCTGTTCTGGGTTTGTTTCAGCCCTAAAAGAGGCGTCCCCCTGTTTCCAAATGTGGAGCTTTTTCCTTTTCCCAGCATTTAGTGGAGCATTAATTACAGTTTGGTCTTTCTTGTATAAAATTCCCAGTGAGATAGAGCTCCAGGCCCGTGGGCAGGGATTCATTCCCTGTGGGGAGCTGTGGTTTGGGGGGGTTGGGTCCCTGACTCAGCTCCATTCTCCTGTAATTGTGGGGCACTGGGAGGCAGGGGAATGAGGTCACTGCCTCAGTCACTCCAGCCCTGTTTCCTGGCCTTTTACAGTGGGGACAGGCTGGGAGAATTGGGATTTCTCATCCTGGAGAAGCTCTGGAGTGACCTAATTGTGGCCTTCCAGTGCCTGAAGGAGCTGCAGGAAATACATGGAGGAATTATTTACAAGGGGTGGAGGGACAGGACAAGGGGGATGGTTTTAGACTAAAAGAGGGACAATTTAGATGGGATTTTGGGAAGGAATCCTTCCCTCTCAGGGTGGGGAGGCCCTGGCACAGGATGCCTAGTGAAGCTGTGGCTGCTCCTGGATCCCTGGAAGTGTCCAAGGCCAGGTTGGAACGACCTGAGATAGGGGAAGGTGTCCCTGTCATGGCAAGGGGTGACACCGGATCAGCTTTAAGCTCTTTCCAACCCAAACCAGTCTGGGATTCCATGAAAACCAAGTCTGTACTGGAACTCTCCTGCTGTCCATCCCTTCCTCTCTACAAATATCCCAGGGCTGCCCCTGCCCCGGCTATTTATGTCCCCCACTGCTAAAAACTCAAGTACTAAACAACTCCAGTTCTTGGAAATCTGTGCAACTGAGGCAGCAAATGCAACTGTTTCATTTGTGTGAATTGAAGAGTGTTCTGCCTTTATATAAATATTTTAAAATGCCTCATCTTGAATTTTATACCCCCGGTGTCACCTTTATTCATTTGCATCTCTCTCAGTGGCAGAGTGCTGTGGTTTCATGGTAGTTCTGTAGTCACCACAATTAACTGGGACTCCTGAACTTTATCAATCTGCCCGTTGTACCAGAGGTGATTAAAGCAGCCTGAACAGGGGGTACATTCTGTTCCTTGTCAGGGGTATTGTGTGTTCAGGTGTCACTGGAGCCTCTGAAGAGCAGTTTATTTCTTACCTTCTGTTAGCATTTGTGTTGTTACAAGTGTGACACTGCACATTAAATATCTTTACCTTTGTGAAGGCAATAAAAATCTTCAAATGCAGATAAGAGAGTGGATCTGTCGGAGCACCGTAGGGGTGCTTTGTGTTCCTCAAGTGCCATTGCAGCCCTTGAAGAACAGTTTATTTCTTACCCTCTGTTAATATTTGTGTTGTTACAATCTTGGCACCGCCCATAAAATATATTTACATTTTCGAAGGCAATCAAACTCTTCAAATGCAGATAAGGGCATGGATCCATAGGAGCACTCTTGGGAGTGTTGTGTGTTCCTCAAGTGTCTTCGGAGCCCTTGAAGAGCATTTTATTTCTTACCTTGGTTAATCCTCATGTTCTTACAACCCTGACACTGCACATGAAAGCTACCCTTCAATATATTTACATTTTCAAAGGCAATAAAACTCTGGAAATGTAGATAATGGATCCATAGGAGCACTGTAGGAGTCCTGTGTGTTCCCTCCAGTGGCAGCGGAGCCCTTGAAGAAAAGTTTATTTCTTCTGAGGTCAGAATCTCTACACTGCACATAAAAGCTGCACTTAAATATATTTACTTTTACAAAAGTCATAAAACTCTTCACACAGAGATAATGGATGTGTAGGACAGTGTTGGGAGGATTTGCTGTACCCTAGGTGTGTATTCCACCTGTCTCCCTGACTCCTGGGAGCAGATAAGCTTTATCTCATTTTTTTCTTTGTTCTTTAGTAGGTTCAGTAAAAGTATTTAGTTCTGGGACAGAGATTAGAGTGAGCCGAGCTCTCAGTTTTGAGGCTGGTTCTTAAAGGATGTGGTGAAGAGGGAGATAAACCCAAAGACAAGGTGAGGAGGGCATGGGCACTCCATTATTTTTGCTGCTTCAGGCTGGAGAGCTGCACAAGGGAATGAAAATCGTGCAGTAATGAATTCCAGCAGGTTCCTTTCCACAGAAGGGTAATCCTGATCTATTATCACTTGGTCTTATCAGGGCCTTTCCCAGTGACTGAGGTGATAACAGCAGTGTGGCTGGGCAGGGAGGGCTATTTATAGACAGCAATTACTCACAGAATCAGAAAGTAAATAAAGGCCTTTTATGAGAGAGGATGTTCAGCACCAGTGTTCTGAGCCTAGTGCAGGTTCCATTCTAAGAGCTGAGCTCAGCCAGTGCACATTTATTTAATTACACACTTCAGTGTTGCTTTACAGGATGGATCAGTTTTTCCCAAAAATGGGTGATTTGCCTGAGTGCTGGAGTGAGAGGAGATGGGAACATCCCTGGGACAGGAGGTGGGGTTCACGTGCTGCTATTTAGTAGGAATAGGGTAAAAAGATAGCCTGTCATTCTTCTAAGTGCAGCTAACAAGTAATCTGTAAGTTCCATGTGAAGCTGTTATGAGAGTGAGAAGTTCCTTTAACACAACAATCTATTCTGAGGGTGAAAAATAAGTGCACCTGTAATAACAAGGGATTTGTCCCATGAGAATCAGTATATCTCAACAGTCTGAGAATAGATAGATTAGATAGACAAATAAAATGTCTTTTACTAACCAACAGGATAATTAACAACACTATTAAGCAAATAGAAGTTACCCTCAAAGTTTGTAAAAACTGTATAAATGACAACATGGGGCCATAATAAAGAAAAACCTTCTGAACTTTTATGGTGTCACCCTATGCATTGTGACTGTCCCAACAACAGTGTTTGGCTGTCCCTGGTGCGTTTGTGCCATCCCAGGGATTTATTTCCTTTCAGGCTGGTGTGTCCCTGAGAGCAATCCTTCAGGAAGCTGTCAGCCTAACTGGGATGGATTTCCAGATCTGGGAATCAGGGGGACAGCCCTGGTTTGCTCCCAGGGTCACACTGAGGCCTGTCCTGGTTCACCCTCCTCAGCAGAGACCTTGCTGGGACCCTTGGTGGGACTCCCCTTGAAGCAATTCCAGTGCCAGGAAATCCTTGCCCCATCTGGAGAGCAGGAGAGCCACGGCACCACTCAAACATCCACGTTTCCTGAAGTCACAAGGCAGTTGTGAAACACAATAATCCTCACCCTACATGGGAAAGCTTTCCTGTAGTCACAGGCCTGCTGGACAATTCCTCGGAGCTGTGATGGACGAATCTTCCCTGGAGTCATGTGCAGCAGCTGAGATAATGCCCTATTTTCACTTGGCAGCCTCCAGGAGAGCTTTCATGAGGTGTTTATAGGGAAGAGAAAGGAAAAACATGCCACAGAAGTTTGCCTGGACTTTCCGACAGCTTAGATCTTATTATGGCCTTAAATCCCTCCTGGAACTCCTCGTCTGAGCTGCCAGAACTTTGGCAAAGTCTCTGCTGGTGCTGAGAGGCTTCGGCAGCAGTAGGAGGTGAGAAATTACAAAGGAAATGTCCTGAGCGCCATAAAAACACAAATGTATTTTTAAAAGGGTGATGGTGTATATTAGGGCATGCTCTTATGTCACCTCCTCAGAGTGGCTGCCAGGCCACTGCCAGGAGCTGTGTGGAATTATTCTGCTTTGTTGGAACATATTCTTGATTATGATTTCAAATCTGGTTTACTGTGGGTTTTGTTTCTCTTATTTTTTGTCCTCCTGCCCTCCTCTGGACTAATGTTTTGATCAGCTCTGGAAATCTCCTGCATTCTGGGGATTAAAAAAAACCAAAACAACAAACCAGAAATAAGAACTGAGAATTCAGGTTAAAAGAAGGAAGAGTGAGAGAAGGGGAAATACAGGTATATGTGAAAAAATACGGGTTCTTCTCATGCTACTTAAAGAGTTAAGGGAGAGCCTTGAAAATCAACTCAAGTCTTGTGTTCTGGATTTTGTTTCGAAGCTCTTGGGGTGCTTGGCCTCCAAAGTGAGTCCTGCCAAAGCCTCCTGGTGCTGGTAATGCCCTTCAGGACCTGGGGGATTTATTAGTGGGTGTTTTATGTTACCCTAAGATGCATGTTCTGAAGGGGAGGTGAAGGAATAAGAGTTTGAAGTGGGGAGAGGAGAAACAGGGTGTCATCCCCTGCTTAGGAAACCTCAGGAGATCAAAGCTGGTCACATTTCTAGTGGGGATGGTTGAGTTCCAAGTCATGTTTGGTGGCAGCTTGCAAAGAACTTTTATCTATTACAATATTTGCTTAACACTGCCTTGGGTGCAGGTTGCAGGGTATGGAAGATTTTTCCTAAAGTCCTCATGCGGGCAAATCCTGCATCTTAGCAAATTATTAAGACTCTGTTGAAGGCTGGGATAAGATTTCTGTAATATTTTTATTCAATTTTTTTAATTTTAATTTTTTTTCTATTAAACTTGGTCCAGGCATGCTGGTGCCTGTCTCCTGCTGGTTTATTACATTTGATTAACCGAGGAGCACGAGGCAATTTCCAAGTTTCCCCAAACAATGGCTGGATTTTGCGGCGATTATCCCGTGACTCAGCCACCATCACCCCTTCCCAGCGCCGCACTCCAGTTCTGTTGGGAACTCCCTTGTAAACAAGCCCGCTCCAATTTGCAGGAGCTGCTCCCCGCTCTGCCCTGTCCTGTGTGCTGTCGGTAATGATGGGGCTGAGCTGTCCAAAGGGATCACACGGCTGTGCTGGGACACGGCATAATCACACGCTGTGTTCCTCCCCTTTGTCTGCCCAGGGTCTCTGAAGCTTCTTTTGACCTTCCCTACAAGTTTCTCACATTAGCACTTGCACCAGAAGAATTGGAGATGATGAATAGTCCAGGCCATGTGATGCCTTAGGATTTAGCTTTTCTATTTTACAGATCCTGCTTTAGTGTGTAACTCTAAAACTGCACAGCCTGTCAGCTGCTGTTCTCCCGTTTTATTCAGCCAAAACAATTCTTCTCTAGGCCTGGAACTCAAGGACACCTGACAGTCTCAGGCCTTGAAAAGTGTAAACAAAATGAGTGGGGGGGGAGCAAACTGGGGGTAAGTGACTCCATTACCTGAAGCTGGAATTGGAGGATTAACCCCTGATATGCAAATGGGCCAAATTTATAATTGTCTGAAAAACTCGTGACCATCGCCCACCTTGGGTGTAGCCTTGGAGGCTTCTGGCTGCCCAGGGTGTATCTATGGAGGGCCTTGAATAAATCCCCACTTTTATCCTCTAAACCTTGCCCAGCCTCTGTTCTAGGTAGCCACCCCAAGGCACCCCATGGGTGAAATGGGATTTAAAAGCACTGGATGGGCTCCTTCTTCCTGCCCTGCTCTTTGCAGGGTTGGCAAAAAATGCTCCTTCAAGATTTCAACTTCTGCTTCTCGTTTGTTCAGGGCTGCCTGGGCCTGGCTGCCAGACCCTCATACTGAGATTTAATCCCTCTGCAGCCCATAGGTGGGGAGATAAACACAGAGCACTTTCCTAGGAGCAGAGAATAACTGGGTTTGGGACTTCTGCAGGAAGTCTAAAAAAAAAAAACTTAAATCAGTGCTTTCTTCAGGTTCAGCATCTCTGTTCTGTGCCCTTTGCTGAAGTTTTATAGGAGTCCAGGATCTTTTGCAGGCTTAATGATTCTAAAGCATCTGCTGCTGTGTTTTGATAGTATTTTCTTCAAAGAGCGTGGTCATCAGTGAATTTATTCAGCTGAATTTTCCCAGCAGTTTTTTATATTTGCCTGTGCCATAGTGTTGGGACAAAACAGCTGAGCACACAACACACTAAATCCCATAAAACTGCAGCTTGTCAACAGGCAGAGCTGTAAAATAAATGTAAATAAATGTGTGTGCATGAGGGGCTGCCGTTAATGCAGGGGGTTTGTAGTGCTGCTGTTTGCTGGAGGTTCCCTTCCATGGGAATTCAGGATTTGATAATTAACTCGTAGCCAGCAGCACTCCCAGCAATGTAATCCTGTGCTTTTCAGATTACCTGTTTCCAAAGAAGTCGGAGTAATTACTTTATCTGCAGTTGTGACAACACTTGTACAGGAATGTGACGTTCTGTGGGGCTGTTCCCTGAGCTGTGCCCAGCGTTGTCTTCGAAGGCCTGGAGAACATTCCCTGGATCCCTCAGTGGCACAGGAGATAAGGATTTGGTAATGTGCAGAGAGGAGTGTGGAGCTGCTGTTTGGGAAAAAACAATTTGATCAGAGTGGAGCTAAAAACAAGAGTGTGGTACAGAGACTCTGGAAGCTCTGGAAAAATGGGATTTCTTCCCAGTTTCAGTTGAGTTCTATGGAACTTCCCCTTTCCCTTCCATAGCAGGGGTTGGAATAAATCAGCCTTTAAAGTCCCATCCAACCCAAACCATTCTCCTTTCCCTCTTTGTTCTCCAGTTGTGCCAGTCCATGAATTTCCAGCAGTACCCTGAGACCCCTCAGAGGTAAAATAAGAACACCAGCACAGGAAAAAGCCTTGGAAATGTGATGCCATCCTCCCAAATTGAAACCAGGATGTGCCCAGTTTAAATTTGCTTTTTGCTGTTAATAAAAGTCTATATAGAGAAAGGGAAAAATAATTGGCTAATTCAGTTCTTTGGCAGCTCACATATCTCTGGTGGCTCCAAGGCTGTGTCAAAGAAACGAGGCCCAGTCTCAGAAATTGGAAGTTTAAAGTTCATAATCATATTTCCCTTTTTTTTTTTTACTTCCTAGGGGTATCTGGCTTTGGAGATTTTCCTCTTCTCTATGCTGCACATTTTCCCCTTCGCCATTGATATTTTTGTCCAGTGTTACCGTTGATGTTTTTCTGATTGTGGATTTGTTTGTCCTTGTTCTTTTGGCTGCTTTTCCATGATTTCCCATAGATATCCCTCTCCCCCAAAGCAAAGGCCCAGGCCAGCCCTGCAGACCTTTGCCCAGGCTGCTGTTTCCCACAGGGTTCTTTTGTTGGGAGCAGTTCTGGATTGCTGCAGTCCTGGGAAATGGCTGGGAATGAGAGGTAGAGCTGGACAAATCCCTCTCCCCTTCCCTGGGGGCTGCTCTGCCTCCCCAAAAACTGCATTTCAGCTGTCAAAAACTGCAGCAGATCCCCACTGCAGAATTATTTGTTCGTGCTTAAGAGCCGTGCATTTGTTCAGGGGTTGTAAACACTGTCAGCAAGGTTTTGACAGGAGTGAAAAATGAATTTAAGTTGCTGCTGTGAGGGGAAATAAAACCAGCTTTGGCTCTGCCTGCAGCCTGCCAGGGGTAAAATAGAGGGAAGAAGTTGTTGCCTGTGAAGCTCTGGCACAGGTTCCCAGAGAAGCTGAGGGTTCTTGATCCTTGGCAGTGTCCAAGGCCAGGTTGGATGGGGCTTGGAGCAACCTGGGACAGTGGAAGGTGTCCCTGCCTATGGCAGAGGGATTGGAACTGGATCAGCTCTAAGGTCCCTCCCAACCCAAACCATCCTGGGCTTCTGTGAAATCCAATCCTGTGAAATCCAGCTTGGTCTGTTTTCTTGTGGTGTTGGTGCTGGTGCACAAATTTGCAGAGGGAGAGACAGAAAGCAGAGTTCAGTTCACATTCTGTCTCTGTTATCGTATCACAAATTACAGCCTAAGCCTTTCTGCACACCTGGTCTTATCAGCCAGAGCAGTTTATGACTAACCCCAAATCCTTTCTCTGCAGGAAACGTTGTGTTCCTGCCATGGCACAACGGTGGGAGGTGTGATAAGATGTACTTTTAATTACACTCCAATTTCTTGAGTATGGATACTTTATTTATAAAGACTGCATAGGCAGAGGCCTTTTGTGGTTTTGCTGTGAAGCAGCTCTGATTTCCTGAGCTCAGAAGCAGCAGAAGGGCCAGGCTGCAGTGGAAAGATGCTGTGAGCTTCCATGAAACTTTGGGAAGGAATTAACTAAGGAATTAATTTCCATGACCAGGTTCTCCTCAGGAGCATGTACTCCTGGCCATCGTGGGTGGGAGCTGTGGCTTTGGACACTTCTCATGGGTTTAACCTGGTAAACAATGTTTAAAATCATTTATTGCTGTGGAACAGGCACATCAGTGATAATCAGGCTGGATTGTGTTGCCTTCAGCCTGATCTTTCTCTCCAGGAGGATTAGAAATGGGATTGGGGAAGGGAAGAGTGGGCAGCAGGAAGAAGAAGCTGAGCTGTGCAAAACTTTTCTGTCCAGACTTCTACTTGCAGAAATTCTGGGTTCTCCTGTATAAATGGCTTTCAAACCAGACAGTGATTAGATTTTCCTTCACTTGGCTGGGTGTGAGACTGAAAAAACCTGAAGTCCATAATCTGTGCAAGGCCAGGGGATCTTGTAGGGGCTTCCTCTGCTGAATCAAACACTCTGAGAACACCTCAGAGCAGCCTCACCTGCTGTGCTGGGCCTGTTCTGAAGGAGTTTCTTGTGTCCTTGTGAATGGATTTCTGTGCAAGGGGCTGGGCAGGGACAACAAGAGGGATCCTGAGCCTATCCAAGATTCCAAAGGCAGCTTTAGCAGTGCCCTTGCAGAGCAGTGTGGTGGCAGGAATAAGTCACACAGGAGCGGTGACTCGGAGCTCTGCAGCCTGCAGGGTGTCTGAAGCTGCCCTGGGATTTGCACAGTTCCCTGTGGATCCTCCTGCTCTGTTGAGAGCCCCATAATTTTCCCTCTGAAGGAATGCAGGCACAGCTGCTGCTTTTACTTGATGTTGTTGACCTGTTGTGTCATTAAACCCAGGTTTTGTTTGAACAGCCGATGTGGGCAGCGAGGAGACACAAAGGAACCTGCAGATTGTTTTTATTGTGGTTCCAGTAACAGGCTGGAGCATCTTCCTCGCTGGGTGTAATCAGTGGGTGTAATTAGGCAATGTTTTCCTGTAGAGTAACTCCTTTTAGCAATTTTCTTCACAAGGAATTGCTGTTCAAAGGTCTGACTGCTGCTTTAAGTAGAGCCCAGGTCTAGAATAAGGCTTTGACATTAAACCTCTCCTTTATGGTGAAGTGCCTGACACAAGCAGCGCAGAGGGGGCAGGTTCTGCTTTGCAGAGATTTGATGTCTCACCATGGAGGCTCAGGGATAAACTCTGATGTTTGGGGAGTTTTGCTCTGCAGAGAATTGAGGTCTCACAACAGAGGCTCAGGGATAAACTCCCTTGTGGCTTTGATGTTTGGGAAGTTTTGCTCTGCAGAGATTTGAGGTCTCACCACAGAGGCTATGGGATAAACTCCCCCATGGCTCTGATGTTTGGGAATTTCACTGCTGGAATGGTTTTTGGCAAAGAGCTTCTGTGGAGAGGGTGTTGCAACAGGCAGAAACACAACTTCACTCGAGTGCTGCATCTTCTGTTCCAGCCAGGCTCTAATGGAATCAGCCCTTCCCATTAAATTAATATGTTTTCCATGGAGCCCATCAAGTAACATTTAATTTGCTTCAATGAGGCTGGGCATGTTGGATCAACATGATCAACGCTTGGGATAATCAGGAAGAATCTCTGTATTTTACAGCATCTTAAAAATGCTCATTTAGAGATAGATGTAGCAATTGTGAAGAATCTGATGGGTTGATGCAATTTTCTGTTTCATTTAGTGCAAAACTAAGACTGGAAGGAGAATGATCTCTTAGGCAAGGATTCCAAAATCAGAGAGAATGGTGAATTGTTCACTTATTTTGGTTTTGTTTTTTGTTTGTCTCTTTTGTGTTATTAACAAGACCCAGGAGGTTGTGGCTGCCCTGTGCCTGGCAGTGTCCAAGGCCATGCTGGATGGAGCTTGGAACACCCTGGGGTAGTGGAAGGTGTCCTTGTCCATGGCAGAGGGTGGAATGGGATGATCTTTAAGCATTTTCCAACCTAAACCACTCTTGGATTCCATGAAAAGTAAAGAAGGCTTCATAGAGTTCTTTTTACCATCTTGCCTGGTTCAGATCTCTTGAGCTGCTGAAGTTGTTTGTGTTTACAATCCCTTCTAGCCTCAGAAATGGCTTGGTGAGGGGTCAGAGGTGACTGACAAAATGGTTAAATGCACCCTGGCACTGCAGCAGAAGTTTGGTGTCATGAGGGCTTCTCTGAATCTGTTTAGAAGGTCTGGAACACGATCCCTTCCCATGCCAAACAGCAAAAACCCTGCCCAGACTCCTGCCTTGGCTGATTACAGGATTAAAGCCTGGATGGATCCTTTTGTGTGGGCAGCCAGGTTTGCTCATCTGAGGGGCCGCTGAGTCCCTCACAGTGCAGTCAGTGCTCAGCATGCAGAGGTTCACCCTCTGCTGCTGGCTGCTGTGTGGGTGTTGGGATGGGATTTGTGGGCATGTCCTGCACCCGTAGGCCAGGGCTGAGCAACTCCCAGCATGTGAGTGCCAGGAGGGATGCGCCCAGCACATCGTGGGGTCACACAGTGCCAGCGTGGGCATGGCCTCGTGCTCGGGGCTCTGTGAGTGCCACACAGTGCCTGCATGGGCATGGCCTCGTGCTCGGGGCTCTGTGAGTGCCACATGGTGCCAGCGTGGGCATGGTCTCGTGCTCGGGGCTCTGAGTGCCACAAGGTGTCAGAGCAGACATGGCCTCGTGCTCAGGGCTCTGTGAGTGCCACATGGTGTCAGAGCAGGCATGGCCTCGTGCTCAGGGCTCTGTGAGTGCCACACGGTGTCAGAGCAGACATGGCCTCGTGCTTGGGGCTCTGTGAGTGCCACACGGTGTCAGAGCAGACATGGCCTCGTGCTTGGGGCTCTGTGAGTGCCACACGGTGTCAGAGCAGACATGGCCTCGTGCTTGGGGCTCTCTGAGTGCCACACAGTGCCAGGACAGACATGGCCTCGTGCTCAGGGCTCTGTGAGTGCCACACGGTGCCTGCATGGGCATGGCCTCGTGCTCAGGGCTCTGTGAGTGCCACATGGTGTCAGAGCAGACATGGCCTCGTGCTCGGGGCTCTGTGAGTGCCACAGGGGCGTTGGAGCAGCCCAGCCCCACTGGGAGGAGATTGGGAACATGTGGCCGGTCCTGGGACCCTGGCACAGCCTCGGGGTGCTCCGAGTGTTGGTACCTGGCTTCAGTGCTGGGTCCATCCCTGGCAGCTGTGCTGTGCCAGGGGAGGTGTTCCTGTCCCACTGGAGAGCAGGGCTGGGAGCAGCTGGTGCCACCACTGGAATGCTGTGCAGGGAAATCCAGTGGTTCTGTTCCCTGGGCTGCTGGCAGTTCAGGGTGTTTGTGTGTTCGGGAATTGTTCGTTCCTGTTTCCATGAGCATTTTATGGTTACTGCTCAAACCAACGCTTCAGTTTCCCATTGTGGACTTAAACCTGATTGATAGCTCTGGACTTCCCTTCCCTTCCCTTCCCTTCCCTTCCCTTCCCTTCCCTTCCCTTCCCTTCCCTTCCCTTCCCTTCCCTTCCCTTCCCTTCCCTTCCCTTCCCTTCCCTTCCCTTCCCTTCCCTTCCCTTCCCTTCCCTTCCCTTCCCTTCCCTTCCCTTCCCTTCCCTTCCCGCTGCTCCCTGAGAGCTGATGGGGAGACGCTCCAATAAAGGAGTGAAAGCCTCACCTGGCACCTCAGAGTGGCGCGGGACATGCTCAGACCACAGTCAAAGCTTCTGTTGTTCTTTTTGGAGGTTTTCTTCTCTCTGCAACCCTACAAAAAAGGGTCTTCGTGAAGAGTTTTGCTTATGGAATAAATATTTTGTCATTAAGTATGACTTGATGAATGTTTTATTCCTTGAGGGAGGGATATTTTTAATGAAAGAATAATCCAGTTGATACCATCAGGCATCATTAACGATCAGCTGCGCTGTTTGTGCCTTTCTGCCTTGAGCAAAAACATTCTTAACCCAGCATGTTTGTACCTGGTGCCTTCTGTGAGCACGTTGGTTAAATCAAGCCAGACATCTAAAATCCCTCCAAAAGGCAATTATTGAACAGCTTTCAGCAAGGCAAACTTGTCTAAAACTGACTTACTGTTCCAAAGGGGTTTTTGTGGATCTGCTGCCCTTCCCTGGTCTGTATTCCTGAACTGGATGTGATGCTGGGACAGGAGAAAGGAAGAGGTTCCCATTCCTTGAGTGTGGTTTTAAGGCAGTGGCAAAGTGGCTTGGGGCTCGTGTCAGCACAGAGCTTGGTGTGATTCCATGAACACTGAGGCTGGAAAACCTGGAGAAGCTTTTAAGGGCTCCCGAGGTGTCTCCATCTCTTTTTTTGGGAGCTGTTGGTTGCTCTTCCAATTTCCGAGGGAACGGAGTTCTCGGTGTGACTCAGCTTTACAAGAACACTGCTTTAAGCAATGCTAATCCTGACTGCTCCGGTGTTTTGTTTGCCCAATATCCTTGCCAGAGAGCCGGGCGTCCTTTGTTCTCCTCTCAGACGTGAGGCAGGACTGAGCCGGGGCCCAAGGAATGACGGAATGCCCCTGGAATGTGATGTGTCACATCTGGGAAAAAAGGGCTTCAGAAAAGTCAGACTTGCCCTTTATTTGCGGGTGGATGGAACTGACGGTCCTTGGAAGGTGGGAAAGAAGGGAAAAAAAAATCTGGCTAGGTTTGAAATTCAAGTTGCTGATCTTTTTTTAGAAGAAATAACTAAAAATGTAATAAAAAGCCCCAAAGTCTGGGAGCTTTGGATGGCAACGCTTCTGAGTCAGAAAAAGGATTTTTGGATGCAGCTGGAAACCATTGCAATTGCTGCATGCGAGCCAAGAAATAAAGTGTGTTTGGGGAGCAGCTGCATAGTTCATATCCTGCTGCAGGGATGGGAAGGCTGCTGCTTTTCCAGCCATTTCCCCTTTGGGTATTGCAGAACTGTAGAATCGTGGAATATCCTGGGCTGGAAGGGACCCACAGGGATCAGGGAGCTCCTGCTCCCCTCCCGTGGTTATCCTGCCGTGCAGAGCCGGTTCTTCATCCCGTCCCTCTCCTTCGAGATGAACGGAGCTCCTGGAGCTGCCGGGCCCTTCTGTGGACATTTTTGAGCTGCATCCCCTGGTTCTGTCTGCAGGGAGCAGAGGGGCATCCACAGCCTGCTGGGATTACAGTTTGTGGAAGACTCCTCTGACTTCAGATGGTAACTTCGGAGAAAAATACTGTAATAAGTAAAATAAATAAATTCGTGTGGGATTAAGCTATTAATAAAAAGATACCCGAGAATGCCTCCAGGATTCCGAAGTTCCCAAACACACCTACTACTGTAACAACAAGACAAAGCCAGAAGATGGCCCGGCCATTAAGAGTAGACCCTCGCTTCACAGCTCCTCAACCACTAGATACCAATCTTGGTGGAGATCCTGGACAATCAAGATCACCCCTCCCAAGATGAATTCCAGAAAAATTATCAAGCAACCTTTTTCATGCAGACAGGACTCTTTTAGAAACACAGCATACCTAGACTTTCAATAAACTTAGCCTTAAGGTAAAAAAACTGTATAAAACCCACGGGCTGAAACATAGCAGTGTGGCAGAGTTCGGAGGGTACTTTTGTACCGCCTCTCTGTCCACCCAGCATTCGATCGATGTTGTTTCTTTTTATTGTGGCTTTATTTCAGTGTTGAAATTGTGTAGAATAAATTTTGTTGTTTTATTTGGAATTGGCCTCTGATCATTTATAACAGATTTGGTGCCGTGACTCGGATACAATTTGGCTGCGGAGGAATCCCTTTGCACGGGAGGCGCCCTGCCAGATTTTCGGCAGCCCGGCAACGCAGGAAACCCCTTCGCACCTATTGTATTACGAACCCAAAAATTAGATAAAAGCGCCACAATAAAAAGGGAGAAGGCCTGGATCCAGCAGAGAACCCGGGAAAAGACAGGGAAAGGTCTTTTCGGAGCCGCGGCAACAATTTTTTCACTCATAAAATATTCTCCGTGCACGAAGATCTCCAAGCAAGAAAATTGCTGTAAGTACTGCCTGGTTGAGTGGGTGTGATTGAGTGAGTGAATGAGACGTGGCCTGGCCACGACACGAGAGTGGACCTGAAAGCCGCAGTTCCAAATTTTCCCGCGAAGGGTTTGGTCAGCTGACGGGGAAGCGAATCGGGAAACCTCGTTCACTCATCAAAGCCCAGATTCAGGGGAGTCTGGAGGAATCGATCACAAGAAGCAAAAAGAGGAAGGATACGTTCCTTTTAGGTTCAAGAAATTAGTAAACTCTTTTTGCTACGGGCTGATACGCCCAGGACGCAAACCGAAGATTCTTTCCTCGGACGAACAGACCCCCGGTTCAGCTCGCCAGACAAGGGTAAGTAAGCCGAACGATTCGAGACCCAGTTTGCAAACTGTAACAGTCAGGGAGGAGACCCCTGCTCTTAGCCAGAGCTAAGGCTAAGAAAGAATTTAGCGTTGCGATCCATTGCCAAAAAGTAAATTTTTTTAAAAAAAAAAAAAAAAAAAAAAAAAAAAAAAAAAAAAAAAAAAGAGCAAAGAAAGAGTAAACATCAAAAAGAATCAAAGAAAAAAGTGTGCTCCCAGAAAGGGAAAAGGTGCTTTTGAAATCCCACCAGAAGTCCACTGAGATAGATCTTAGAGCACTAGAGAGAGTGCCCCATTTTGAAAAATAAGTCTAAGAAAAACTAATTTATTATTGTACCGAAGTGAGAGAGAGTGAAGAGCCCGGTAGACAGTGCCGCTGCCCGCCGCTGCCAGCCGCTGCTAGTGCCGCTGTGGGGGGGCCGCTGAGCCGTCAGGAGCTCCCTGCGCCAAGCCGCGACTGCTGCCGCTGCATGCCGAGGGCCAGCCCGCGAGGTGTAAGACCGCCGTCCAGGGCACGCTAGCAGAGAGGGTGGCCGCCATCTGCGCCCGAGCCCTCCTCCGCGCCTGTAAGCCAAGTACAGCAGGGGCCCGCAGACCTTCCGCAGATAGCAGGTCAGGCCGGGCGCGCCAAGCCCGTGCTGCGCCTCCCCCACCCGTGCGCCCCGTCTAGCGCCGTATCCATCCCGCTGCTTCCCGCGGCCAGCACCGCCACCTCCATAAGCTCCTCGTGTCCAGCAGACGATTGTCCTCCTGTTTGCCTTCTCTGTCTCTCTCTGACCCCTTTTCCCAATCCTGCTTCTAGCCCCCCTTCCCCCAAAGAGCCATCCTCTTCCCATTCTCAGTTCCCCCGAAGTGAGAACAGAAACCGAAGAGAAGAAGAGGGGGGGGAGAGATTCATATGCAAATGCAGTAGTTTCAGCTTCTCAACCACACCCTGCTAAACCATTTCCACCAGATACTACCGTAGCAACTGCAGAGTCACTCCATCCCGAAGTGTCTAACAGTTTTAGCTACCCTGTTAACTTTTAAAGTTATAAACATAAACAAGTTGTGAATTCTATTCCATGATTCTCTCTCCTATTGTTCAGAGAGCAAGATAAAGAGTAGAACTTGCCGAATGAGCACAGATAAGCTTGAAGCTGCTGTTGCCTTTCTGCTACCCCATATCCCTGTTCGTCGTCCCTGCCCCCTGTTCCTATTTCAAAAGTGAGTCGTTAGCAGCAAACCACACAGCGCAGAGTAGCCCAGGATGTCTGCAGTCTCTCTGGCTCCCTGCGACCCCCCCCCAGTTCCCAGTTCCTATCCACTAGTCCTGACCAGAAAGAGCTCGCTGGCTAAGACGCCTAACCCAAAATCCTCTATCCTTTATACCTTTTAATGCAATACCTTATCTTCTTTCCACTTCCCTCCAATCCCCATAAAATAGTCTTTACAATTAAATGTTTTATGTTGTTTCCTCTAATTGCAGATTGTCCCGTTTTCAGTTTTAAGAGTTTTGCCTGTCACGAAGATAAATCCTACAAGAGGCAATTTTCAAACTGTCTCTTAAGAGCGTGTGTTCCAGTAGCATTAGGCTACTAAAACAAGAAAACGCTGTTGAGTTTATGCTGTCTTTGGTTAGGCTTACCAAGAGTGACTGACAACCCTGTTAAGATAGTGCCTAAGAAAGTATGAACAGTTTTTAGTTTTTTTAGTTGTAGCCGATGTTCCCTAACAAAGTAGTAGCAGAAACTACAAGTTTTATTTTACAGCGAAGGCTAAAACCTAAACTAAAGGTGAAAGCCATAGCTGAGAAAAAGCCAGTTGGGGGGAAAAAGAAGATGCTGCCAAGAGCCGAGAGCTTAAAAGCCACTAAGTTAGCTGCAGAAATGCACTCAAAGTGCCCCTAAATACCCATTAGCTTACAAAGCAAAGAATCTAAATAGCTTAGCTGTGAGAAGACCTCAGAGTCCTTAAAGCACTAGCCCATGTTTAGTTTCATAAACAGCTTCATTTTAAGTACCTATTATGCGTTTCATTATTCATTTTAAAATCTGCAATATTGACCCACTTACCCCATTTGTTATAATTGTTTGTTCTGTTAAGTCACAATTACATATGTCAGTTGTTTGAATCAATTCCTGTTACATTTTGCTTCTTGTCAACCCTATTTGTTGTTTTCTTAGTCCTGCCCTGTGTCATGTAGACATCTCCCTCAGCAAGATAATTCTCTTTTGTTGACATGAGTATAAAAGCACTAACAATGCCCTAGTAGTTAGAAAGGTTCAGATATGCCTTAGCCTTAAACTGCTCTGAGAGATGTTTCAAATTTTTAAACAGTTTTTAAGTAATTATTTTCAGCAGTAGATTAATGCTTCCTATTTTTTCACTAATTACTAATATTGTTCTTACTTTGTGTTATGCAAGAATTGATGCTAAAGATCCCCCCTTTAAAATACATGATTTGTCTAATTGTGCTAAACTTTAACTAGTTGCCTATCGCCCGTTTGAAAGAATCCAAGTAGACTTCACTGATTTACCTAAAGTAAAGAGATATAAATTTCTATTAGTAATAGTAGACAAATTAACTCACTAGGTAGAAGCCTTCCCTAAAGCAAGAGCTACTGCCCAGACAGTATCAAAAGTATTGCTAGAAGAAATTATCCCTCGCTATGAGATAATAGATCATATCGATTCTGATCAAAGAACACATTTCACCTCCAAAATTATCAAACAGACTACAGAAGCTCTAAGAATTCGATAGCAATACCACACCCCTTAGCACCCCCAAAGCTCTGAGCAAGTAGAAAGAATGAACCAAACATTAAAAACTCAACTGTCCAAATTAATGATAGAAACAAAGATGTCTTGAGTGAAATGTCTTCCTTTAGCTCTTTTGAACATAAGAACTATGCCTCATTCAAAAACAGGGTTATCACCGTTTGAAATGCTCTATAGAATGCCTTATAAACATAGAATGCCTGTAAGACACCCTCAAATAGAGGATACCCAGATTCAACCATACCTAATTGCCATAAATAAGAATTTACAAGATCTACGAAAACAAGGGCTCATTTCTCAAAGTACCCCTTTGGGGTTTGCAATACACAAAATAAATCCAGGTGATAAAGTCTTAGTAAAAACCTAGAAAAATATACCTCTAGCACCTCACTGGGAAGGTCCCTTCACTGTTCTTCTCACCACAGATACAGCAATTAAGACAGCAGAAAAAAGTAGACCCACGCTTCGAGAGTGAAGAAGGTAGACTCACAATACACTATTCAGAAATAGAGAGTGACCTCATCACCTAGAGAGCTGAAAGTCAGGTTGCAACAACACCGATGAATGAAGGAGATCAGATAAAGTGTGAAAGACCAGATTGTGAATGTTTTCCCTTTGTTCACTTCAAGTGTGTATATTGTAAATTGATTTGAGTTGTTCACTGTAGAGGGGGGCGTAGGCCAAAAAGATTATGTACCAACTGTTTAGAAAAAGAACAAGAAGAGACTAGCTATTTCTTAGTAATTGCCACTAACTTGAGTCTGCTAGAGTTAGATTCTCCAGAATAGTATTATATATATGAAAAGGGGACAAAAGAGCAATTAGACGCTAAAGTTAAAGTGCTCAAAGTCGAGTGCAGAAAGACAATCAAAGTACCTTGCTAGTCCGATGCAATCAGGTTGTCCCAGTAGAGTGCCTTTAAAAGAAGGTTTGCAGCTCGGACTAACAGGACTCCAGAAACATATGCCTGCTGCCGAGAAGATAGATTACCCCGCCACGGGCTGCAACCCCGTGGGCGAAGGGAAAGGCAGAGGCATGTTGTGATAGAAAGTCCTCGTAGTCCTGAGCCGAGGGACAGGGGGACCCCCCCCCAAGAGCCCACAGAGGCTGACCCTCAAGAAGAAATGTGAACTATAGTTAAACATGGCACCAGAGGGAACCTGAAGTATCAAGAGCATTATAATTGTCCCAAAGATAAAGGAAAAGGGTATTATTTCTTTTATGACACTCAATACTAAATTTTGTAGATCAGAAAAAAGAGTAGAATGCCACGACTCAAAGGCAATTACTAAGGAAAGGCAATCCAACACACACGAATTTATTTAAGTAAATAAAAAGGTGGGAGACTGTAATAAGTAAAATAAATAAATTCGTGTGGGATTAAGCTATTAATAAAAAGATACCCGAGAATGCCTCCAGGATTCCGAAGTTCCCAAACACACCTACTACTGTAACAACAAGACAAAGCCAGAAGATGGCCCGGCCATTAAGAGTAGACCCTCGCTTCACAGCTCCTCAACCACTAGATACCAATCTTGGTGGAGATCCTGGACAATCAAGATCACCCCTCCCAAGATGAATTCCAGAAAAATTATCAAGCAACCTTTTTCATGCAGACAGGACTCTTTTAGAAACACAGCATACCTAGACTTTCAATAAACTTAGCCTTAAGGTAAAAAAACTGTATAAAACCCACGGGCTGAAACATAGCAGTGTGGCAGAGTTCGGAGGGTACTTTTGTACCGCCTCTCTGTCCACCCAGCATTCGATCGATGTTGTTTCTTTTTATTGTGGCTTTATTTCAGTGTTGAAATTGTGTAGAATAAATTTTGTTGTTTTATTTGGAATTGGCCTCTGATCATTTATAACAAATACTGATTAATGTAAATGACCGGGAGAATAATTGAGTGTGGTGAATAATAAAGGCAGCAGAGCCGTAATTAGCATCCTCTCAGTGCCCTGACTCCTGGATTTTGGGAATGTGCAGCAGCACAGCTACCAAGGTCCCTTTAAAGTCAGGTGAGTTGCAGCAAACACAGGATGATCACAGGAATGAGCAATCTTCTTATTGTCTCACCTCCCTGGAAGTTGAAACGCTGAATTAATCCTCTGCTCCATTGTCATCCCCTGCTTTCCTGCCTGGCTCCTTCCTCTCTTCACTGCAAATATTCTCCCGAGGTTTAAGTGTGAGGGGAAAGTAGGATTGGCATTTTGAGCTGTTAAATGAGGTTAATCAGCTTGGTGGTGGGTGGGAGGAACGTGCTCTGAGGTTAAGAATTTGATATTAATGGTTAGCAGTACCCTTCTTGCCAGACCTGGGGAAATTCCCTTCAGTCAGGCAGGAACTTTTTAAAATCTGGTTAGAACTGGTTAACAATCACCTGATGGTTTTATTGTTGCTGTAATTAAGGGAAACACAGGGATTGTGGGAGAGTGTGTGGAAGATGGCACCTTTTCCCCTTCTCCTGAAGACTGGTTCGGGTTTGCTGGGTGGGAATTAGGTCTGTAAATCTCTGCAAAAGGCACAAAGCAAAGAAATGGAGCTCCTGGGATGCCTGCAGGACTGGGAAGGGTCTGAGCAGACTTGGGATGTGTAATTCTGGCAGCTGCCGTGGCTGACCTGCTGGGGAGGAACTCTAATCCTTTCTCCTGGCTTTTGGCAGAGTCAGGGAAAATACAAAGATGACGTCTTCCAAAAATACCTCCCTCCCTCTGCAGAAGGCACAGGGCAGGGTGAGGAGGCAATAATTCAGCAGCAGGGCTGGATGCAGCCAGGATCCCTCCTCCCAAGAGTTAAAACCTTGAGAAGCAGCAGATCAATTTTTGCAGTGTCTGCTCGACTCCCATCCACGACTGGCAGCAGAAGCGGGAGGGATGATTGCCCTGTAACAGGAGAAGCAGCTCATAGATTGCCAATATAATTGCCTGCTTTAATTAATTTCACCTTCTTGCCTCTGATATTAGAATGTGAAAGGCAAAGTTGCTATTTTTATGGCAATGCACATGTAATTAGTACAAAACCTACCCAGGGCATGGAAATCCGAGCTGAAACGTTTGGTGACAAATGCAAATTCCAGCCTAAATATTTTTCCTCTGCTTGGCAGTGGAATTGGTGCTGGTAAAAAGATGCACAACAAGTCCTCCTGCACAAATCCAACTCTCATAGGCTGCTGTGCTGGATATTCCTGCCCCACAGCAGCAGGGAAGAGCGGATGGGGCAGGAATGTCCTCGGAGCTGCAGCGAGTGCAGCCTTGCATCGTGTCCTTCCCTGCCCAGACATTCCCTCTGGTCCTTTCCAGCTGGGATTAACTCTGCCCTCTGAAGGCAGAGCTATGTCCAGGGGCACAGTGCTGCTGTGGGCATCAAATCAGCCTCCACGGGGTCATCCTGCTCTCCAGCCATCACCACGTGCTCTGTGCCTTGGAAAACAGGATGAATCCATGTGTTTTGGTGGATTTAACCACTGTATTTTCTTTGATTCCGTGGATTTCTGGCCTCACAGTTCCAGCTGAACTCTGAGAAGTGTTGCAGTAGCAACAGAAATGGTTGTGATGGCACACAGAGTTTGTTCACAGGATTCTTTTTGACTTGTGGTGTCTAAAGTTTCTTTTCCAGGAGTGTAATTCCTGTTGTCCCAACAGAGCAGGCAGGTCTGCGGTGGCACTGGTACCTGTCCAAAGAGGGGCACACATTTGGCTTTCCCTCTCCCCCTGAGCTCAAATCATGTCCATGTCTATGGATGTGTATCATCGTTTTTCCAGAACCTTTCCAGTTAATACTGTCAGATTCTGGGTTTGCTGTAAAGGATTTCAGTGCTTAAAAACAGGATTTTTTTTTTTTTTGTAAACACTTAAAAAAATAATTATAGGACCCCAGAATGATTTGGGTTGGAAGCAGCCTTAAAGTCATCTTGTTTCATTCCCTTCCACAGGCCAGGCCGCTCAGAGCCCCAGTAATGACCTCAGACACGGTGTGAGGTTTAATTAAACACTTTCAGCTCTGTCTCCTTCCCTGCCACCCTCAGCACTGAATGTGGGCACCCAGAACTCAGGGACTTGTCCGAGTGCTCTCCTGGCAATTGAGGGGCTGAGAAGTGATTGGTGCATGGAGATTATTGAGGATTTGGATACAGAAGGTGCAGAAATATGTGGATTGCTTGGACTGAACTGGGAAATTGTAAGGTTTTTGATTGACATACTTCCCTGATTCTTTCTGGACTGGAAACTTCCTACCTTATTTGCAGCCAAATATCAAGTGAACTGAAAGAGGGGAAAATTAGGAAGGAGTTGCTCCCTGTGAGGTTGGGCCCTGGCACAGGTTACTCAGATGAGCTGAGGCTGCCCCTGATCCCCTGGAAGTGTCCAAGGCCTGGCTGGAACAGCCTGGGATAGTGGAAGGTGTCCCTGCCCGTGGCAGGGACTGGAATGGGATCTTTGAGGTCCCTCCCAGCCCAGAGCTCTGTGATTCCCTGATTCTGTTGTGTGTGAGAGCAGGAGGAATGCTGATCCCAATAAAAGTGGCGACAGCTTTTCTTCCCTCACAGACTCGGTGTTCTGGTTTGAGGGAGACCATCTGCTCTGCATTTCCAATAACTGTCATCCTCCCACAGCTATCAGAACACTTGTGATCCTGAGGGAAAGTACTTTTCTCTATAATTAACACTTTGCACATCTCTTTCAGATGGGAAGAGGAGCTGACGAGAAGGATGAGCCTGGAATCCATGGTGGAAACCTTGCGAGAGGTGAGGTTTGAGCAGTTTGGAGTGAAAGGTGCAGGGTTTTCTGCACTTTTTGTCATGCTGGTCAGCATTTTATTTGTTTTTTAATTAAAAATCTGCCTTCTGGCTAGAGCAGCTGTGCTGCTGTAGAGGACAGTGCTAATGTTGGGGAAGCTGGAGCAGGAAATGATGAAGTTTGTGACAAAGTTTGTGACAAAGTGGGAGGAGGGAGTAGAAGTTACAATGGAAGATAACAATTAAATTCCACTGAAGAATTCAGTTACATTCTAACCCCCTTTTTCCTGGTACCTTGCCAGCCTACTCAGGCTGAGTGAGGAGCTCTGCTGGGCTCTGCCCTCTGACCTCCTGGGTCTTTTCCCTTGCAGGAGGCACAGGAAGCAGAAGCTCTTCAGGAGGAGCTGAATGAGAAGATTGAGAGGCTGAAAGCAGAACTGGTGGTCTTTAAGGGTCTGATGAGTGATGTAAGTACCGAGGGCCCTCTGTGGGTGTGTGTGTCCTGCACATGGCTTCACCCTCGGCCAGGTGACTAGTGAGTGCTGCTGTGTAATTAGCGAGTGCTGCTGTGTAATTAGCGAGTGCTGCTGTGTAATTAGTGATGGCTGCTGGGGTCTAATGCATCAGACATATCCCCCTTCCCTGCTTCCTGTATGGTCTGTGTGGAGATGCATTAACTGCTGCTTACCCCATAACCAGGACTCTGCCCTTCCCTCCCTTCCCCAGCACTCGGATCTGGGAAAAAAGGGTTGGAAAACTCCCAGATTGGAGTGCAGGTTCAGCACTGTGCAGCTCCAGGAGCTACTGGCACGGGACTTTGCCTCGAGTCGTGCAAGAAAATCCTGTTCCTAAAGGAACACATTGTATGGAATCATGGAATTGGGTTGGAAGGAGCTTAAAGCTCATCCAGTCCCACCCCCTGTCATGGGCAGGACACCTTCCACTGGCCCAGGCTGCTCCAAGCCCCATCCAGCCTGGCTTTGGACACTTCCAGGAATCCAGGGGCAGCCACAGCTGCTCTGGGCACCCTGTGCCAGGGCCTGCCCACCCTTACAGGGAGGATCAAGTGTTTCCCATCTCCCTTAATGAAATTCTGAAAAGAGGAATCCAGTGATCCTGGTTCAGGTATTGGCTTTGCTTCCAGGGCTGGTTCAACCTCATGGCTTAAAAAAAAAAAAAGGCAAAAAAGCCTTGTTTTCTCTGGAATTTCCTCATGTCTTATTAGACACTGAGTTCTCTTCAAAGCCAGAGGATCTTTTAGGCCCTGACTGGATAAAACTGTTTTATTTAAAAGTGAGGGTATGCAGATATCCGGAAAGATAAGCCAGGTGAACATTAAGGTGCCTTTCCCAGTAAGTCTGAGGTAGTGCTGAAGCCACTTGTCTGAGGAATAAACCCTGTTACGCTGATTTATTCTGTAATTTTTGCACACAACAGCCTTCTCCTGACTTCACATAAACCTGCAGAACCCGCTCCCAGGTGTCAAATCCATTCTCTCAGGGCCACTAGATCTGCTCATGGGAAATTTGGCAATTAGCTGTGTGTCCTTCTGGTGGTTAATCAAGGGTGGCCGTGCTGGGTTAGAGCCTGGGAGGGAGAGGCTGCTCAGGCTGTGGCCTGACTTTGTTTCACAGAGGAGCTGACGCTGCTCCATGTGTGCAGAAGGGGAGGTGGTGCTGAAGGCAAACATCCTCCTGGGCTCAGGGAAAGTGCTCTGCAGCCTTTAAGGGATGAGAGAACCCGAGGAGAGCACTGGGAGTGCTTGTTTTGAATCCCACTGGGCAAATATTTAGAAGAGAGAAGTGCTAAATGTTGGCACGTGGCTCTTTCCTTCCTGCAGATAAGGATCACCAGTTCAGTGGGTAAGATTGTGTTGAGTGTGTCAGTGTTGAGAGATTTATTTTCCTCAGTGTGTGTGGAAAACACAAATCTCCAGAGGTGGTTCACGTGGGCTGGAGAAGACTCTGTGTAAAAATTTAAACCAAAAAACCTCAGTCTCCAAAGGTGGTTCATAGGGGCTGGAGAGGAGTGTGTAAAAATTTAAACCAATCTCCAAAGGTGGTTCACACGGGCTGGAGAAGACTCTGCAATAATTTAAAACAAAAAAAAGGTGGTAAAAAGCAAACCAAATCAACAAAAAGCCCAAAGCTTTCCTCTTAGAAAAGGGATTTGGTGTTTGAGAATGGTCTGCAAAGGGTTTTTCCACTTCTGTGTCCCAGTGGAGTGAGGCTGTCCAGGAGAGCAAGTCTCGACTAGGATGAAAAATATGCTTTGGGGGGTTTTGAATGCTTCTTCCTTCATAAGGAGCCAGATGTTCTGTCTGAGTGGGAGTATCTCTTAGAAATTAGAACTACTACAAGGCAGTATTTTTCACACAGAAATTTTCATGCAGAACTTTAGCTGGGCTGGAAGCCAGGTTAGTGCCAGTGAGGAGTGTTCTCTGTGCCAAGGTTTTCATGGATCTCTTTGGATCCAGTCACGATTTGCTGGTTCTGTGCTCTGTGTGCAGTTGCTGTGGAGCCTGGATTGTGGTTTAACAGCAGCTTCTCTGTGCAGGCACAGCCTTTGTGTCTGGAACAGGGGAAGTGTTGCATCCTCACCAGGATTTACATTTCATTCTGCTCTGCACACGCTACACAGGGGGGTGTTCTCCATTTTTGAAGTGTTAATTATGGAATCCCAGAATAGTTTGAGATAGAAGGGACATTCAGGACAATCCAGTCCCACTCCCTGCCATGGGCAGGGACTCCTTCCACTATCCCAGGGTGCTGCAAGCCCAGTTTGAGCACTTCCAGGGTTGGGCAGCCTCAGCTTCTCTGGGCATTCCATTGTCCCGCCCTGTTCCTGACCCACCGAGGTTCCTCCTTGCCACAGTTGTTTTGGGGTGGGTGCAGGTTTTTTTTTGGTGGCAAATCCCTCTGAGTTGAAACTTTGTTAGAATCAGGGGTGAGCTCTGGAGTCCTGAGACTGCCTGTGCTCTGCCTGCCCCAGAGCAGGGTGTGATGTTTAACACTGGTGTGGCCTGGGGATCCAGAGATACTGTGGGGTATCTCTTCTTGCCTGAACTGTCTAATAATAGAAGATAATCCCTGCTGTCCTTCCTGCAGCCCATGACAGACCTGGACACAAAGATCCAAGAAAAGGCCATGAAGGTGGACATGGACATCTGCCGCCGAATCGATATCACGGCCAAGCTGTGCGATGTCGCGCAGCAGCGCAACTCGGAAGACGTTTCCAAGATTTTCCAGGTGATTAGGCCCTGAATTTTCCATAGGGTAGGGCAGGAGGGAGCAGTGCTGAGAAATGTGGTCCAGGTCATTTGCCTTTTCTTGAATTCTCTCTCTGTAGCTGTATTTCCCCCGCTATCTGGCAGTGTAGCTCTGCTGCAGGAGCTGCTGCAGCACCAAGAGCACAAAGTGCAGGGAGTTTAACAAAAAAGGAGTCCCAGGATGATCTTTAGGTTGTGCTGTGATGTTAGTCTGCACTGAATGCAGGGAAGAAAAGCAGTGTTACAGGGTCTAGGTTTGTATAATTTCTCCCTCCCATTTGTTCCCTTCACAAGTGAGAGGTTTTAAGCTTGTGGAACTGTCATCTAAATGTTCTTATTTCTGGCATGAGCTCTGTGGCCAGAAATAACATTTCTGTGATGGTGAGCTCTGGCTGCACCAGTTGCTTCCCAAGGAGCTCCAAGAAAAGTCCTTTAATTTGCTGCAAAAGTGAGCGGTGACAGCTCTGCTTGGATCAAGGCTGCCACTCCCAGTGCAGCTGGTCTTGTCACAATTGCAGTTTCAGCCCTGATTTACCCACCTTCCTTCTGCTTCCATCTAAATGTGTCTTGTTCAGGCTCTCAGTAAATCTGATGCTTTTCTGTGTATAGTGATACCACACAGTGTGCTAAGTGCTGTCCAAAAACACTGTAAAAGATCCTTGTGGTCTCTGCTGGTGAAGCTGCCGAAATGTTTGATGGTTTTTTCCCCTTGTGTTCCCCAAAAGACTCAAACCTCCTCAGAGGAGAATTATTTCTCTGGCAAGTTGAGCCACTGTATGGTGCCAGTGCCTCCTTCTTGTCTCTGAGGAGAATTGCTGAGTCTTTCTTCTGAGAGGTGACTGCAGAGCACACTCCTGGTCAGGCCTGCAGGGATTAAAATGACCAGGAGAACAACACCTTGGAGAACAAGGCCGACAAGGGATGGTTCCTGTGCCAAGAAGAGGGAAAACTGCTGTAGGCTGAGAGTGGATTGTGTGTTTGTGGTTCTGGCACCAGCTGGAAGCATCCTGTGTTCCCAGCCCTCTGGGATCCTTTGGGATCTGGGAACATCATGTGTGTGTTCCCAGAGCATTATGTGCATTCCCAGCCCTCTGGGATCTGGGAGCATCCTATGTTCCCAGCCCTCTGGGATCCTGTGGGACCTGGGAGCATTGTGTGTGGGACCTGGGAGCATTGTGTGTGCTCCCAGCCCTCTGGGATCCTCTGGGATCTGGGAGCATCGTGTGTGTTCCCAGAGCATTATGTGCATTCCCAGCCCTCTGGGATCCTCTGGGATCTGGAAGCACTGTGTGTGTTCCCAGCCCTCTGGGATCCTGTGGGACCTGGGAGCATTGTGTGTGCTCCCAGCCCTCTGGGATCCTCCGGGATCTGGGAGCATCCTGTGTTCCCAGCCCTCTGGGATCCTGTAGGATCTGGGAGAATCGTGTGTGTTCCCAGAGCATTATGTGCGTTCCCAGCCCTCTGGGATCCTGTGGGATCTGGGAGCACTGTGTGTGTTCCCAGCCCTCTGGGATCCTGTGGGATCTGGGAGCACTGTGTGTGTTCCCTCTGTGCCCCTTGCAGGGGTGTCCCTTGAGTTCCCTGAACTTCATTTCTTGGGGGCTGTCCAGGCTTTCCCACGGCTCAGCCAATCTTTCTTGTGTCCTGAGGATTCTCAGTCTGTTGTTGCTGCTGCTGGGGTGAGGCTGGCCCTGGAATAAAAGCTCTCTGGAAAGGTTTCCTGTCTGTTCCTTGCTGGGGTTCCGTGCTGGAGGCCACACCTGTGGCAGGAGAGGGAGAGTTCTGGCACTGCTCTCTGCCCGGGCACTGCTGCCCCTCCCGCTTTTCCCTGGCTCCTTGCAGCCTCTGCATGGCCTCTGGCAGGTCCCAGGCCGGGCTCAGTGAGCACAGAGCTCCCCAGAGCGCTGGCAGCCCGCAGCTCGCTTTGCTCTTCCCAGCTGCTTCCCCGTGCTCCGTGTCCACCGCTCCTCACAGGCCAGGCAGGGAATCTCTGGATTTCCCGGGAGCTGCTGGGCAGCCACACCCACCCAGCCCTAACTCCTCTCCTCCCAGCCCAATTTCCCACTGCCCCTCAGCCGGGCCTGTAGTCACTGCTGCTCTCTCCACCAAGGTGGCTTCCAAGAAGAAGGAGCGGAAGCTGGCGTCCGACGAGGAGCTGTCGGAGCAGGACGCCGACAACGGGAGGTTCTCAGATGATGAGGTCAGCTGCTCCCTCAACATCACGGATGAGATGAAGAGGATGTTCAACCAGCTGTGAGTATCCTGGGAAAGCTGCTCCTGAGGCAGCCTGAGCCTGGGAATCTCTGAGCTGCCAGCATGGGTTTGGGGAAGTTCAAATAAAATTAACAGATTTCTGCTCCTCCCTCAAGTGGGAGGAACTACAGAGGATATAAAAAATACAAATACCAATTTTGCTACTCTGTGTTGTTGCAAAAGAGGAAAAACGCAACAAAAAAGGGTCAAAACCAGGAGTCTGTTCTGCAGGGGCTGAATATTTGATTTCCAGAGTTTGCTGCTGCTTGGCTGGATAGAATTTGAACTGAAAGCTCAGCTTGGAGTGGATACAAACCTCTCAAGTTTTTTAGGATGTTTTTCAGTTGGGCCGCAGGCAAATGGGAGTGGTGGATCTATCTGGAAGATCAGTGGACAACAATTTCTAGATGTCAGGAGTGCTGGTGTTGCTAGCTGTGCTGCAAAGCCTGGTCTCCCACATTGGAAGAACTGGAGTTTAGTTTGCCTAAAACTTTACCCCTAAACTAAATATTTTTGCCTAAAGCTTTACCCCAAACCAAATTCCTCTCACCAACGAAGTTTGTAGCAGCCCAGGAGGGACTCCCAGCACATGGTGCTGCTCTGAGCAGTTCAGGGAGGTGGCTGAAGGTGTGCCCTGTGTCCCCTTCTCCCACCAGGGCCAGGATGGGGGTGGCCACAGCTTGGTGAGGCTTTGGGGGTCTCTGCTGTTGTGTTTTGGCAGAGAAGAGCCCTGGGTAGCACTGTGGGTGTGACTGCAGTGCCTGAGGAGGGTGTGAGGTGTGCCCTGCCAGCTCCTGCAGTGACAGCAGAGAGCAGAACCCCCAGAGCTTTCCCACCCAGTGAAGGGCAGGATTTGTGTGGAGTACACCAGGGATGGTCTGAGAACCACCAGCTCCTCTTCTGCTGTCAGGCACTGCCAAGAGTTCTGTTTCAGGGAGAGCATTTCCTCCTTTGTGCCTGAATTCCCCATGTGGGAGGGATGGTTTTTGCCAAAGCTGTGGATGATTCCCCTTGTTAGGACTCTTTTCAGATGTCCTTAGGCCCTCAGTAATAATCAGTGTAATAAATACAGATTTTTTTGACTTCTCCACTGCTAAATTCAGTGTGACAGCAGGCAGCAAGTGGATTTTTTAAAAAAGCAAGAAGTTAAAATGTACCTGCTAGGTTGGTCTTGCATTTAGGTTTTAATTTTGCTCCCAAACGTGCCCCGTGATACCCAGTTGTTTTTGGTCCTGCTAATGAAATTCTTATCTTCTGGTCCTATTACCCATGGCACAAAGTGCTACAGGAACCTTGTTCTATCAAGCTGAGGTGAAAGTATTGGTCACTCACTGGGGATGGGCTTAGGGTCTTTGTGAGGTAGAAAATAATAGCTTAGAAATGGATTGAGGAGCTGGTGTCATTAACAGAAACAAAATAACTTGCGTTTTAGCCATAATGAACTTCATTTTTAAGAATTAAGTAGTAAAAAATCTGAACTGCAGTGGATTTTGAGCAGTGTGTGAGGTAAGCCCAGGAGCCTTTGTGCTCTCTGGCCAGGACAGATCTTGCAAAAAGAAAACGATTTGAAGAAGTGGAATTGCAAAAGGTGCAATCATGAGTGTCCAAGTTTTTTAAATGACATATTTACAGTGCTGCTGATCCAGACAAACCTCCTGTCCCTTGCCAAGCTCTGCAGCCTCCCGGGACAGCATTGGGCTCCTTCCTGAGATGTTATCAGCTCAGAGGAAGTGAGCTAAAACCATAAAAATGCATCAGCCTGGAATCCAGGCTGCTTAGGGAGCTCTTTGTCAAGGCTCCTTAACCAAGATGAGGAGCAGCTACTGCTCTGAAACTTTCCTTTATTGCACAAGGTTTGAGCAGATAATGGTGTGAAAGGCCAGTCCTGCCTGTGTGCTCTGCACTCCGCGGCTGCAGGAGTGTTTGTGCTGCTCTGCACATCTCTGGGGCTCAGCCTTTTCATCCTCCTTCCTTTTGGACCCTGTTCCTTTTCATCCTTCTTCCTTTTAGACCCCGGTGTGTTCCAAGGGCTGCCGGGGAGCCCTTGGCTGAACTCCCCCGTGAAATCAGCGCGGGTTCTGTGCCTTGTAACATCCCCCGAGCTGTGCTCGGGCTCCTTTGGCCGTGCAGGAAAGAACAGCTCCAAACATTTCTGTGGTTTTGCAAACAGGGGAAGCTACTGTGCAGCTCCATCTGGAGGGCAGAGCCAGGCCTTGTGCTCGGAGCAGCAGCTCCAACAAGGAGCTTTTATTCTGCTGCGGGGTGGCAGAGAGCCCAGGAGAGAGGGGCTTGGGCAGCGGCACAGGCTGTTTGTAAAAGCTGTGAGGATTTCCAGCCGCTGCATTGTCCCCTCATTCAGCTCTCATAGCCCATTTTTCTAGACAATTAATTAAAGGACTGAGGGAGCAGGGCTGGAGTGGTTTGGTTAATGCCTGTTCTCTTCTCTCAGCCGTGAGACATTTGATTTTGATGACGACTGTGACAGTTTAACTTGGGAGGAGAACGAGGAAACGCTGCTGCTTTGGGAAGACTTCACCAACTGCAATCCCTCCATTGACCTCCAAGGAGAGGTGAGTTCATTCCCATTATTTTCTTCAACTCTTCTCTGCAGAAACTCTCCCTCAGCTACTCTTTAATAGCCATTTGTGCCTCTGGGTGTTAGACTAGATCTAGTTTGCCACACAAACCAACTTTGATTTTAAAATCCTCTTGGTGCTTCCTCTCTGTGGTTGATTTGCAGTCTGTGCAATCACTTTATTGGCCAAACTTTATTTCCTTGGCTCCTCCAGACTGAGTATTTAAAAGTACTGAGTGAGAGGTGAAGGATGCAAGGTGTCTGTTCCAGGAGCATCAGGGAATCTGTCACCCTTTCTCTAAAGCTCTGGGCTGACAAGAAGTGGTTTAGATTTGATATTAGGAAAAAATCCTTCCCTGTGAGGGTGGGGAGGCCCTGGCACAGGGTGCCCAGAGCAGCTGTGGCTGCCCCTGGATCCCTGGCAGTGTCCAAGGCCAGGCTGGAAGGGGCTGGGAACAGCCTGGGCCAGTGGAAGGTGTCCCTGCCCATGGCAGGGGGTTGAACTGGATGAGCTCTAAGCTCCTTCCAGCCCAAACCAGTCTGGGATTCTGTGATCTTCCACAGAACCTCACTTTCTCTGTGCATTATCGTTGACACTTTAATTATGATAATATGTGGGTGCAGGGCATGGGGTTGCACAGGTGTTCCTGTGGGGAGCAAAGCAACCTCACTGTGGTCTGGGAAGGTGTTGAAGGGTGTAAATCCCATTCCAATTCCAAACAAAGAACCTGTGCTTGCAGGATCACACAAAGCCCCGGGGATCCTCTGAACCCCTAAATCTTGTGTTTCCCTCTTCCCCCGTCAGTGGGGATCTGCTGGCAGTGGTGGATAATGAACATCTTCCTTTTAATCCTAAAATCCTGGGGAAAGGTGGCTAATCCAGCCACTCCTGAGCATTCTTAAACCAGCCTGGAGAGGGTTGGGAATGGCTGGGAACAGGCTGGGAATGGCAGGGAACAGGCTGGGAACAGGCTGGGAATGGCAGGGAACAGGCTGGGAATGGCAGGGAACAGGCTGGGAATGGCAGGGAATGAGATGGGAACAGGCTGAGAATGGGATAGTAATGGGATAGGAATGGCAGGGAATGGGATGGAAATGGCAGGGAATGGCTGGGAATGACTGGATATGACAGGGAATGGCAGGGAATGGGTTGGGAATGACTGGGAATGTCTGGGAATGGCAAGGAACAGCCTGGGAATGCTGGAATGGCAGGGAACAGCCCGGGAGGGGCTGGGAATGGCCGTGTTACTGCATCCCTGAGCAGCACAGCGGCGGGAGGTGGGGAATGATGCCGCTGCCTCCCAGCCAGGGAAGATGCTGAGGCAGCAGCCTCGGGAATGTTGCCTCGTGCCGCCTGCCAGGCCGTGCTGGTGTTCCACCTCCCCGTTCCTGGATCATCCATGCGGAGCTCTCGGAGCCTCTGGGGATTACTGGGAAGTGCTGGGACTGCAGAAACCTCGCTGAGCTGGAGCAGAGAGTGGCAGAGGGATAACAGGAGCAGGAAGAGTGGCAGTGATAACGAGCAGAGAGAGAGTGGCGGGGTGATAACGAGGAGCCTCGTGCAGGAATTAATGACAGCTGATTTGCATACGGGCGTGCCTGGCTAAGCACGGCAATAGCGCCGAGCCCAGGCCCTGCGCGGGGAAACTCTAAAGATTTTAAGAAGCTTAAATCCTTCTAAATGAAAATTATACAAGGAAAGGGTAGATTTGGCTTGTAGATGGAGGTTCAGAATAAAGACTGCTCCGGCTGTGCCTGCTCTTTAACATGTGCTTTACATGCCTGAATCTTCCTTCCGTGGGTTTTATTCCTTTCAAGTTCTTACACGCTGCCCTCACCACCTTCTTTTATGACCTTCCTCCTTAAAGCTCTTCTGCATATAAAAGGATCAGTGGGATGATTATTGTAACTCCAGGCTGGATAGCCTGGTGTGGGTACCAGGAATGAGCCCTATAAATCTGCCACAGATGTGGCCAAAGCATGGAAACCCCGTTAACACTCATTGGTGCGTTGTGTTAAATTGAGGATAATTTTTTAATGGAAAACAGAGGTGGTTAAAGACCTGAAAGAGGGAACAGTGACATTGTGGTGCCTTTTTGGGCAGCACGAAGCAGCTCTGTGTGTTTGGGAGCCCAGACTGTACTGTCAGTCCAAAGGAGGAGCTTTCCTTTGGGACAGCATTTGTTCCTGCTTTATCCAGCAGTGCAGGAATTCCAGTGGGAATCCATGCATGCACGGGAGGTGCTGCAGACTGATGATATGTAACTGGAAAATGAGAATTCCAGTGCAAAGCTGTGAGGAGCAGTGTGGTCAATGCAGGGAAAATTAAAAGTTTCATGGCTGGAGAGCAGTTGCAGTCTGTCCAAGTGCGATCAGGCTGTGAAAGGCTCAGGAAAATCCAGGGGGTCAATACTTTGGAATGCATCAGGTGCATGGGTTTAATTGCTGGAGCCTTGATCAGACCTCGCCTTTGTGTGTCCAGAGCTGTGGTCATGGCACAGAAAATGTGTTTTCCTGGTATTCCAGATTGAAGAAGAGTATTCCTTGCCTGTGAAAAAAAGTCTTTAAAACATCAGTGCATGAAGGAACACAATAACCTGCATTTCCAGGGGAGGTTAAATAAAATCTTCAGTTAGCTCCTGAATTCCTTTATTTCCTTGCTAATTCTTTGTGTCCTCCTTTCCCCTGCAGGAAGAAAACCTGGGAAACTTGATCCACGAAACAGAGTCTTTCTTCAAAACGAGAGACAAGGAATACCAGGAGACAATAGGACAGATAGAGGTGAGGAGGGGGAATTGTTCCTGATGGATGGACACAGCACAGCGTTCTGCTCTGGGGTGTTCCAGAGGGAAGCAGGAATGTCCATACATCCAAGAATGCAAAGGCATTTCCCTCTGGCATGCCCTGGGGATTTTTCTAAATGCCATTCTCTGGGCTATTATTACTCCATACTTCAGCACTGAGCATAAATCTGAGGCTGGTGGAGGGAGAACCTGCAGAACAAAGGGAATAAACACACTATTCTTTTTTCCCCCTTTGTTCTGCATGTCCACCCTGACCCTGGGAAATGCTTCCCAGGACGTGGCCTCACAGGTTGCCAGAATCAGCAGCTGGAGCTTCTCAAAATCCCTGTCCTGCCTCCAGCTGCTTTCATTAATTATTGCCCGTTGACAAACAAGGTGCCAAGAGCAGGAAAAACCCTCTAGGGCTGTTCAGAACCAGGGTGAAGCTCTGGTTGCCCTTCCTGGGCTCATGAATGCACTGGCAGTTAGGAGCAGTGAGGTGAAATGTGCCCTGTGGGTTGTTTGGGCAGGCTCTGGGCAGCTGAGGCATGCCACCAGTGTGAAAAGCGCAGGGAAAATGGGATTGCACTGTCAAATCTTTGGGGCATCTTCATTGAAGGCTATGGCGATGAGGAGTTGTAAAAGTAAAGTCCTTTATTGCATGGCTGAATCAGCCTCAGGAAGGCAGAGCTGTTACAGTCTGAGCCACTGTGCAGAAAGCCTCTAACATAAAGTCTCTAAGTCCCAAGCAGAAGCAGCAGCCACAGCAGCAGCCACAGCACCCATAGTCTGTCCCGTGAGTGTCTTTATCAGTAGCAGACGCAGCAGCAGCAACAGCAGCAGCATTTGTGATGTTTTGTGAGCCTCTGTGTGTGTTCTCAAAGTAGAGAATTTTTATTCTATTTTTAGCCAATCAAACACAAATTCTCCACAGTTTGTTGGACCTAGCCTAAAATTGATGTGTGACAATATTTGTAATTTCTTACACAAATGCTATCCATATAGCTCTGTCTCTTCTATCTAGGAATTTTTAGCAAGGCTACATTATTTTTGTTATGACTAGAATTTAACTAACTTTGCAAAAGTCAGTGTTACTGAACTTTAAACTAGGTATTAGATCTTTTTCTTACTTACTGACACAGGCTCTTATTTGTTTAAGGCACCTAAAAATCCTCTATCTATTTAAAACTAGGCTTGCATTTCTACCTCCTGTCTGTGTGGATTCATGTAGCTTAGTTTCTATGAAGGTTCTAATTCAATCCTCACATTTCTGGGCACTCCTGGGCCTGTGTGGATTTGGCCTAGGGGGATTCACACTCCAATATTGCACCTCACCTGAAGCCAATTCTTTGTCCTTCTTTCCCACAGCTGGAACTGGCCACAGCCAAGAGCGACATGAACCGGCACCTGCACGAGTACATGGAGATGTGCAGCATGAAACGGGGCCTGGACGTGCAGATGGAAACCTGCAGGAGGCTCATCAAGGGCTCAGCTGACAGGTAACGGGCTCCTCTGGGCTCCAGGAGCTCATTCATTCCCTCCAGGAGCTCACTCATTCCCTCCAGGAGCTCATTCATTCCCTCCAGGAGCTCACTCATTCCCTCCAAGAGCTCATTCCCTCCTGCTTCTGATGCCTGCAGAGGCTACCTAGAACAGAGGCTAGACAGAGTAAGAGAAATAATGTAGGAATTTATTTAAAAGGATACACCTTGGGCAGTACAAGAGCCTGGCCAAGGCTACCCCCAAGATGAGCCACAGGTCAGGAGTTTTCATACTTTTTAAAGTTTAGTTCATTTGCATATTGGGGTTTAATTGTCCAATTACAGCTTCAGGTGATGAAGTCACATTCTCCCAGTTTGATCCCCCCCAGTTTGCTGTTGTTTATAGTTTCTGGGGCCTGGAGCTGCAATAGTGACCCTGGTTCTGGGGCTGGAAAAAGGATTCTTTTGTCTGACTAAACTGTGAAGAGAACTTGCTAACACTCTATATGAAGTGCTGAGTTATATACTAATGCAGTACAGAACCTGAAAAATATGAAAGCTAAAACTTAAGGCATCAGTTCCTGCCAGCTTGTGCTAAAGGCAGCACTGTCACTCCATAGAGAAGTGACATGTCCTTTGGAGAATGTTGTGTCCCAGGATCAGCCCTGAAAGGGGCCTGCAGCAGAGTGTGGGGTCCTGCACCTTGTAACAGCTCCAGGGGTTCAGCAGCTGCTCCTAAATACAGGGAGCTCCAGCTCGGGTGGACTTCCAGTGTTTAACATCTCAGATTTAGAACTCTTGAAACCACAAATTAAATCTCAACTCTGGACTTACATGAAGAACTTGTTTTTTAATCTTCTCATGTGTTAAGAACCTTATACTATGAGGGATTTCTCTTATCTCTTGCTCAACCCTGGTAGAACAAGATGATAAACTTTCAATTTTCAGGGCTCTGGGTATTAGGGATGCTGAGAGTCTTTGCTCTCCATTTCCCCACCAGTAAACCTGGGGAAGCCTCTATGTTTGTGTAGGGGATGGATGGTGTGGCACCTTGATTTTACTGCTCGTATTTACTGTAAACCCAAAATTCAATGTTATTAAAAAGGTTTTTAAATAGCTTGGGGAAATGCCAACGTTTAATGTTAATATAGGGGTTTTTAAATAGTATTGGGAAGGGAAATAGTATTGGGACTGTTTTCTTTTAAGACTTTTTTCTTCCTTCTGCCATTGATATTTAATTTTTTGGCTGCACCTTTCCCTGCGTTTCCCTGCAGGAATTCTCCATCCCCCAGCTCCGTAGCCAGCAGCGACTCAGGAAACACAGACGAAATTCAGGATGATTTGGACAGAGAGACGGATGTGGAGCCCATGGTCAGCTGATAGGAAATGGGAGCATTCCGGTGAAGGGGAAGATGGAGAGAAAAGATTCCAAACCAATTGCTGGGGGAAAGGTGAAAGACTCAAGAGCCCCTGCAGAGGGACTCTGAGGACTCATTCCTACACGCATCCCCTCCCACCCAAGGATTGGTGCTGTACATTTCTATTGTTCTACAAACCATAAATGCAGAGTCCTGTAGGAAAACACGGTGTTTTAATTGTGCCTTTGCCCCAAGCTGAGCCACTTTGAGCTCCAGTGGAATATTAATAGCAGGTGTTTTTATAAAATATATTATTTAAAAAAAAACAACCAAAGCTGGTGGCAGCAGAGGATGGTGCTGCAGAGGCTCTGGGTACTTCAATAAGCTGCTGGTTTTATTGAACTGCTGCACTGATTGGCAAAAGCAACACTGGCAAAAAGAGCAGCAAAACCGAGACAATTGTGGTGCAATTACCAATGTCTGGCACAAAACAACAACAAAAAAGAATTGCCTCCAAATTGAACTGCAAACGTTTAAAAATAACAGCAGGTTTGGAGACAGCTCGTGGGGTGAAGCAGTTCTACAAAACTGAGAGGGTTTTCTTCATCCCTGCTTTTGGGGTGAGGGAGCCTTTGGGATGTGTCCAAGGTTTCTGCTGGACTCCAGGACCCGGAGGAGCAGGACTCAGCTCGGTGGCAAAGCAGGGGGGGCACAGGAGGGGTCACTGGGGGGGGACTATCACTGAGTAACTACTATGCAAAACAAAAAAAAAAGCTCGCCTTATTTATATGGAATGTGTTTGGTCCCTGCTGGGCTACAGTTATCCCTTGGGAAAAGGAAAGCTAAACCCACATTTGCACACTTAGATGTCTGTAGAGCTTCTTTTGAGGTGGAATGTTGTATCACAATGCCTTTGTTTCCAGTGATTGGATTAGGAGGGGAATCAACCCTTCAGGTCCGTGGTGGTTTGTGTCTTTTTTCAGGTTTTGTTTTTAGTGTTTGCAGATTTTCCTTTGCAGACAGAGAGATAACTCCATTTAATGCTGCTTCCATGATGTGTAGAGTGGGGTAGGTGAAGCATCAGGATAAACTGACGTAGATGTAGGCTGGAGACAGGACTTTGGGAGAGCTCCAGACCGCTGTTCTTTGGGAAAGCTGAACACTGGGAAATGCTGTAATCCTTTTTAGGGCGTAGTAAACCAAATCCCAAAGTGCTGCTGCCCTAGAACTGGGGAGGAACAGCCATGTGCTTTCTCTGTGAGAAAGTAGCAAGACCCTGGCTTTGCCCATTTTTCTGTATTTTCACCCAGGAGAAGCAGCATCAAAGTCAGATCACACGGTGGTGGCTGAGGAAACTCCAGCACCACTGAGCTCTTTACAGTTAGAATGGGAATTGTAGCACCTCAGCCAGGTAAAAACAGGGTATAAACCTCAGCCAATAATTTTTTGTTTTTAGACCAAGATTGAGAGGTAGTTGTTACTGCCCAAAGCCAGCTGTGGGGTTAAGTAGTGGTTGGAACTCAGAGTAAATAGCAAATGTGTTTGTTTTGCCTGCCAGGAAGCTTGGAAAGTGCTGTGCAGGAGCAGTGCTAGGGCTGGAGAGGGAAAATCCCGATTTCAGCACCCTCTCTGTTATGGAAAGGCAAAGTGGCCAATCCTGTGAGCCTCCTGAGTGGTGTTCCCAAGCCTCTGGAGTATTGATCCGGGATCTCTGGAGTTGCACTGCAAGCAAACAGCCAGTGCAAATCCCTGCTGCTGCATTCCATAAAGAGTGCAGGTGTCTTGGAAAATGGCTCATTCCTGAGTGGAAACTCCTCAGTCTGGCGTGGCCGCAGAGAGAGGCAGATCTGGGGGGTTCCTGGTGGCACTGGGGGCACAGGAATGTTTCCCCTCCTGTGTTGCTGCCTGGCTGTCAGCTCCAGCTCCTGCCTGGACACAGTGCAGCTTTGAGGCCTCATGGGTCAAACGAGCTCCCTGCCTTTTCCAGACGGGGAAGGAGGGACCAGGCTGATCCATCAGGATCCACAGCGTGCAGGGCACGAGCCACAGCTGATGGCTTCTGTCCAAGCCTTTGGATCCAAGGATATTCCTGTGCTGTCCTTACTGATGGCAATGCTCAGAGCAGAGTAGGTGACAACTCCCTGGATCCTGGGGTGAGAGATTTTCCAAAGCCTGGTCTGTCCTGTAAATGTAGATAACTTTTCTCTGGAAGAGAAACTTCATTCCAAAGTGCTCATTCCTGTTATTTCTTAGGTGGCCAAAGTGGTAAATGTGATTGATGTTCACTAGAGCTGCAAGGGGGTGGGGGGGGGAAGATTTGGGGTATTTTTTGGAGGGAGCTGGGACTGCATGTTTGAAATTTGTAATTTGAAAGGTTTGGAACTTCAGCTGTTCCCGAGGAGCCTCTCCTGAGGCTGAGGAAGTGTCTGCCAAGGCTGGATGTTTGTGATGCTTCAGTGGCTGAGGCAGGCATTGCTCAGCACAGTGAATCAGCTCCTGGAGCCTGCCCCTGGCTCTCCTCACCCTGGGAATGCTCCTGGAGCCTGCCCCTGGCTCTCCTCACCCCGGGAATGCTCCTGGAGCCTGCCCCTGGCTCTCCTCACCCTGGGAATGCTCCTGGAGCCTGCCCCTGGCTCTCCTCACCCTGGGAATGCTCCTGGAGCCTGCCCCTGGCTCTCCTCACCCTGGGAATGCTCCTGGAGCCTGCCCCTGGCTCTCCTCACCTCGGGAATGCTCCTGGAGCCTGCCCCTGGCTCTCCTCACCTCGGGAATGCTCCTGGAGTCTGCCCCTGGCTCTCCTCACCCTGGGAATGCTCCTGGAGCCTGCTCCTGATTCTCCTCACCCTGGGAATGCTCCTGGAGCCTGCCCCTGGCTCCCTTCCCCCCGGGAATGCTCCTGGAGCCTGCCCCTGGCTCTCCTCACCCTGGGAAAGCTCCTGGCACCACAGACCCAGCAGCTGTCAGGGCCGTGCTGCTGTTCCACTCTGGGTTTTTTTTCTTTTTCCTTAAAACTGAGCATCCCAGTAGGAAAAAGGCTGAGTGTTCCCAAACCCAGGAGCTGCTGTGCTGAGGGCAGGGAATTCCTGAGCAGGAATTGGGGTGTAGGGTGGGAGGAGCACCTGTTGTGGGTGCTGAGGGCAGGGAATTCCTGAAGCAGGAATTGGGGTGTAGGGTGGGAGGAGCACCTGTTGTGGGTGCTGAGGGCAGGGAATTCCTGAAGCAGGAATTGGGGTGTAGGGTGGGAGGAGCACCTGTTGTGGGGTGGGTGTGAGGGATGTGGGGTGTAGCAGAGGGTGTAGAACTCACGTGCATGGTGGTGATGTGTAGGACAGTAGAGGTTCCCATGGGTGTCGGTGTCTTTCTTGTAACCACAGGTAATCCATTTTTAAAGAAGAAAAGGTGTTTTCATACTTGGGGTGGGGGTTTATTTTCATTTAGGCTGAATTTCGCTGCCTTTTGGGGGCAGCTGGGGTTGGTCCTTGGGGGTTTCCCTGGGAGGTTGTTGGCTCCAAGTCTGGCTGTGCTGCTGCTCCTGCTCCGTGTGTGTAGTACCACTCCAGAAACCAGATCAAAGCTTGCCAGAGGGAAAAAAAAAAAAAAAAAAAAGGAATTCAGTTGTAAAAATGCTGGAAATGATTTTGATGACCTCTTTCTTTTTTCCTTTGTAAAGCTGTAAATACTTTATTTTTGTTTTCTATTCTTAATGCGGTGTCATATTGACACTTTTTTAGATTTACAATCAGAAAATCCTCCTCATTGTTTCTCATTTTTTAAAAGGGGATTTCAAGGAAGCAAATTTTTTTGCTCGATAGCAGTGTAATAATAGATCAAATTCCTAAACTGGATTTGTACAAAAATGTTTTCAGTAAACAAATGGCAGTTTGTGGATGCATGTTGTTCAAAAATGTCCAAAGAATAATGTGGTACAAATGTTTTAAAGAATAATGTGGTACAAACATGTTTTTCAAAGACATAGCGATGATCATCTTAGTTAACACAAGGAAAAAAGCAAAATTCTTTAAAAAAAAAAGAAGTGTGTTTGGGGGGGAATGTAATGAAACTCATCTAAGCTAAATGTGTAATCTATTTATAAAAACACAGTATATATTCTATTTTTATTAGAGGTTTTTAAAGTGCAAACAGATTTCTGTTGGCAGATGCAATCGTTCCCTTGTAAAGTCTCTTCTGCCCTAATGGGACCCCCAAATTCTCTGATGGTTCCAAGATCCAACATGGAAACAATCGGGACAGGTCTGGCTGTGGAGCACTCACAGGTCACTTCCTCCAAGGCAGGCTGCAGGTTCAGCAGCTTTTCTGCCTCTGCAGAATCGTTGCTGTGATTTTTTTCCCTTCCCTGCAATTTTATTCCCTTCCCCTGACTGGGAGGATGCTCCTGGAAAGGGTCAGGGATGCTCCTGAATCCCGGGAATGCAGCAGGACAGGGGTTAAACTCTGCCTCAGCTGGGAGGATGAATTGTATTTGTCTGTACCTGTAGAAATTGGGATTAACTCAACAAAACAAAACAACAGATGGGAATCATGCCTGAATATGCATCCAAAGCTGCTTCTAAAGTGGGATTATATTAATTTTCTTTTCCATGATCATTCCTGCCAGCAAAAACACGAGCTGGCTGCCGGGCCCGGGCTTGGCTGAGGAAAAGCCGCGGTGACCGCGAGTGCTCCTGGAGCTGCTTCCCGGTGTTTCCCTTGGCTTGGGAACAGGGCAGGGATGTTTGTGTTGGAAGAGCTGCACTGCTGGGAGGTTTCATGTTTGAGTGCTTCATTTTAGAGCTGAATGTTTAAGGAATGATTTATCCTGGCTAAATTACGACATCCCAGCACTTCCACAAGACAGGAACATCCCAGTGAGGATTGCCCACCTTTGGCTTCAGGGCTTTTGGGTTTTTTATCCGTCTGCATGGGTCCAGGGCTCAGCTGCAGGGGAACACACAGCTTTTAAAGCTCTCTGCCTTCGGTGTTTTGCCACCCAAACACTTGATGTTAAGCTTTGTAGTGGGATGTAACCTGTGTCCCTTTCAGTTTTAACCAAGAAACAAAATCAGCAACCAGGCACCAGGCGGTGTCCTGGTGGGAATAACAGAGCAGAGGTGAGCTGGAAGCACTGCCTGCCAAATTCTCCATGGGAATGGGATCCCAGCCCCTTTCCCTGCAGAGGGAACACTCAGGGCTTGGCCAGGCCCTTGGCAGAGCAGTGAAGAAACACTTGACCCTTCCCTTCTGTCTGTTTTCATGTGAATTCAGTGTCCTCAGACCCTTCTGCATTTGCAGGAGCCTTTCAAAGCTTCTCTTTTGAAGGAGCAACAAATTATGTTTAAATGTGGGTATTTGATCGCAGAAATCATCATTCCCCCCTAATTTGAGGCACTCCAACAGTGAAGCACTTGGGAATGGGGTGCTTGTGGATCTGGCCAGCTCCCTTTTTTAGGAAATTATGATGTTAATGCTTAAAACAATCCCTGGGGTGGCTTCAAACTGGTGTCATCTCTGTGGCAGGACAGCCCAGACCATGGTGCCACAAACCCAGGGGAGCTGCCCAGACTGCCACCCCTGAAACCCCAAATTTCTGTTTTATTGGAGAGGGTTTGAGGGTGGGTCAACCTCAGTCACTAAAACACACTCCTTTGTGTAACGTGGTTTCACCAAAAAACTCACAACCCAGTCCCTAAAACACCTTCTCGTGGTTAAAGTAAATGTAGCGGCCTTCTGCCAAAAAGGATTATTTATTATTTATCGTGTTCGAGTGGAGGGTATTGATGCCTCTTCCCTCCTGCTGTGTCACTCCTTGTCGGTTCCTCTTTAGGTCACGTAAAAGTTTCTTTTATCCCCACGACAACGAACTACTGATGGTGTGGGAACGCCCCTGGTTACCGTCCCCGTGTAAATATTGTGCTTTATATTCTGTATATTAGCTAATTTTAACAAAAAAGACTGGACTGACGATGCTGTTGGAGCCCTGGTGAGGAAAGGCCGGAGGATGACCCAGCTCCCAGGCTCTGGAGCCGGGATGGGGCTGGAATTCTGTGCTGGGAACCTGCAGCAGCTGGAATGGGACACCACCAGTGGATTTGGGACCATGAAATGCTTCAAGAATCCAATCCACGTCAGGAGGAGCCCTGAGAACTCCCTCAGCCAGAGCCAGAACCACCCGCCCTCCTCCGAGCTCGGCGGATTTGCTCCATTTTCCTTTTTTTAGTGCCAAAACCGATCCCACCGCCCCCTCCCAGGTCTGCTGGCGGCTCTCCGTGTGCTGCTGCGGTGTCCGGCCCGTGTCCAGCCGGTATCCAGCCGGTGTCCAGCCTGCTCCATCCCTCCGTCCTGCCCGCGCCGGGGCTCGGCCCGCGGTGCTGGACCCCAGGGCGGGAGCTGTCCGTGAAACAGGTCCCAGTCGGTCTCTGGTGACAAGGAAAAACACAAAAAACTATAAAATAAATACCAAACTCCTGGTTAAACGGCTCTGCGTGTTAATTCTTGGGCTGGAAAACGCCTCTAAAGCAAAAGGATTTGGGTCTGAGGAGGGAGGGACCATCCCCGTTTCCGAAAAGCCGCCCAGCCCAGGTGATTTGGGGTCCTCAAATAGCCCAAACCCCCCTCAAAATTAGGGTCCTTCAGGTGCTGCTCTTGAAACATGACACTCCTTGGAAATTAAAATACCTCCTGCACACCTCAGCCTGCTCCTGCCCCGGTGCCCCAGCCAGGCTCCACCTTTGGGTTAAAATCACCCCGAGTTTGGTAATTCTCAGTTCCCAAAGGGTCTCGCAGTTGCTTTTCTCTTTCTCCCCGCCCAGGTCTTCTCCCACGGCCCGGACCCGCCGAGCTCCCCGCGCAGCCCCAGCCGCTGTCTGTTCCCGGGCTGTTCTGTTGTTGTTTTCCCGAATTTCCCTTTTTTAAATGATTTTTGGCTCCTTCCCGCGCCCCGCCCCCTCCCACGTGCCGCGCGCGCCACCGCCCCCCGCTGCGGGCGCAACCATCACCGCGCGGGGGGGACGCGCCGATGGGGACACCCCACAGACACCCCGCGGGCGGGGGGGACACGGCCCGCACCCTCACACAGAGAGAGCGGCGGGCGCGGGGCCTCTCCTCCAGCCCGCGGCCCGCGGGGGTTTATTAATTTATTGATTAATCAATGGTTGTGTCTCCTCCCAGCCACCCCCCCTTCCCGCGCGGTGGGTGGTGGCGGCCGCGGGCCGGGAGCGCGGCGGGGCCGGGATGTGGCGGCGGCTGCGGGCGCTGAGGGGCTGCGGGTGAGTGTGGGGTCCCTTCCCTTCCCTTCCCTTCTTCCCGCACCGTCCCCACGCGTGGCAGCGCCGGGAGCCCCGCGGGTGCGGACCCGGGGTCCGCTCGATCCGCGCTGCCGCTCCTGCCATCCGCGCTCCCGCCGGGAGCCGTCCTGCTGCCAGCCGCAGGCACTGCCAGCCCTTTTTGTCCCCCACTGTTTTGCTCTTTCCCCCTTGTTTCCCTCGTTTTTCCCTTTGCTTTCCCGTTTTTACCCGTTTTCCACAGTTTACCCCTTGTTTTCCCTTTTACCCTTGTTTTTACCTGATTTCCACTGCTTCCTTTTGGTTTTCCTCCTTTACTCTCTTGCTTTCTCCCCTTTCCCCCTTATTTTCTCTTTGCTTTTTCTTTTTTTCTCCCCCTTTTCCCCTCGTCGTCACCCTTTTCCCCTTCTTTTTCTCCATTTCCCCCTTTTTTCGGGCGTTATCGCTGAGCTGGACGATGTAACCCGCACGTGGGGCTGGGGCGCTGCCAAGGTCCGGCTGTCCCCGGGCCAGGCCGGGGGTGCCAGGGCGGCTTTTGCCCCCTGGACTTTGGCAGGAGCCGGAGGGATGTTCAGCAGCCCGGGTCGATCCGGAGCTCACCATGTGCCTCGTCCCTTAAAAATGCCGTTCCCAGCGCTTTTTCCCGAGCGAGGAGAAGGGGTGGTGGGCTGGGGGCGAGGTCCGGGCTCGGCTGCCGGCTCTGGCATCCCCATCCAGCGGGAGGGATGGAGCTGGTTTGGGCGGGCAGCCAGGGAATGAGGTGTCCCCGGGGTTGAGGTGTCCCTGAGTGCGGTGTCCCCGGGACAGAGGTGTCCCCGGGACAGAGGTGTCCCTGGGGCTGAGGTGTCCCCGGGATTGACGTGTCCCCGGGGCTGAGGTGTCCCCGGGACTGAGGTGTCCCCGGGTTTGAGGTGTCCCCGGGTTTGAGGTGTCCCCGGGACTGAGGTGTCCCCGGGTTTGAGGTGTTCCCGGGACTGAGGTGTCCCCGGGTTTGAGGTGTCCCCGCGGCTGAGGTGTCCTCGGGTTTGAGGTGTCTCTGTGATTGAGGTGTCCCCGGGTTTGAGGTGTCTCTGGGACTGCGGTGTCACCGGGATTGAGGTGTCCCCGGGACTGAGGTGTCCCCGGGTTTGATGTGTCCCCGGGGCTGAGGTGTCCCCGGGTTTGAGGTGTCCCCGGGGCTGAGGTGTCTCTGGGACTGAGGTGTCCCCGGGGCTGAGGTGTCCCCGGGGCTGAGGTGTCTCTGGGACTGAGGTGTCCCCAGGGCTGAGATGTCTCTGGGATTGAGGTGTCCCCGGGGCTGAGGTGTCTCTGGGATTGAGGTGTCCCCGGGTTTGAGGTGTCCCCGGGTTTGAGGTGTCCCCGGGACTGAGGTGTCCCCGGGACTGAGGTGTCCCCGGCGCTGAGGTGTCCCGGGGTTTGAGGTGTCCCGGGGTTTGAGGTGTCCCCGGGACTGAGGTGTCCCCGGGGCTGAGGTGTCCCTGAGACTACGGTGTCCCCGGGTTTGATGTGTCCCCGGCGCTGAGGTGTCCCCGGCGCTGAGGTGTCCCTGCGATGCTGGGGAAGGAGGGAACGGGGGAATTCCAGCGATTCCTGTCCTGCCCCTGTCGCAGGCGGAGATGGCAGCACCGCTCGGCCATCCAGGTGACCAACGAGCCCATCCTGGAGTTCAAGCCGGGGAGCCCCGAGCGAGCGGCGCTCCAGAAGGTACCAGTGCCGGGATTTTGGGGATTTTGGGGGCTGGAAGGGCCCGGGCTGTGCTGCAGGTGCTGCACGACAGCCTCAGGCTCTCCCTGGTGTGTCAACCCCATCGTGCCCAGCTCCTGCTCCTTCCCGGTGGGGACAGCCGTGCCTCCCATGGCCGGAGCCTGTTCCCAGTCCCGTCTGCCCGTGGGAAGGGGGATGGAGGGGGCAGGAGCTGCTCCCACCGCGTTCTCCTCTCTGCCAGGCCCTCGCTGACCTGAAGGGCAAGACTGAGGACATCCCGTGTGTCATCGGCGGGGAGGAGGTGTGGACACCCACGGTGAGATACCAGCTCTCGGTGAGTCTGGGTTCTCCTTTAATGGGGGAGGACAGCAGGGGCGATCCTGGGACTGGTTCCTACAGAGCCTTTTCTTCTCTCCCCAGCCCTTTAACCATGCACACAAGGTGGCCAAGTACTGCTACGCCAGCAAGGTGAGTGCACCTCTCTGTCCCCCCTCTTCCTGGCTGGTTTTTGGGGAAGCAGCAGCACTTGGCCAGGGTTTAGCAAGGGAAATGCATTTCGTGAGCAGGGAGGCTCCAGGAGCCGTTCCAAGCCCCAGGGATCCTGGAACAAACCCATGGCAGGAGCTGCAAATTTGGGGTTGTGATAGCACCCGGGGTTTGTGCCTGGGGTGGGCGACCCTTTGCTTTTCCCTGTGACCTGGTGGTGGAGAGGAACCTGGAGAGGAACCTGGAGAGGTTCCTCCTTGCTGCCTTTTCCCCTTTGCCTCCGCAGGAGCTCATTAACAAAGCCATTAACGCTGCCTTGGCAGCGAGGAAGGAATGGGACCTGAAACCTGTGCAGGACCGGGCCCAGATCTTCTTGAAGGCGGCTGACATGCTGAGTGGCCCACGGCGAGCAGAAGTGCTGGCCAAGACCATGGTGGGGCAGGTAGGGGTGCAGGGGAAGCTGGGCTGAACTGGGGGAACTGGGGGAGCGGGGCAGGAGGGGCTGCCAGGGTGGTTTTGGGCGGTGGGAATGGCTGGAGGTGTTCTGTGAGGGGATATGGGGTGATCCTCACTCCTTGCTGCTCGTGTGTGAGGCTGTGGAAAATGAGGTTTATTTTTTTGGTAAAATTTTAAAAGTTTATTAAAAAGATAATAGGAGATAGAAATAAAGCAAAGGGTTAAAAAACAGCTGGGTGCTTGACATTTAGCTAAGAGCATACTTGGTTTTTTTGGAGGTATTTTTTGAATGTTTTTATTACATTAGTTTGTTGTATATTTATAGACTATTACATACATTTATATTTTTCTACAAATTAATTTCTGTATTTTAGGAACTCTTTTATGTGGTTATTTTTTGGGTCTGCTTTTTTAGACCATGCATGTTTTTTGGTTGTGGTTTTAATCTGTCTTCAATTACTTTTTACAGATGGTAGGTGTTTGATAGTTGGCTTGTTAGCAGCCAGGTTTTTATTCTATGTTTACTGGATGTTATTTAGCTAAGTAGATAGTTTAAGCATATTATATTAACTATTACTACTATGCCTAATTTCTGCTAATTGCAGAAATAAAAACTATATTTATGTAGCAAAGCTATTTTAATATTAATACATATAACATTTATCTTAGTAATTGCAGAAAGCCAACTATATAATATATATTTATAACAAGGCCGTGCAGGAGGCCCCATCTTTGGGAACTGAGCTTGGGAGGGGCACCCCACAGACAGCACTGCACCATTGCTGCATTCCCCCTTGTCCTGGTTTAGGGCAAATTTGGGAGGAAACTTCTGAATGGGGTTCCTCTGGAAAGCAAACCTAAACAGCCCCTCCCCCACAACTGGTCTGGGAAAAAGAACTTCCTCAGAGAAAGGTGAAAAAAAATATTTATTTAACAAGTAAAGTGCCCACAAGCACAAAGAATGAATAATATGAAACAATAGGACCTCTGTGTGCTCTGAAGTGAGATGGTAAATCCAGAAAGTCCCTGCTGTGGGCAGCTCAGCTTTCTCAGTCTCTTATCAGTCCCTCTGGAGGTCCAGGTCCCAGCAGGCTGCAGGTGTGAGCTCCCGGTGCTCCTCTGGGTTTTTCAATCCAGAGCAGGTTTAAACAGTCCCAAGGAAAAAAGGAAAAAAGCAGTCCAGGGAACTTCTCTGCCTCAGCTAGCTAAACTAACTAAAAGCAAAAAAGGTCTCTGAGCCGCAGTCTGTCCAAGCCTCAGTTGAACACCTGCTGGAGAAGGAACATGTAGGAGTCAGGCAGCTTTCTTAAAAACAAACTTGGTGCTTTTTCTTTCCTTGCTTTGCTCTTAGAACCAGTCTGAAAGGTACAGAATTCAATGTACAGCACAGACAGAACAGATGACTGGGGATACAGCCATCATAAAGTCACCCTGGGACACCCCTTCCCTTCCCTCCCTGCAGGGCAAGACAGTGATCCAGGCGGAGATCGACGCTGCTGCCGAGCTCATCGACTTCTTCCGCTTCAACGCCAAGTACGCGCTGGAGCTGGAGCAGAGCCAGCCCCTCAGCGTGGACATCAGCACCAACTCCATGGTGTACCGGGGGCTGGAGGTGAGCTGAGCCCCCCGTGCCCCACGCCAGGCTCATGCCCGGGGACAGGAGGCTCCATGGTCCCCTCTCCCTGTCCCTCTGCAGGGCTTCGTGGCTGCCGTGTCCCCCTTCAACTTCACGGCCATCGGGGGGAACCTGGCGGGGGCTCCGGCGCTGATGGTGAGTCCTGGGGGGACAGGGGGACAGGGCAGGGGACAGGACAGTCTGGGGAAAGGTTGGGAGAGGGATCCCGGCCCTCAGGTTCAGCTGGGCTGGGCAAGGAGGGAGCTGAGCCTCCCTGGGGTTGTTCCACAGACACGCCTGGGGCCTGTTGGATCCCTTGACTCAATCATCAATTAGACTTTAATTAAAACATCCCAGTGCCTGGATTTCCAGGGTGATGGGGGAAGTGTTGGAAAAGCACAAGCTGCCCAAACCTGCCCTTCTGAGGTGTTTGTTCTGAAGCAAGGTGTCCTTTCCTTCCCTTTCCTGCCCAGGCTGGGTTTGGGATCCGGGAATAAACACAGCAGGGGTTTGATTTCCTACCTGGGCTCAGGGTGCTGTCAGGACATGAAAGTGTAACCAGTTTTTAACTGCTCACATTCCTCTGGGATGACACTTTTTGGGTGCAGTGGGTGTGTTAGGGCCAGGGCAGGCCGTGGCTCTGCCATTTAGCACTGAACTGGTAGACAGGAGAGCCCAGAAGGTGTGAAAAAATATCCAAAAAAAAAAAAATCACAACATTGGTAAAAAACATTTCTGCACATTCCCATTTGTGTCCCAGCCCAAGGAGCACAGGAGCTCCTGCCTCTGCAGAAGGATTTTGGGGAGAGACTGTAATAACCTGGTGAATTTGGGCCAGGAATAATTAATTTATTGTTGCACTGGGAAAGAAAAAAAAAAGCCAACAAATTGTCCTCAGCTCTTTGCTACTTAGGCTCGGATTTCCTGCTGGCCCCAGAGAGGCTGGAGAACACAGAGCTTTTAATTTGGGAACAACACATTTAAAGCCTTATTTGAGTGAAGCATTTGACTGCCACTTGTGTAGGGCAGGAACGGGGGAGACAAGGAGAGGGTGAAGCCACCGTGGCGCTGGGAAGATTTCAGGAGAGAGAGATCCCTCCTCCCAGCCCAGGATCCAAGGGGGACCCTGGGCTTTGGGAAATCTGGCGATGAGCTCATCCCGGGGCGGGTGAGCCCTGCTGGGACAGGACAAACCCGTGCTGGCAGCTCTGAGTGACAGCCTGGGACATCCTGCGGCTCCTGCAGCTCCCCCTGCTCGGTGTGACAATGGATTCCCACCGGGATGCTGCAGGGGGATGGGTTGGGATGGGATGGGATGGAATCCCCCGGGAGCAGGAGGCAGCAGGACATCAGCAGGTGCCTTGAAAAGCTCAGCAGCAGGAGGCACCTGGAATTAAAGTTAGGAGAAAACGCTGCTTAATGGGGGGATATTAATTAGAGCCCCAGTGTTTCAGCACCACAGGGGGTTAGACACTGGAGGGATCCATGCAGCCAATCCTGGGAACACGAGTTTCTCGGGATCAGAGCAGTCCAGGCTGCTGGGAATGCTGTGTCTGGCTGTGTCCTGGATTTCCCGGCTGCCTGCAGCTTTCTGCAGGGTGTGGTTTATTCCTCTCCGTGCTTGGAGGGGCCCAGGGAGGAGCTGTGCCCAGGAGGAGTTTCCCTGCACAGCAAATCCCTGGAAAGCAGGAGACAAGAGTCCAAACCTCCCTGTGCAGCCTCCCCAGGGCCGTGACCCCGCGCAGGGACAGCCAAGCCGTGTGACAGTGACACCGGGCGGGCACTGGGGCTCAGAGGGAGGCCGTGGCACGGGGCCAGGGGGGTGGGGTGTCAGCAGCAGAGTTCTCCAGCCCCTTGTGCTGTTTGTGCTCCTTAATCCGGGCAGGAGGTTTGGTTTCACAAACACCTGCTGGGCTGGGCCCTGCCCAGGGCCGGTGGTGGCGCTGGTGACATCGCTGGTGACATCGGAGCACATTCCTGTGTCCTGAGGCAGGAACCAGGGCCGCGTTCCCAGCTCCTCTTGGGGAAGGCAGAGCTCACCCCTGGAAGGGAGGGTTTGGCAGGCTGGCACAGCACCTGGTGGGAGAAAAGGGGGGATTTGTGCCCCCAGCTGAGCAGGGCACACCCAGTGCTGCCCAAACAGTGCTGGGGTGACCGTGGTGTGGCTTCTTCCCCAGCCTGGAAATGAAACTTGAGATCATTTTCATAAAGAGGTAATACAAGAGCAGCTCTTTATTTGAAGGCCTTCAGGGGCAGTTATGGAAAGATGTCCCCAAAAGCCCACCCCCTCCAGGGGTGAATACATTTTTATAGGTTTTAGGAAATTAGCATAATTAATAAAAAGCACTAATTAGGACAAGTGGTGATGCAATTCCCACCAGGTCAAGCCCCTTCTCTGGAGTCCCCCCTCAGCACTGGCTGTGCTCTGTCCATGAAATGTGTCTCCAAGAATTGCTCTCAGCTGTGGTGCCCAGGAAGAACCAAGACAGCACAGGGCCTGTCTATATTGTCTGTATTGCTTCACTCACACTATAAACGAAAACTACAAACTATATACTAAAATCTAAAATTCTAAGTTTCCAGAATTCCAACAGCCATGTACCCCCCGGGGCTTGGAGCTCTGGAATTTGTTTTGCCTTCCTGCCTTGGGAAGGGCCACGGAAAAGTACTGGGAGAACTAGTCACTAATACAAGAGGCTACAAATATATGTGCAAAGAATACAGGGAACACAGAAAAGAAAAAAAGGGCTGCTGTCACAGTAGAACACAAAAATAAAGATAGTTTGACTCCAGTTTACCATGAGAATAACAGAAGGCTTTATTTACAATCTCTTTGCTTCTTATATAGCGTGCTTTGCTAAAAAAGGTCTTCATTGGTCACTAGGACTGACACCTCTTTCCTTTGGTTAAGTAATAGGAAACAACACCTGGGGAAGATTGTTCTGAGAAAAAAGGCACTGTTTGCCTAGAGATGGTATGAGAAAGGAGTAAAGATATTTTGGGAAAAGAAAACTTGATAGCTTTCCCTTGGGAAAGGAGCTAGCAATGGTTAGCAAGCTGAGAATTCCCTCAGGCTCAGAAATACTGAACCCACAGGCTGCCAATCCCCACCAGGTGCCACTGCTCTGGGATACTTTTCCAGGGAAATCAGACATTGCTCACGAGCTGTTCTCCTCCCCGCAGGGGAACGTGGTGCTGTGGAAGCCCAGTGACACGGCCCTGCTCTCCAGCTACGCCGTCTACAAGATCCTGCTGGAGGCCGGGCTGCCCCCGAACGTGGTGCAGTTCGTGCCCTCGGACGGCCCCGAGTTTGGGGACACGGTCACCAGCTCCGAGCACTTCTGCGGCCTCAACTTCACCGGCAGCGTGCCGTAGGTTGGGGAGGGGGCCGGGCAGGGAGGGGGCTGGGGGCTCCTCTGCTGCCCCCTTGGAAGGGGCCAGGCCAGTGCTGGGAAGGGCTGCTGCAGCTGGCAGGACGTGGTTGCAGGGTTATATCAAAATAAGGGGTTAAGGCTGGTGACAAAAAGTGTCTGAGCTGGGTTTTCGTGCTAGGGGGGAGTGGTTTTAGCTCTGGGGTTGAGCTTGGGGCACAGGAGCAGCCCAGAGTGGCAGTGACACTTCCAGGGATGCTCTGATGGGGGGAGGATTGGTTTTAGCTCTGGGGTTGAGCTTGGGGCACAGGAGCAGCCCAGAGTGACAGTGACACTTCCAGGGATGCTCTGGGGCTGGGGGGGGATTGGTTTTAGCTTGGGCTGAGCTCAGGGCACAGGAGCAGCCCAGAGTGGCAGTGACACTTCCAGGGATGCTCTGAAGCTGGGGGAGGAGTTGTTTTAGCTCTGGGGTTGAGCTTGGGGCACAGGAGCAGCCCAGAGTGACAGTGACACTTCCAGGGATGCTCTGAGGCTGGGGGAGGAGTTGTTTTAGCCCTGGGGTTGAGCTCAGGGCACAGGAGCAGCCCAGAGTGACAGTGACACTTCCAGGGATGCTCTGACCAGGGGGGGATTGGTTTTAGCTCTGGGGTTGAGCTCAGGGCACAGGAGCAGCCCAGAGTGACAGTGACACTTCCAGGGGTGCTCTGAGGCTGCTGCTCTGGGTGGGGTTTCCCACAGGTGGGTTTGCAGCCCAGGTGTGTTTGCTCCCCTGGGCTCTGGCTGTGTCCCGTGGGGTGTCAGAGGTGCTGAGGGGTCCCTGCAGGGGCTGTCAGACCCTGGGCCCCCCTCCAGGGCCAGGCCATGCTCGGGTGAGCACCGGGCTGGGCAGGTGGGGAACTCACAGCTCTGTGTTCTGGCTGAGCCTCCTGCTGCGAGGCCATTTCCATTTTTATTGTTTTCCAGACGAAGAGTTTGTCACAGTCAGGCCTGGAGAGAAGGGGGGGAAAGGGGAGGAACAGAAACTTCTGGATGTTCACTCCGTGCTCTTCCTTGCATTTTTTTTTTTAAATTTTTTAATTTTAAAATTTTTTAATTCTTTCTTTTTAAAGCTGGGGAGCTGCTGTGTGGGGTCTTTGTTTGATACCTGTGCTCTCAGTCCCAATTCCTGTGCAGGGCATCCCTTTTTAGGGGGATTTCCCATCAGGGCATCCCTTTTTAGGGGGATTTCCCATCAGGGCATCCCATATTTTGGAGGGTTTCACAGCAGAGCATCCCCTTTTATGGAGGATTTCCCATGGGATGCCCTTTTTTACGGGCATTTCTCATCAGGGCATCCCTTTTTTGGATGGTTTCACATCAGGGCATCCCATTTTAGGGAGATTTCTCATCAGGACATTCCCTTTTTAGGGAGATTTCTCATCAGGACATTCCCTTTTTTTTGGAGAATTTCCCATGGGGGGATGCCCTTTTTGGGGGGCATTTCATAACAGGGCATCCCTTTTTTAAGGGAGTTTCCTATCAAGGCATTCCTTTTTTTAGGGGGTTTTCCATTTTTTGGATGGTTTCCCATCAGGGCATCCCTTTTTTAGGGGGTTTCTCATCAGGGCATACCTGGTTTTGGAGGATTTCCCATGGAGGGATGCCCTTTTTGGGGGGCATTTCATATCAGGGCATCCCTTTTTTGGAGGATTTCCCATCAGGGCATTCCATTTTTTGGAGGGTTTCCCATCAGGGCATCCCTTTTTTTAGGGAGTTTCCTATCAAGGCATTCCCTTTTTTAGGGGGTTTCCCTTTTTTTGGATGGTTTCCCATCAGGCCATCCCTTTTTTTAGGGATTTTCCTGCCAGGGCATCCCTTTTTTGGAAGGTTTCCCCTCAGGTCCCATCACCCCTGTGTGCAGAGCCAGGAGTGCCCTGAGCAGCTCCTGCCTCCTTTTCCAGGACTTTCAAGCGGCTCTGGAAGCAGGTCTCGGAAAACCTGGATCGCTACCGCAACTTCCCGCGCCTGGCCGGAGGTACGGCCCCTGTGAGGGGCAGCTCCTCCTCTAGGGAGGAGAGGGGCAGCGTTCCCATCCCTGCAGGAAGGAAACAGCTGGGTATTCAGAGCTGTGGGAGTGGCACGGGATGGGATTTTAGGGTGCTGAGCTGGCACTTGGGTGGGAGGTGGAGTTTGGACCCCAGAGTTTGGAGTCCCAAGGTTTGGACTTAAAAAGTTTGGGAGTTTAAGTCAGTCCCTTTTCCATGGGTTTTATCCACCTGCTCCAGGGTTGTGCCTCCAGGGTCACGGCTCTCCCTGTCCCAATGCCTTTTGGGGCTCCCTAAAAACAGAGGCCAGACAAAATGAAGGGAATAAAAAGTGCTTGTATTTACTGAAGGCCCTCAGGTACATTTTGGGCAGATGAAGCCCCAGGGACTACACCCAAAAATGGACCACGGGTCACGGGTTTGCACACTTTTATAAGTTTGGCCCATTTGCATATTGGGGGTTAATCCTCCAATTCCAGCTTCAGGTAATGAAGTCATTTACCCCAGGTTTGCTCCCCCCAGCTCACTTTTGTTTACATTTCCCGAGGCCTGAGGCAGTGAGGTGTCCTTGATTCCCAGGCCTGGAGGGGAATTGCTGTGTCTGACCAACATGGGAGAACAGCAGCTGACACTGTCTGTGGAGTTTAGAGTTCTACACTAAAGAGCTGAAGGGTTTCAAATAGATGAGAAATATAAAAAGATAAAATATATATTAAAATTCTATATAAAGTAATAAAATATATAGAAATATAAAACCCCAAGGCATCAGCTCCCCTCAGAACCCCCCCCAGGCAGGGAGAGCCCCGGGCACATTTTGGGAGCTGCCACGCCCTGCCAGCCCCTCCCGTGTCCCTTTTCCCTGGGCAGAGTGCGGCGGGAAGAATTTCCACGTGGTGCACAGCTCGGCCGACGTGGGCAGCGCCGTGAACGGGACCCTGCGCTCGGCCTTCGAGTTCGGCGGCCAGAAATGCTCCGCCTGCTCCCGGCTCTACGCGCCCGCCTCGCTGTGGCCCCACATCAAAGAGAAGCTGCTGGAGGAGCACGGGAAGATCAAAGTGGGAGATGTGAGCGGAGCTGCCGGGCTGCTGAAGGGCTTTGCGGCTCAGCGGGAGGCTGATGGGATTAGGGGCTGCGGGAACTGGCTGCTAATTCCCATTGAACGGAGCTTTTCATCCCCGCCTGCTCCCCCCACCGCCCCTCAGCTCCTGGCCGTGATTAGAAATTAACTTGTAGCCGGGGTCTGCAGGGAGGGCCGGGCCGGCTCTGCCAGGAGAAGGGGAGTTCCTCGGACCCGGGGAAGAGTTTTTGGGGGAGTTGCAGCTGTCCCTGAGGGAGCTCTGGGGCGCAGGGTGTGCTCTCATCCCCTCCTTTCTGCCTCCCCGCAGCCCACGCAGGATTTTGGGACGTTCTTCTCGGCGGTGATCGATGACAAGGTGAGCTCAGAGCAGCCCCGGGCTCCCCCAGGTGTGGGGACAAAAGTGATCAGCTGGAGCTGCGTGTCAGCTGAGTGTTGTGTGCCCTGCTTGTGAAAAGTGGGGAATTTCCCTCGGGAATTGTCCTGGATGTGAGGGGTTTGTGTGCATTCCCTGCTCCCGCCCCTCCTCCTGAGCCGGGAGGGCACCAAGGGTGGTGTGTCCTGAGAGTGACCCAGACCCCAAACCCCCGTTCAAACCCTTAAACCAACTTTTCCTATCATCCCTGACCCAACCCCCCTTTCAACCTCCCAACCCCCTTCCAGACCCCCAAAACCCCCTCTTAACCCCAAACCTCTTTCCAGACCCCCAAAACCCCCTCTTAACCCCCAAACCCCTTTCCAGACCCCCAAACCCACTAATTTCCTGTCATCCCTGACCCAAACCCCTTCCAGACCCCCAGACTCCTTTCAGACCCCCAAGCCCCTGTTCAGCCCCCCAAACCCACTCTTCTCCTGTCACCCCCTGTCCCCAAGTCCTTTGCCCGGATCAGGAAGTGGCTGGAGCACGCCCAGAGCTCCCCCAACCTGACCATCCTGGCGGGCGGCGGCTGCGACGACAGCGTCGGCTACTTCGTGGAGCCCTGCATCGTGGAGAGCAGGGACCCCCGGGACCCCATCATGAGAGAGGTGGGGACCCCCTCCCAAATCCCTGCAGGGACCCCCAGGACCCCATCCCAAATCCCTGCAGGGACCCCCGGGACCCCATCATGAGAGAGGTGGGGATCCCATCCCAAATCCCTCTGGGGCACCCCAGGACCCCATCATGAGAGAGGTGGGGACCCCCTCCCAAATCCCTGCAGGGACCCCCGGGACCCCATCATGAGAGAGGTGGGGACCCCCTCCCAAATCCCGGGACCCCATCATGAGAGAGGTGGGGACCCCATCCCAAATCCCTCTGGGGCACCCCGGGACCCCATCCCAAATTCCTGCAGGGATCCCCAGGACCCCATCCCAAATTCCTGCAGGGATCCCCAGGACCCCATCATGAGAGAGGTGGGGACCCCATCCCAAATCCCTGCAGGGATCCCTGGGACCCCATCCCAAATCCCTGCAGGGATCCCTGGGACCCCATCCCACATCTCTGCAGGGACCCCTGGGACCCCATCATGAGAGAGGTGGGGGGACCCCATCCCAGATATCTGCAGGGACCCCCAGAACCCCGTCCCAAATCCCTGCAAGGACCCCCGGGACCCCATCATGAGAGAGGTGGGGACCCCATCCCAAATCCCTCTGAGGCACCCCGGGACCCATCCCAAATCCCTGCAGGGACCCCTGGGACCCTTCCCAAATCCCTGCAGGGACCCCCAGAACCCCATCCCAAATATCTGCAGGGACCCCAACTTAAGAGGGGTGTGGGGGGTCCCCATCCCAAATCCCTGTGGGGCACCCTGGGACCCCATCATGAGAGAGGGGGGAGTTTCTGGGGGAAAACCCCATCCCAAATCCCTGCAGGGACCCCATGATGAGGGAGATGTGGGGGGATCCCCATCCCAAATCCCTGCTCCGGGGTGGGTTCCTGCAGGGCTGGGTTCCTGCTTTGGGCTTGGGCTGATTGGGGTGGGGCAGCACTCACTCCTTCCTGGGGCTGATCCCGGGGTTTGGGCTCACAGGAGATTTTTGGGCCAATCTGGGAGATTTTGGGGCTGATCCTCATGGGATGTGTAGTTATTTGGGCTCACAGGAGATTTTTGGGACAGTCTGGGAGATTTTGGGGCTGATCCTCACGGTGTGTGTTGGTTTTTGGGCTGCATAGATTTTTGAGTCAATCTGGGAGATTTTGGGGCCAATCCTCATGGTGTGTGTAGTTAATTTGGGCTCACAGGAGATTTTTGGGCCAATCCTCATGGTGTGTGTAGTTAATTTGGGCTCACAGGAGATTTTGGGGCTGATCCTCATGGTCTGTGTGTTAGTTTTG